>JAZKJV010011186.1:600000-998110 GCA_037367405.1 Ottelia alismoides | reverse complement strand
TTTTGTCTTGGGAGAGTAATCACCTCCATGTTGGTTTGGATGAGCAAGAGAGTGACCCGCACACTAGGCTAGAGCCATATCCGACCTATTTTCAGACTACTGGTTTCGAGTTAGTCGTTCTCCAGTGAGGATCGCTCCGATTTCCGGTAAAGCGGGTCGTGATATCCTTAACAGAGCGAGTTGAACGGGTAGCTGGTAACGGTTCGCAACTTGTACTGGCTGGGAAAGATCTAGCCTTGGGATCAGGCTAGTCTCCTAAGAGCGTTGGATTCCTTAATCGCTCTGATAGATAGATTAATCACCTAATAAAACCGACAAGATAAAAGATCGAGCCTTTACGGTCAGCAGCTCAGTGTTGAGTAGGTGAATTGGGGGTTTGTTTTTCCTAATCCTGTGTGTTTTCCAGATCTCATCCGCCTTTCTCCACATTACGATGATGGGCAAGAGGTCCCTTAGGCAGCCTCTGCTTGTGCCGCTTTCGAGCACTCTACCCCACTCATCTTGGTTGGTTCGTGAGAGCCCAGACCCACTCTACGAACCTGAGTTTGACTCCACCCTGTTCCTCCTCGACCATTCTTCTACCAGTCTCGCAGTGACGAAGTAGAGACTGCAACATATGTATATTCATTTGATGGCACCTGAGTTCAGGTCTTTTGCCTTTGCAGTGACCATCGATAGCAGTGAGGAGAGCACTGATGGACCCAACCAGACGCACACATACATTCTTGATTAGGATGCCATCAATAACACCCTGTTATCCTCCCTGGAGACCATGCGATGAAAGATTATAGATCAGGGGGCTTTCATGGCAGACATGCGCAGGGAGATGGCTCAGATGTGAGCAGACAGAGGAGAGCCGAACAGAGCCGGTCGTGGAGACGTTCCGGAGCTAGGAGGAGGAGGAGATGGACCTCATCTCAACGAGCCCAGGAGCCAGTCCGACCAGCACGCTCGATGTGAGAGTTGCACAGCCCTGGTGCAACTCTAAGACACCGTTGGATTCAGCTGCCTGCTATTCTGGGAGACTTCAAGCTCCCTCCTCAAACTATCCAGTTACTGCCCACATTTCACAGGCTAGACACCGAGGAGACGCACCTCCATCTCCAGGAGTTTGAGATGATCTACAGCATGGTCCATGATCGATTCGTTGACGAGGATACCATCAAGATGATGGCCTTTCCGTTCTCCCTCGTCGACAGAGTAGCCTATTGGATGAAGCATTTAGGGAGATACGTGACATCTTGGGAACAACTCCGGAACGAGTACTTAAATAAGTACTATCCACTCGGCCGAACGAATTCAGCGCAAGCCCTCATCAACAATTTCTCCATGCTCCCCAACGTGCAGTTTCATGAAGCATGGTACCGATTCAGAGAGCTCATCGACCGGTGTCCTCATCACGATATATCCAAGCCCAACCTTGTTCAGAGTTTCTTATGTGGGCTGAAACTGGAGCTGCAGGGGCTAGTAAACGCATCCTGTGGGTGTTCCTATTTTGCTAAGGATGAGCATCATGTCTAGGCCATCTACGAGGAGATGTTAGAGAACTATACAGTCATGTCCCAGACCCGACTTTACACATAGGGGAGGCCTACACCACAGGCTATGTCCTATCAAAGGATAGCATGGGTCGATGCCGGTCCTTCTACATCTTCAGAAGCTGCAGCACATGTAGAGTCATCAGCCGCTGATATGGGCATCATCAGTGAGAAGTTGGACTGCATCGAGATCATTGAGAAGAAGCAGTACCAGGGCATGTCACAGATAGATCAGATGGCACATATGCTGAGTGACATGAAGACCCAGATCATGTGTCTCCAGGAGGCATAGACGGCTTCTCAGGACCATCTCAGGTCACGGGCTGACCCCAATAGCAGCTCGACCCAGGTCTCCACCCACTATAAACAAGTGCACCACATTCAGGCGGAGCCATTCCAGCAGCCGCAGTAGCAGTACGTTCAGCTATCACCGTTTCAGGACACTCAGATGGTGGTATACCAGCCAGATCAGACCCTAGCAGTTCTACTCCACCCCTTTACGAGCAGGAGCCATTGATGGAAGTCAACGAGATTTGGTATGACCGACCTCAGCCTAGGATCCGCCGAGACCATCTCGGATTCCGATGGTCGATCGGAGGTACCTCATCCCAGCAACAACCTCCAGTTCATGGTGGGTAGTACATCAAGAAGCAGCAGTAGCTACAGTTCCCATACCAGCCACAACCACACTACTAGTAGGGTCCTCGTCCCTACCAGTAGGGACAACCGTGGAGGTAGAAGCAGCAGCCTCAGCAGTATTCTCACCAGTATCCCCTCATCCTTCCCGGCAGCATCCTCACTTCTAGAGAGACAACCCATCCGGTTCTCATGGGCCTGCCTATGAGAACCCATCACTTGATGACTTAGACCGCCTTATTTCTGAGCAGCAGACCACTTTCAGGTGGGAGATGGACGAGTTCCGACAGGAGATGAGGGAGATAGTCAAGGGGAAGGTCACCATACCCGCTGAGATCGAGCCGAATCCGAACAACCTGAAGAGGAAGTCTGAGCAGGTACAGTTTATAGAGGTTACCACTCCTAGTGACTCATTGGGTGATATTACTTCATATAGTTTTGATGCTGACTTTGTCACACTTAGGAGCGGTAGTATGCTAGCCTGCGGCGCCTTGTCGGAGCGACGACACCACGAGACTCAGGAGCACCATACGAGGAGGAGAGCAGTGCTGATGCTGCTCATGATGATGTTGATGACGGTGGTGCTGACGCCACCAAGGATGTAGATCCAGCCAACAGTACTGAGGCCATCGCTTCACCAGATGCAGGCGGTGGTGCTGATGCCACCAGAGATTCTGATGTTGAGCTAGAGAGCGGTGTTGATGCTGCAAGTCCAGATGTCGTGGGTGGTACTGAGGCCACCCCTTCTATTCTTGTAGCATTTCTGTCTGTTTCTGTATCTCGGGACTATTTAGAAAAATACAAAAAAATCAATAAAGGAAAGGGTTCTTTATTTTTGAGTCCATCTGCGATGCCTGGAGATGTTTGTATGGATTCGATTTCACATCAGCAGCATGGACCCATTCCTAGCCCTCCATCTGAGGAGGGCCCATCCATCCCCTTTCCTCAAGCACTCTACTTAGCTAAGGGGAATAAAAAATAAAATCCAAAAAAGAACCAGTAGTTAGAGTTCAGCCAGCTGATGATAGACAGATTCCAGATTCAGCTGACTCTACAGGAGGCCCTTGAGCACATCCATCTCTTCCAGAGAAACCTTAGAGAGAAGACCACCATTCACAGGAAGAAGAGGAACCACCATGCAGAGATCCATGTACTCACTCGTGCCACCTGCTTCACCATTCAGAATCGTCTGCCAGCCAAGAGGCCAGATGCAGGAGCTCCCTATGTCAGATGTTATATCCAGGAGCAGAGGTTCGATCGGACTCTATTAGACAGCAGCTCTTCCATCAACCTACATCCGGCAACCTTACTCAACCGATTCAAGTTTGGCCCTCTTCGAAAGAGCAGGACAATCCTTCAGTTTGCTGATAGATCTGTCAAGAGGCCGAAGGGGTTGTTGAAGGACGTGGTCGTCACAATTCAGGGCTTGAAACTTCCCGTGGACTTTGTTGTGTTGGGCATGGAGATCTCTGAGTCTGTGACTGATACCCCCATCATTTTAGGATGCCTGTTCTTGGCCATAGCCATGGCAGTGTCCGACCATGATAGAGGGAAGGTGTACTTTCGCGTTGAGGGTGAGAGTATACAAATAGAGACGATTGATGAGACCAGAGCGCGAGATTCAACCTGCTCTGAGCAGCTCAGTGATTCAGAGCAGATGACAGAGACAGAGCGAGACGTCCATAAGTGCAATTTTGTGATTACAGATGATGAAGCCGCTTGATCTGGTCTCGTTCAAGAGCCATCCTCTCACATTCAGATGTCACGGATTCACAAATTCCAACAGAGGAGAGCTTGAAGAGCACACTCTTGGCAGAGGACACATTTGAGGCTGCGGACCATGTTCAGGGATAATGAGGCAGTTGATATTTCTGGTGATTCAGCTTCAGATCCCTCGGAGTTAGACATAGATTGGGTCGAATTTGATGAGTTGATACCGTATCTGATTCCTACATAGCCAGCAGCTAGGATGGAGATTGATACAATACAGAGTACAGATATACCAACAGAGCAGTCTTCACCAGATTTTCATGATTAGCAAGAGTTCTCCCATGCAGATTTGGTTTCCTTCACTCAGACTTTTCAGAGGACAGATTTGTCAGTTCCAAGTTCCCAGAGCTGAAGCCCTTGCCGCAGTCACTGAAGTATAGATTCTTTACGGGCGAGCTTGAGATGTACCCAGTCATTATCTCAACAGATTTGACTGGAGAGTAGGAATCTCGTTTGATGGAGGTTCTTGAAAAGAATCGCAAGGCGAGAGGATGGAGTGTAGCTGATCTCCAGGGGATAAGTACGGCTCTGTACTCCCACCATATCTATCTTAAAGAGGACGCCAAGCCATCGCGTGAGTTCCTGCGATGGCTGAACCCGAACCTTCGAGAGGTTATCATGAAGGAAATCTCGAAATGGTGGAGCGTCGATTTTATCTACCCCATCTCCGACTCAAAGTGGGTTAGTCCATTATATGTGGTGCCCCAAGAAGACGGGAATCACTACATTTGTGAGTGAGTCTGGAGAGGAGATAGTTACATGGGTACCCACTTATTGGAGGGTCTATGTAGACTACAAACAATTGAATCAGGCCACCAAGAAGGATCATTTCCTGCTACCTTTTATTGATCAGATTATAGAGAGGTTAGATGGGAAGAGTCATTACTGTTTCCTTGATGGGTACTCCGGTTATAATCAGGTGGCCATTGTGTCCGAAGACTAGGACAAGACTACATTCACCTATTTATTTGGGACATATGCTTTCAGACGGATGCCCTTTGGTCTATGTAACACCCCAGCGACATTCCAAAGGTGCATGTTGTCCATCTTCTCGGACATGGTGGGTGAGTGCTTGGAGGTCTTCATGGATGACTTTTCGGTCTATGGCGATGGGTTTGATGCTTGTCTTGACTGCCTAGACCGTGTCCTTCAGCGATGCATCGAGGTCCATCTTGTTTTATCCTGGGAGAAGAGTCGCTTCATGGTGACTCAAGGACGGTGCATGGTCATATCATCTCCAACAGGGCATGGAGGTTGATCCGGCCAAGGTGGATATCATTAGGAAACTCAATCCACCATCCAACCTGTGACATTTACGGTCTTTTCTGGGGCACGTTGGTTTCTACCGACGATTCATTCATGATTTCAGCAGGATTACCCAACTGTTGATTGATTTGCTGACCAAAGACACTGAGTTCGTTGTAGATGATAAGTGTCTTACGTCATTTGAGACTCTCAAGAGTCTAGTTGTTGAGGCTCCTGTCCTTCAGCCACCTCATTGGTCTCTCCCATTCGAGATCATGACAGATGCCTCTGATTTTGCTGTAGGGGCCGTGCTGGGACAGAGGAGGGATGGAGTGCCATTTGCCATTCACTACGCTAGCCGTACATTGGATGACGCCCAACGGAACTACACCGTCACTGAGAAGGAGATGCTAGCTGTAGTTTTTGCCTTAGATAAGTTCAGATCATACATCATTGGATCAAAAGTGACTATCTTTGCTGACCATACCGCCATTAGGTACCTCATGGCTAAGAAGGATGCCAAAGCGAGACTGACTAGATGGATCCTTCTACTCCAGGAGTTTGATATTGAGATTAAGAATAAACCTGGAATTAAGAATGTGGTGGTGGATCATTGATAAGCGTCCCACACCCTTAGTTAATTCGGTCAAATTAATGTCCAAATTAATGTTAATCGTTCGTTGCAGTCGGATACGAGAGGCTAATCAAAAACCACTTATCAATTAATGTTAAGTTAATTTTAAGCGGCAGATATTTTTTTTACTTGGTGGAGTCCAAGGTCGATCTCAGGGAGGCATCTGTCTCCTTATGTAAATTTTAGCAAGCGTCGAAGTGTCGGATTTTCGAGGAGGTATTTTTTTTGTCTTTTTAATTTTTATGCAGACTTATGCAAAAATGCAGGCCAATTTAACGTTTCAATTTAATTAATATATCAAATGAAGTCCAAAAAGTATGAAAATTGGCCAGATGATTAATGATGGTGAAAATGATCTACACTATTTTTTTTGGATTTTGCAGACACTAAATGGATTTACTCTAAATTAAATAAACAGACAGGGTGATTTTCAATTTTTAATTTTTAATAAATAACAAACCACAAATTCTTCAAGAACTAAAATTATCCTAGATAGCACTAATAATAAGGGATCCGGGAAAATTAAAAGATCTGAGTTTCAATGTGAAATGAACTTATTAAAATTACATTAAGAAAATCACTTAACAATTTATTAAGGCCTCGATATGCGTGCAAATGACATGAGATTTTTATGATATGTTAAGAATAATGTCCTTAAGCTACTTTGAATTTTTGATGATTTTTGGAAGCACAGAGAATTAACTATAAATCAAAAGGTGTCATTGGGCAAAATATGTCAAAAATTCACCAATTAATTCATTATTAATTCAACTGAAATTACAAAAATATGACACGTGGACCAATAGACAGAGGACAAAATTCCCTACAACATGCAATTTTTAGATTTGCAAAATGAAGTAAAATGCAATCTAGGGATGCGTGCAAACACAAGGGTGTAAATGCAATACAGGAAAATAAAATTACAATAAACAAATATGCGGACATGGACTAAAATGCAATTACCTATACTGATGTGGACTCTTGTGCAATTTCTCCATAGTGCACGTGCTCCTCACGTGGGCTCAGCTTCACAGGGGCCTTTTTGCAAATATGGAAAGCTCTAGGGGCCTTTGTATAATTTTCCTAAGCCGCACGTGCTCCTCACGTGGACGACCTATGCTCGGATGGCTGCGGAGGCTCGGAGCTAGGCTCGGGCGCTTTGGAGGTCTGGAATGAGGTTCGGCCGCCCCGAACCTAGGCTCGGAGAGGAGGCTCGGGCCGAGGCTACGTGGCGTACTGAAGGCCCTTGGATCAAGATGGATCCAAGGGGTGTCGGTGCTGACGCGTGGCGTGACCTCGGGCCTTTGGATCGATGATGATCCAACGGCGGTCGATGGAGGCTGAAGATGCTGACGTGGCTTTCTCCCGAGCGTGGGATCAAGGATGATCCTACGGTCGATGGCGAGTCCGGTGGGCGGGCGACGTGGCCGACTACGAACCGTTCGATCGAGATGATCGAACGACCACTGGGGCTTCTTACTCGATGGCCCTCCGCCTCCTGCGGAGGAGAAGGCGAGGCTCCGGCGAGGTGGCTTGAACTCCGCCCGTTCCTCCAGGTGCCGATGACGCTCTCCGACGTGTCGGAGATATCCCAGCAGGAGCGTGGCGACGCGGTGAAGGCGCTGATGGTCCCATGAGCTGGAATGGGTCGTCGGAGGTGGCTGGCGACGAATCTCGAAGACGACTCCGGCGAGCTTCCGTTCAATGAGCAGCAAGGCACCTGCAACTGTTAAGGATGGAGCCGGAGCTCGTGCGTGCGTTTGTAGAGAGGTGGAGGTAGTCGGCGAGGCCTAAGGGTGACGGAGGACGTCTGGGGATGGAGCTCCGGCCAAATGGCGGAGCTGGTAATCGGAATGTTGCGAGGGGCGTCGTCGGAGGTCGTGAATGGTGTCGCGAGGATGAGAGCTTCGACGCGAAGCTCGGTGAGATGGAAGGGAAGCGAGAGAGTGACCGGTGACGGCGAATAAAATCGGAGAAAATAAAGAAAAAAATAAGAAAAGATCGGAAGGGAAATGGGGATTCACCTGGGGATTGGACCTCCCTTTTGAAGTCCAGGTCGTCGCTCGAGGGACCGGTGATGTCCCGAGCTCCAGCAGCTGCTCGGAGGAGTGGCTTGACACGGCGGAGCTGCCGTGGATCTCGCCGGAGCTGGAGCCCTTTCTTCGCTCGAAGACTCGTCGAATTGCTATCACCAATGGAAAGGTCTGAGCTCAGGGAAGCTCTCTGGAGTGGCGGATGCGGCTGAAGGTTGCCGGTGGTGGAGTATTTAAAGGATGGAGTTGGTGGGTTGGCTGGTGACGAGGTGAGGTTTGTGGTCGACGTGGGGCTTCTATGGTGGAGGTCGTGGGAAGCGAGGGAGCTGGCGAGGGTGAGGGAGGAGTGGTCTCCATCGTGGGGGTGTTAGCGGTCGGAGAGGGTGGCTGACGTGCAGCCGGAAATAGAAAGGGGGTGCCCTCCCGCAAGGCAAGGAACGTGGGAGAGAGGGGCGCCCAGAGGTAGGAGACGAGGTCTCCACCGTTGGATCTTGTGATCCAACGGTGGTGATCGAAGCGGAAGGGGACGTGTGTGATTAGATCAAGGCACGTAGATGATGGGCCGTGATCGCGCCACGTGGCGAGAGCTGGGCGAGGCGCGGGCGAGTGATGAATCTCGTATTCATCACTCTAAATCTCATTTATTAAGCTCAAATCCCTAAAAATCAACAGTATTCTTGCATCTATTCTGCATAATTAGCATTAGTGCATGATTTCATCAGAATTGCATTTTAGCACAAAAATCTGCACAAAATAAGAAGCCAAAAATCCATGCCAAAAATGACCTGTAAATAGCCTAACTTCTCGGTTTTTTAACTCATTCATGCTAACTCTGAATGACTCAAAACCACTTCCATTGTGTACATATCACTAACAAGAATAAAGGAAAAATACAAAAAAAATAACTAACCTAAATAAGTGGACCAAAAACCCAAGCCCTAATTTCAGGATTTTCGGACTAAAAGCCACATATCTTCTCCATCCAGTGTCCGATCTAATCCTACTCACTTTTGAACTAATGTGTATTCAATTACCTTCAAAACAAGACCAAGTTCAAGTGAATCGGAGCTCGTATGTGAAAGTTGGGTTTTGGACCTCTTTTGTACATTGTATATTTTCGCGGTTTTTTACCTTGTATTTTATGTATATATTTTCTTAATCAATAAAAATCCAAAAAAATTAGAATTAAGTGTCTTTATTTATCTCGGATTTTACCGTAATTTTTCCGGATTTTTATCTGATCAAAAAAATGACATAAAAATAACAAAACCCCAAAATTAAGGTATTAGTACATAGGATACCCCAAAAATTCACTTTGTGCAAATATCGATTGGTTTTGGTCTTCATGAAAGTCGTAGATCTCATCGAGACGAGCAATTTTCGTGAAGAAAGTTTTTCGATCTGAGGTCATTTACTATTTATTTTCGATTTTACAAGATATTTATTTTCGGAATTTTCTGGTGCTGACACGTGGCAGCACCTGGGGCCGCCACGTGTCAGCCATTTTTGGCACTATTATATATTCGTTTTATAAAAAAAAAATTAAAATTAAAACCGCACGTGCGAGGCACGTGCCTCCCAGGCACGCGCCACGCACGTGCCTCGCCTGCTATCCCTGAGACCCGCCACGTGTCGCACGCAGGGCCGCCCGATCTCGGCCGATCGGACGGCCCCTGCTCATCTTCCTCCTCCGCACCCCTTTCCCAAATCAGAGCGCCGCCCCGATTTCTCCGCCGCAAAACTCGCCGTGCCGCCCCTCCGTGATCCCCCGTATCTCGCGCGCCGCCGCGCGAGATCCTCTGAATCTCAAATCTCGTTAACTCGAAATCAGATCGCCGCCGATCCTGCTTCCATCCTCGATCGAAACCCTCCTCCTATTTAAGAGCCCCGCCGCCCCTCCTCGCATTTTATCCGCCGATTGCATTCTGGTGAGGCTGGTGGTGACAGCCCGGTCCTCTCCCCTTCGACGAGATCCAAGGCGCATCTCCGCCTTGTCGCAGAGTGCTCCTCAGTTCATCTGCTTCGCTCCGGCCCCTACCGTCGAGCCAACCATCGTTATCACCTTCGCACCTCTACCCAATAACGACCTCCACCGCTTCCATCTCCGCCGGCTTCACTTCCCCGAGCATCACCGACAACGCTGCTCCTCCGCCGGCATCTCCCGATCGTCCAACGCCATCCTCCGCCAACCGCCTCGCTCCGATCGTCGACATCGCCAGCTTCGGCTCCACGTCAACAGCACCGCCGGGTCCACGCCGCCCCACGCCACCGCCTTCTTCTCCAGCCACGCAACCCAACGCCGCACCGCCTCCGACTCCGCCATCGCCACCGGCCCCATCGCGCGCCACCGCCAAGGCGCATAACCACCGCAGGAGGCGGTGGTTCTCCAGCCCACGCCACCGGCATCGCCCCCTCCGCCACTACCGCCTTCAACCGCAGGCCGGGCTCAGAGCCCGAGGCCCCGGCACGTGCAAGGCACGTGCGCGGGGAACTGCTTCAGCCGCAAGTCAGCCCAGCCGTTGGGCAAATTGCAGTAGCACCCCCGGAGTTTCCGCATTTGCCCTCGAGTCCAGACAGCCAGAGGGCACGTGACACGCACGTGCCCCACTGGAAATTTTGCAGCATTCTCCCTAGGCCTATTGGTAATTACATCTAAGTCCTTGTTCTGCATTATTTCTTTATTTATATTGCAATCAGACCCCTGTGTTCCCCCTAAGTTTTGATCTGTCTCTCTACATTATTTTATTATCAAAAAAATAACATGATGTTGGTTAATTGATCCTCTACACTTTGACATGTTGTGAGTATTTTTGTGACGGACGGTTAATTAATAAATAATGGTTTTGTGAAAATTGGCGTATTTTACCCATTTTCTGCTCTGAAATTCACAGTTGATTAACCATTGCTCTAAAAATCCTCGAAAAATCACATCTTGTAGAGTTAATTATTCTTAACATGGTGCCCAAAAAGATTTGCATTTGCATGCATATTTTGTCATGTAAAAATCATTTTGCATCTTTTAGTATTTAATTTTTAATAGGTATTAAACCCCACATTTTCGAGGTTTAGGATTTTTCTGAGATCCGTCACCTAGTGATAGATCTCAGATAATTTTGATTCTTGAAAATAAGTAGGTTTGATATTTATTAAAATTAAATATTAAAAATTATTTTGTTTGTATTTAAAAATCTATAAAAAAAATTCATATTGCATCCAAAATTCCAAAAAAATTACAGTGCACCCATTTCATCATAATTTACATTATGGCCAAGTTTTGTATTTTTCAGACATCATTTGATTGAAATTTACATTTTAGTCCCTAAAATAAGGCCAAATTTGCATTGCATTGAAAATTCCAAAAAAAAGAGATCGCCTTGAAAACCGAACACGAACTTTGATAGACTTAATTCTAGGTTGTTCCTTTGCCTCCTTGTGATCGACCTTGGGACTTGCCCAAGTAAAATAAACATAAAACCACGAGATTAAAAATTGAGTAACTTATTTGTGGTATTTTCTTGATCGTTTCCGATTGCCGCCTACAACGCACGACACGATAAAAACAACTTCTTAAACGCTGCACTTTCGGATACGTCAGCGAGCGGCTTGGATGAGGAGATGGAAATGATCGAGCGGACGAGGGGCGCCAACGGAAGGGCGGCTGCGATGGAGAGATCAAGGGCCTGATCAAGCGGTGTAGATGCCGCCACGTGGAGGGCTCTGGTGAGGGCGCTAATGTGCGGCGTGGATTAAGGGCGGAGATGATCTGATGGTCCAGGATTTAGGCGCACGTGGGCAGAGCTGGGCCGTTGGATCTGGAAGAGGATCCAACGGTTGGAGGTGAAGGCGGATGAGGCAAGGGGAAGCGGGCCGCGTGGCGCAACCAGAGGGCGCCACGTGGCCTGCTGTGAGTGGCTGGAACAAGATATACGTGTAGAGAGAAGAGGGGGCCGAATTTGGAAAAACTCAAAACATGAAAATTGTAGATCTCGATGAGATTTACAAGTTTCATGTTGACCAAAGACGGAGATGAGGTCAAACGTGATACATAAATACAAAGATACAATTATACACCTATGTAGTATACAAAGTGGCCCAAAAACCCAACTTTCTCATATGAGCTCCAAATTCAATGAAATTAGTCTCATTTTAAAGGTCTTTTAATGTGTAGTATTCTAAGAGTAAGTAGACCTAATTCGGAGTTTGTATGAGGGCTTTATGTGCATTTTAGTGTACAGGGGTTCTCAGGCTTTATTGGCTATTTTACAAAGGGGATTTTTGGCATTCTTCCCTATATGATTAACTAAGGAGTACAAATTATAGAGAAGAAATTATTTTAGTGAATGGTTATTTTACAAGTGATTTTTGGCTTCTTATTTAAATGCAAATGGACTGCTAATATGTATGAATTATGAATGTATGCATGAATGCTATTTATGCAATACAAAGGGAAATATGCCGCTATTTTCTCGGGAACAAGGCTCTATTTTTGACTTTTGAAGTGATGAATCACAGATTCATCAATCATCTCTCTCGATTAGAACATCTTAAGGAATCTGAGCAGACTAATCCCATTTTTGAGACCTTCCCAGATGAGGCGATCCTTTCTATCATCTTGCTCCTGTGGTACGCCGACATTGTGAACTATCTTGTTGCCAAGAAAGTTCCACAAGGTTGGCCCAGGTAGTGACTTGAGACCTTCCTGCGAAGGCCAAGTTCTACCATTGGGAGGATCCCATCCTTTATCATGAAGGATGGGATAGTGTCTGGCGTCAGTGCATTCCTCAGGAGGAGCACCATAGCGTCCTCACATACTGCCACAAGCTTGAGGCAGGAGGACATCACTCTGGGAGGAGAACGACACAGAAAGTGCTCCAATTCAGCCTATGGTGGCCTACCCTCTTCAGGGATTCTAATGAATTTGTGAAGAAGTGTACTGACTGTCAGAGGATGGGCACTTGTAGACAACCTGTTAGGATGCCGATGCAGCCCATTCACTTCTGTGAGGTTTTTGACGCATGGGTCATCGATTTCATGGGTCCATTCCCTAAGAGTCAGGGATTTGAGTAAGTTCTGTTGGCCGTGGATTATGTTAGTCGTTGGGTTGAGGACATACCCGCCCGAACCATAGATGCTAGGATTGTTTGCGGATTTTTGAGGAAGAATATCATTTCACGGTTTGGGGTGCCTTGAGTTTTGATATCTGACAGGGGGTCTCATTTCATCAACAACAAGGTAAAGGGCCTTGCTAGCGAGTTGAGCATAGATCATCAAGTTGTCACTCCTTATCATCCTCAGACCAATGGTCTTGTTGAAGTGTCAAACATGGTGATCAAGAGGATATTGCAGAAGGTAGTCTGCCCAGACCGAAAGGATTGGTCACAGCTTTTGGACTCGACTTTGTGGGCACATCGTACTTCCTTCAAGACTTCTTTGGGTACATCTCCCTTTTGCCTCATTTATGGAAAGCCCTTTCATTTACCTGTTGAGATTAGACATAAGTCACTTTGGGCTGTCATAGATATATTATTGGATCCAGTGAGTGTAGGAGATCAAAGAAAGGCAGAATTGGCAACCCTGGAGGAGCTTAGAGATTCAGCCTTTTTGAGCAGCCTACAATATAAGGAGAGAATAAAGGAATGGCATGATTCTCATATCAACCATAAGCAGTTTGATCCAGATCATAGAGTATGGTTGTACGATGCTAGGCTTAGATTATTTTCAGGGAAGTTACAGAGCAAGTGGAAAGGACCATACCTGGTCTGAAAGGTACATGACAATGGGAGTATTGATATATCTGAAATGTCATCTGAGTCTACCTTTCGTGTTAACGGGCAACGGCTCAAACCATATCTAGATCATGAGCCACTGGTCGTTGACGTCGTTCCTATTCATTTTGCATGAGATGTGGTCCTTGACTCACATCTAATGCGTCTCATGCCTGATTATCACTGTCTTCCGACTTATATAGATCCAGATGTCCATATCATCCCATTCTTCAGTCCAACACCCCATTTGCATCTTATGATTATGCTATACTTAGGGTGTACTTTACCGTAAGTATAGGGGGGTGTTAGACTTTTGATTTATCTTTTGATTCGTTTTACCTCTGTTTTGCTACCTATACTTAGGGATATTTTACCCTAAGTATAGGGGAGGTAGACACTGTACATTCTGTCACTCGGAGTTCCCTTTGTGTACAGTCTACTATACTTAGGATTACTTAATCCTAAGTATAGGGGGAAACACCGATATCTCTTCATTCTTTTCATTGATTCGTCATTGTAGTATAGCATTTCTTTTCACATCCCTATACTAAGCATGAGTCATGTCTTCTTCATCGCTCTTGATCCACTTTGAGGACATCGTTCGAGCTAAGTATAGGGGGGTGTCGTATATATTTCATATATACTTTAGCCATAACTCGTACTTGGTGTTAGTGTGTTAATAAATAAAATGGCTAAAATCCTTTATCTAAATATCGTAAAAATTTAAAAATTTTCTTGTACATAAAATTCTTCCTTGCACATATATAGTTATTTATAAAAATTATTTTTGTACAAATATTTGTAAAAATGTTTTGTGTGTAAAAAGTTCGTAAATATTTTGATATCAAAATTATGTATATAGTACAAAATTTTTGTAAAATGTTTGAAAAACAAAAGTTTGCAAAAACCCTTGTATAAATATGTGTAAATAGTTTGCAAAACTTCTGCATCCATGCATTCATTCATTCAAACATTTTTCAAAAATTTTGCACGTTTCCAAAAAAAAATTGCATAAAAATATTCTTGTATATACTCGTACAATTTCCTGAATCATAGATTGACATTTAAACTAGCTTGGAATTAAATTGAAAATGGAGCTTGGTTAAGACCTTAATCCACCTAATTCTAAGAGGAACCTTATAGGGCTTAGGGTTGAGACTTTTCAGGTCCATTAGTGACTTAATTCTTTGAGTCCACTAGGCTATGATCATATGTCATATTGATGAGCCTAAGTAGAACACTTAACAACGCACACATGAATCTCACAGACAATGGCTTTACTTGCACTAGCAACTGATGAGCCGCAAAATCGGCCCTTTAAGAGTGCGGAATTAGCACTTCAACATGTCGTAGCAGTCGGGCCGATTTTGGTCATCAAAAGATCAACTCATTTAAATATATGTAATAATAGATCAAAATGAGACGATCGTAATTTATTTTGCTTGGTAAGATACCAAGGTCGAACTCAGGGACACGAGCCTCTCTCGTATTAATCGGATTTAAGTTTATTTAATTAAGTGTTGAGTTAAAGGCATATAGGTCAAAGCATGCAGATACACACCAATGCAATAATAATAAAGTAAACATGCATTTTTTTAAACATTTTTTTATCATGAAAGTAGATGAACATGCAAAGCGAATGATATGCCCAAAATAATAGTCACTTGAGCCATAAGAAAATTGTGAGTCAAACCGAGTTGAAATAAATAAGCACTCTATAATTATAAAGCAAGTAGGCATGATAAACACAGATATCTGGACACTTAGAGAATAAAATAATACATTACGGATCATAGTGTCAAATCTAAAATTGAAGCATTCCATAATAAAGAGGATGAGAAGAGCTTCAAAATGAAACTGAAATTAACTCGATTGGGCATTCGTAGCTCAAGATATGCAACAAATAAGCTAAGGGCATAACTGAAATAAAACATGAAATAAAATTGCAAACAGGTCCCCGGGAGGGACTGAAATGTAAATAACCAGAAGAGCGGGACCTTCCCTGTAATTTGCCCACACGTACAGGGGCCTTTCTGCAAATATTAAAAACTGCAAGGGCCTAAGTGTAAATTTTCCCTTGCGCGCATGGTCAGCACGTGCGTCAGGACCTGGATGCAAAATAGAGAAGATGGCGGGGCGTCTCTGCAAATAACCCAAGGATTCACGTGCCAGGCACGTGCCTCCCCAGGTCTAGACGAAGGATCGGGTTCGGCAGAGGTTCGGTCTAGCTTCGGCTGAGGCTCGGATGGGGTCGAAGCTGCTGATGGTTCTGCGAAGGCATGGAGGAGGCCAGGAGCAACCGAGCCTGGAGGCACAGATGCTGAGGCTCGGTGAAGGCTCTAGCATCGCCACGTGGTTGAATATGAGCCCTTTGATCGCAAGGATCGAAGGGCTCCTGGAGTGATGTCGTGGAAGCACGGGAACCGTTGGATCTTGAGGATCCAACGGTATCTGAAACGAGCTCTGATCGGCGACGTGGGCGTACTCCGACCGTTGGATGATCCCCTGGAGAGGGACATCCGACGGGCACTGCTCCTCCTTCTTTGGCCAAAGGCGGGCGGTGGGTTCAGAGCTCCGGCGAAGGAGCTCCTCCTTCGCCTGCCACTCTCGGCCACGGTGGACCTTCCCAAAGCTCCCTAAGTGATCGTAGAGGAAGCCCGGAGCTCAGGGAAGGTCCAGAAGCACCTGGTGTCGCTCGTCGGAGCTCGGATGGGGGCTGCGAAGTCGATGAAGTCTGCTCCGACTGGACTCCGGCCATTGACACTCAAGAAGACCTGCACTGTTAGTCAATAGCCGAAGGACGCTAATTGTGGCATGTGCGTAGTGGAGGTGAAGTGGGAGCTCGTAGGGGGGCGGAGAAGGTGGAGAGCTCGGAGCTCCTCCGCCGTGGGTGGCGGAGGAGGTGGGTCGGAGATGGTTAGAGGTATGGAGGAAGGGAAAGTATGATCGGAGGAGCGTGCGAAAAAGGGGGAAGTGCGGCGGAACTAAAGAGATGGTCATCGGAAGGCGAAATGGACTCACGAAGCTTAATTAATTAATTAAAAGACGAAGAAAATGCAAAGAGAGAAAGAGATGACTTACCGGCGATTGGGCGGAGCGAAGCCTGTGCTCGAGGTCATCGGAGGACCTCGGGGTCATCGCTGAACTCCCACGGCTACGGGAAACAGCTTGGCGGAGACGGGGCTCCGCAGGCCTGGCCTACCATGGCCAGGGGTCGTCACCGGGGCGTACCTTCATCTTCGCTTGGATCCTCAAGATCCAACGGTTCCCGTGCTTCCACGACATCACTCCAGGAGCCCTTCGATCCTTGCGATCAAAGGGCTCATATTCAACCACGTGGCGATGCCAGAGCCTTCACCGAGCCTCAGCATCTGTGCCTCCAGGCTCGGTTGCTCCTGGCCTCCTCCAAGCCTTCGCCGAACCATCAGCAGCTTCGACCCCGTCCGAGCCTCAACCGAAGCTAGACCGAACCTCTGCCGAACCAGATCCTTCGTCCAGACCTGGGGAGGCACGTGCCTGGCACGTGAATCCTTGGGTTATTTGCAAAGACGCCCCACCATCTTCTCCATTTTGCATCCAGGTCCTGACGCACGTGCTGACCATGCGCGCAAGGGAAAATTTACACTTAGGCCCTTGCGGTTTTTAATATTTGCAGAAAGGCCCCTGTGCGTGTGGGCAAATTATAGGGAAGGTCCCGCTCTTCTGGTTATTTACATTTCAGTCCCTCCCAGGGACCTGTTTGCAATTTTATTTCATGTTTTATTTCAGTTATGCCCTTAGCTTATTTGTTGCATATCTTGAGCTACGAATGCCCAATCGAGTTGATTTCAGTTTCATTTTGAAGCTCTTCTCATCCTCTTTATTATGGCATGCTTCAATTTTAGATTTGACACTATGATCCGTAATGTATTATTTTATTCTCTAAGTGTCCAGATATCTGTGTTTGTCATGCCTACTTGCTTTATAATTATAGAGTGCTTATTTATTTCAACTCGGTTTGACTCGCAATTTTCTTATGGCTCAAGTGACTATTATTTTGGGCATATCATTCGCTTTGCATGTTCATCTATTTGCATGATAAAAAATGTTTAAAAAAATGCATGTTTACTTTATTGTTATTGCATTGTTGTGTATCTGCATGCTTTGACCTATATGCCTTTAACTCAACACTTAATTAAATAAACTTAAATCCGATTAATACGAGAGAGGCTCGTGTCCCTGAGTTCGACCTTGGTATCTTACCAAGCAAAATAAATTACGATCATCTCATTTTGATCTATTATTACATATATTTAAATGAGTTGATCCTTTGATGACCAAAATCGGCCCGACTGCTACGACATGTTGAAGTGCTAATTCCGCACTCTTAAAGGGCCGATTTTGCGGCTCATCAGCAACTTACACGTAGCTCTCTACGGATGAGGTGGTGAGAAGGCAGTATTCTTTGGATTGGGGTAGCATACGAGGGTAGTACTTCTAGGCGGAACCTCTCGTCTTCTTTTAGTGAAGGAAGTGCGTCTCAACTTGGTCTGGCGGTATTGAGGTCTAAAGTCAGGAGTTGTGGGTTGCAATAATACTTCAAAAAAGGGATAGTCTACTAGCTCAAGAGAAAAACTCCTTATGTATATAAGCTGCACCAAGTAGATATGGTGTACATATGCACATCGAAAAAAAATGTGTGCAAAAGAAAGAAGAACTCTAAAAAGTTTGTGGGTCTAATAGAAAATGAAATACCTACCGGAGTGTATATAGCCAAATAAGCAAACCTTATGTTACCCATTCTCATCTCATGAAGCTTGCAGCAGGGAGACTTAGCTACACTGGTTGGGCTCCCAGGGATACATGGCCTACACTGGTCATGGTCCATTCTCTTCCTCCTCCTCTTCTTGAGCCGGTTGTACTTGAACTTAGAAGGGAATACCCCGCTCCTCGAGGAAAGCGTTGCCAGACTAGGGCATTAGAGTTACCTTGTTGAGGGGGCTGCTACATTGCCATTTCTGAGGTGGGGAGCTACATATCACTAACACAGTACAAGAAAAGATTTATGGTCATTAGAGTTTGTGTATGTAGACTTGTTTTGACCTGGATGATTGAGGAGTCTTGACCATAGATTGGTTGAACTTAGAGGCTGTTGAGTTTAAAGGTCCAAATAAGGTTCCGATAAATAAGTGTTTTCACTTCTTTTTCAAATAATCAATCTAAAGGTCTGATTGAGCTCCATATTTCAATTTAATGAAGACAAGTTTAATAATCAATCTTAATTCTCCTTCTGTTTCTTTTTCTTTCTCTTTTCATTTCTTTTTCAAATAAATGTTTTCAAACTAGTTTAATAAGTGTTTTTTAAATAAGTATGGGGGGGGGGTGATGAATCCCTGTTCATCACTCTTTATTCTTTTATTTTAGCTAATTATCTTGGCAATGCATCATGTAAATAGGTGTAAATACAATAACTTAGCAATATGCATGCATGTGTTAATATTATATAATTATCATGTATTTATGTAAAAATAAAAGAACAAAAAAGAAAAAGAAAAAGAAGGAAGTATTTAGAATAAATAACGAGTGACCTGAACCCTAAGAGAGGGCCAAGCATTGTCCTGATCGCCAAATAAAATAAGTAGAGAGAGATAGGGCCACTCTAGCTTGTATATATATATATATATATCATGTGTGTAGATAAATTATTTTTGCCCAAAAAATAAAAATAAAAATATGTTTTTACTTCCTTGTATATATTGCTAAAAATAAAATAAAAATCAAAAAAATAAAATAAAATAGAATAAAATTCTCTCGCTCACTTTTACATAATACATGTATATATGATCCCTTCTCTATTTATTTTACACTTGTAAATAAATAATAAAAATAAAATAAAAATTATTTTGTACTCCAAAAATTATTTTGTAAATGAATTAAACATAAAATTTGGGTATTTTTGTAAAAATAATAAATTAAAATAATGGTACAAAAGATATAGGTATATTATACATGTATATAATACAATATACTGTATATAGAATAATTTATTTTTCATAAAAAATAAAAAGCATAGAAAAATCCCTTGGAAAATAATAAACATTTTTTTATTTTATTCATTTTTTAATTTAAATTCATTTACTATTTTTAATTTATTTATCTTTTATTTTCCTTGCTATTTTGTCTTGTAGCGGGTTTGTCCTTTTCCCCCGGTGTCCGTAATTGGTCCACGTATGAATGTTGACTGGGGTCAACCCCCTCTTCCAGGGCTTGACCCGACCCGATCTCTCTGCCGGACCTTCTTCTCAGAATTACCTAGGATGGATCGTGCACCCGTTTGCCCTGAATCTTCGCACGTGTCTTCCCCATGGATCTAAGATCCTCATGGATCCCTAGGGAAGCGCGGATCCTTTTCGATTCACATGCCCTTGCACGATCTCTCCAGCCACTTGTGAATGCTATAAAGTCCTTCATCCACCTCCCTAGGTCAGCAGCTCGTGCCTCACTCCCTCTTGATACCCTAGAAACCTTCGGCATGGTGACAATCGTCTGAAGACCCTCCTAGCGATCGATTTGGTGCAGTGACGCCTACGCTCCCCCTTCGTGGCAGGTCCTTCGCCGCGAGCGGCTTCCTCGGACCGCCGCATCGAGGTCGAGGCCATCACACTGACGACCACCTTCGCCTGGAGTTGAGGAGTCCGTTCTGACCTTCAGGTGAACCCCTTATCCTTCCTATTTCACCATTTGATCGAATCTTTCCGTTGTTCGCCGCCTTCGCTCTGCCAGCTCCGACTCACCGGTCGAAGCTCCTTCACCCACACCCAACCTCTCTGATATCCTCGCACGCTCACCCTCCATCTTCCTACGCAATCTAATCACCCTGATAATCGGTCATCTAGTCAAGATTAGGCTCCATGTTTCCCATATCGCCTTCGTCAAAAACCAACTCCAGCCCCCGGTTACTTCTTTGGTTCTTAGGCTCAATAATCTAGACCAGAGCATAGCTCCGAGTCAGAGCTACTTATTGCACGTCCGTTCGTGAGCTGAAGGCCTCCAGACCATCCTCTCCAGAGCTCGTCGGATTAACTCTAGGCGCCCGACATTGTCATGCCCATCCAGCTGCTGGAGCTTCCATCTGAGCCGTTCACCTGACGCAGAATCTTCCCACGATCACGTCGGTGCTTGTTGATCTTCCATCGAGGCCGAGGATCTCGTCCTTGGCTCTGGCGAAGTTCACCCAGGTGCAGTTCTTCCAGACATGTTCTGCGCTGTTGGATCGACGTAGCCCGCCAGTTCCCATCTTGATCGTCCATCTAGGGGACATGTCAGACCGTTAGATGTTAGATCTAACAGCTCCGTACGCACCACGACCCCGACCATCTGACACCGTCAGATCTGACACCTGACGCCTGCAGAGCCGCACGATCTCGCCTCACCCACAGCTGATGTGTGGCCTCCCACGTGCGATTCACGTGCATCGGGGGTATATTGCTCTTTTACCCTGCATTTATTTCGCTTTATGTTTTGGTCTGTAAAATAATAGTTATAGTTGAACCTTTTTACAATATAGTCCCTGTAGTTTTTGTGAATTGCACTCTAGTCCTTCTAGTTAGGCACGTGCTTGGTCACGTGCATATTGGTGTTTTTACAGTATCAGCCCCGAACTTATTTAATGTTATCTTTCGAATGAATGTTTTCTGAAATTGCAAATATGCCCATGTGAGTGTGCATTTGATGCATGTGCGGATTTTATCGGGAAATTTACACAAGCGCCCTTGGACTTTCTATGCGTGTTATAGTTTAGTCTCGAAACTTAAATAAATTGCACTTAGGTCCCTATAACATGTATGTGTTGTTAATTAAATAAATATCAAAACTACTCCAAAAATACCCAAAATATTGCATGTGGCTCCTGTCACTGTGTAGTATTTTTGATAATTTTTATGATGCATTTTGATTTTATTTGCTATTTTCTAAAATCAAAAACCCTAAAAAGTGTCCCTCTCTATTTTAGAAAATCAATTAAAAATAGCAAAATTTCTTTAAAATTTCCAAAAAAATTGTGATTGCTTGTTTTGTCTTGTTTTAACTCTTTGTGATTTTTGTTTCATTATCTTTCATAAAACACCTAAAAATTTAAAAAGACTAAAAACCTTATAAAAAATATTAAAAATTCATTAAAAAAATTGTGTTTTCAATTTCTGTAGTTAGAGTTTATTGTATATTTTTATTAAAAAATTATTACCTAGATTTTAGAGGCAATTTAGACATTTTTAATTTGCCTCTACATTTGGGTTGCACATTGTTTGTGATTTTTGCCTTTCCTTTATTTTTATAAAAATATATAAAAATTAGAAAAATCTAAGAAAGTAACCAAAAACACTTGAATAATTTAAAAACATACAAATATTTTTGTTTTGAAGTTTTGAGTAATTTTAGGCCTTTAAATAATTGTTTGAGTGTGCCTTTTTTTCCTTTTCTTTACTCCTTTTCTTAAAATAAAAATTATAAAAAAATTAAAAAAATTAAAAAATTAAGAAACACCAAAAATACACTTTATTTCTTGGATTACTTGACTACTTCATAGGATTCATTCCATGCTTCTTGTGTTCGACCCTAATGGCTATACCACGTTAAATAATTAGCAAGACCACTTGCCTTGGTTTTTGTGTTTGATTTCTTTCTATGGTGGTCTGATTTTTCTTATTGACTACGCCTCGCAATTCGGGTCGCAACGACCCTAGATATTCCCTAACCCAAGTTGCATCTACAGCTCATCAGAGGCTGAGTTGACCTGGGGTCAATGAACGAAGCCACGTCATTGGTCTACGCAAGCCCCTAAAAGACAAAATAATATATTTATTCACATATAAATCATTTAACAATATTAAATGATTTTATTTATTGTTAGTTATAAAATAAGAGATGTTTATTATTTTATTTAGTATTTTATTATGTTATTTATTTATTTATTTATTTATTTGATGTTATGTATTATTAGTTAGTTTTCAGGGGTATATTTATAGGTATATTCATCTATGTTTTAAGTATTTTATTTTTATTTTGTATATTTTCTTTTATTATTTCATTCTCTTATTTTATATATTTATAACCTATTTTTATATGTGTAAATATATTTTTATTATATGTTTATGATGTTATTTGTATATAAATAAATAGGGGTATAAATTATATAGGTATAAGTACAAGTGTTTTATCTATACATTTTTGCACATTATTTTATTTTTATATTTTATTATGATTTTATTCTAGTTTTAATATATACATGTATTATACATAATATTTACAAAATTATTAAAATATAAAATTGTAAAATAATAAAGAATAAATAAATGAATATTTATTCGGATATATTGTACACTAGGGGTCCAAAACTTAACTTTCAAACCTTAACTCCAAAAAATATGAAACCACCTCCATTAAATAGCTTACTAAAAGTTATATACAAGGTGATTTTGTTATATTTTGAGCTTTTATTTTAGAGATATGGGTCTAGGAAATTTGGATTTCGGTTTTTTATTCAGAGTATAAAAAGCACAATGTATATTGTTTTGACATGAAATAAATTTTGTATTTTTCTATACATTATTATCTACAACTTTTATGTACAAAGTTTCTTTATTTTATGAATAAATAATAAAGAATAAAATAGGTCCCAAAAGTGCTTTATTGATTAAATAAAAGAATTGGGTTTTATTGTATTCTTGGCCCTTAACTCTCCCTACTTTATTCCTTGTCGACCAATTCAATTCTTGACTTGGTCTCGGGGTTTAGGGTCATAAAATACCTTTGGTATTTTATTTTTTTTCTTTTTTCCATTATTCTATAATTTTGGTCTTAAAAATAGTTGCATTTATACAATAAATGCAATAAATAATAAGTGTCATTTTGTAAAAATTAATGCTATTTACGTGCATCAGCTAGCATTTTTAAGGACAAAAATGATAGAATAAAGGTGATGAAATGGAGATTCATCACCCCTCATACCTGCCTTTGCTAGTCCCTAGTAAACACTTATGCAATAAGTGCATAAAATGAAAGACAAAGAAAGAAAAAGAAAGAAAATGGATTAAGTTTACTTCTCAAACATGTCCTTACAAAATCAAAGTTTGGAGCTTAAGTCAGACCCTTTGAAATTTTGGTACATGATGAATCCACATTCATCATCTTTATTCTATCATTTTGGCACCAAAAACCCTAGCAAATACCTGTAAAAAGCATTAAAATCGTCATCTTAGCATCCATGCATGTGCATCATATTAGTGTATAAAATACTGCAATTAAAGCCAAAATTATAGAATAAATAAAGAAAAGAAAAAGAATAAAATATTGTAAATATTTTATGACCCAAAACCCCCGAGACCTAGGCATCTTGAGGAATAGGTCGACCAGGAATAAAGTAGGGGGAGATAAGGGCCAAATACCTATAATTATTAATTTATTCTTTATTCATTGTGGGACCTATTTTTGGTTCCACTTTTTATACATCAAATAAAGAAACTTTGTACATGAAAGTTGTAGATAATTAACTAAAGAAAAGTACAAAATTGATTTCACAGAAAAATGTTACACAGATAAAATGTTATGGTCTGAATAAAAATCCAAAATCTCAACTTCCCAGACCCGCATCTCACAACTGACAACTCCAAATGTAGCAAACTCACCTTTAATTGTATATAGCATAAAATAATCTAATTAATGGTGGTGGTTTCGCATTTGGCGGAGCTACGGTTTGAAAGTTGAATTTTGGACCCCTATTGTATACCTGTACTGCATAAAATCTTCAATTTATTCTTTGTTCATTATTTTTATATTTTATATTTTTATAATGTTGTAAAGATTCCTTATAATAATTATGTACACTAAAATTAGAATAAAAACCTAAATAAAACTTAAAACAAAAATAAACACATATAGGTTAAACAGGTATCATACCTATGTGTATACCTATACTTTTTATATTCATATTTTATTAAATAAACAAAATAAACCAGAAAAATTAAGTAAAAATATATTTATGTATACAAAAATATCTTATAATTTTATAAAATACTAAATAAAAATAATAGCATTAAAATACATAGAATAAAAATGAAATGCTAAAATGTATAGGTATTATACCTATATAAGGCTAAAAAGAGAACTTATAAAAATATACCTCATAAAATTAATTAAAAATCAAAATAAAATAGTACATAAAATTTTAAGCATTTTTCATTTTATAATTATTATTTAATTCGACTTATTTCTATTTTTAAATGAATTTATTAAACAATAATTAGGGATTTTTCCTGGTTGGTCCACGTGGACCAACTAGGTTTCAGCCCCAGTTGACCTCGGTCAACTGGTCGTCCTAGCCCTGCACCCCTTGTCAGAGTCGCGTTTGACTCCTTTTCTCCATTTTTTCGAGGCTTCCTCTTGCATTAACGCATGAAAGGCCCTTCGTGACTTTTGATCCTCGATCTATGGGCATTCCCGCCCTCGCGTTATCTTGGACGAAGGGCCACTGTAGCCACTGCTGGACCTTGTTCTTCCCCCACCGTCCGTCAACTCTTCAAAAGAGCACCTTGGACTTCGATTCGAATCTAATCCTTCTTCCGCCACTTTCAATCGCAAACCCCTACTTCTTCGTGCTCCTCGTGACAGGGGGAGTCGAATCGACCCGGGGTTCGAGCGGATTGGTGTAGAATCGAAGCGATTCAATCCCTCACCGGAGCTCCGCCGCTCCTCGCAGCTGTCATCTCTGGTGAGCCCCTCCCTCTTCTTTTTCCTTTTTCTTGTAGCTGTAGAGTAGATTAGGCTAGGGCAGTAGCATTTTTGCTTGTCGTTTTTCCATTCCCCGAGGATCCTCGATCGAAGCCACGGCGGAGCTGAGCTCCGCCCGACATTTCCGGCCACTCCAGTGATCCCTCGCCGTCCAAATCACCTCATTCCTTCTCCCCTTCGCTCTGTCGCTTCGTTGCACCCATCATCTCACCTCGATCTCGCCCAGATCGAGTTGCTGGGGCTCCCCTCTCCGCCGCTCGTCGGAGCTTTTCGCCCGCATCACCAACCGCCTCATTTAACCCATCAGACCTCGCCATTTTGCTTGTCTGGTTTTTGCGCACTTACCCTGCAGGTATGAGCCCCAGAGAAGGCTCCATCGACCTTCATCGACTCCAGACGCCTCCGCCCAGGTCGCCTTCCTTGTCCGGCCATTCCACGCCCCCTCCGCCTCACCGGAGGCCATCAGCTGACGCGGAAGGGCCCCAGGATCTTTTTTGTCCTTGATCCGGGGGCCGGAGCGGCCGTGTGTCGGCCGCAATCGTCGCTCGAAGCTCGCCGGGGAGGTGTTCTTCGTGAACCTCCCCCTGCCGTTGGATCAGAGGTCCCCTCCAGACGCCATCCACGTCGTCCGATCATCAAGCGCCTCCAGCAGTCCGATCGATCCTTAATGATCTAATCTCAACCGTCCGCGACGAAGGGGTATGCACCGTCAGATACGCGCCACGTGGATAAGTGGGACGCCATCGGCCGCACGATCGAGCAAGTGGGTATTTTTCATCTCTCACCCACAACCTTTTGTATTTACTTTTTAGTCTAAAAACCTTCGTTTGAAGTTTAAAAAGTTTTGTAATATTTGCACTTAGGCCCTCACAGTTTCACTAATTGCACTTCAGTCCACGCCACGTCACCTCATGTGACTGGGGTGCGTGACTTGTGGGTATTTTGCATGTTCGGCCCGGAACTTTTAGTTATTTGCAATTACATCCCTGTGTGTAGTTAATTAAATATCTTTTTGGAGAAATTGCATGTATGTCCCGCCAGTTTTCATTAATTATAATTATGCCCCTATGAATGGTGTTTCACGTGATCTGTACGTGTCTTTTTGGTGAAATTTGCATCTGAGCCCCTGGATGTTTTTATAATTACATTTATATCCCTGCCAGGCTTAGGATTTTTGTGTGCTTAGCTTATTTATTTCACGCCTCATTTAATTGCGAAAAATTCTCAAAAAATAGGTTTAAGCTCCTGTTTGCTTCTATTTTCACGCTATATTTTTAGTTTTTAATTTTATTATATTTTTATATTTATTAAAAATAAAAAAACTTGCTTTTTATGCACTGTCTAGCTTAGAAAATACCAAAAAAATATTAAAATACCTCCAAAAATTCCAAAAAATTCCCTAGTGTCTTTTTTATCATATTTTAGTGTCAGTCCAAAAATCACTAAAAATCTCAAACGAAAAACACTAAAAATTTAAAAACACTCTAAAAATTCAAAAAAATATATAAAATCAAAGAAAACTCCAAAAAATACAAACTCAGATTCTATTTGCTCTAGATTTTATCCTCTTTATTTGAAAAATAGTGTGGATAAATTTTGTGGCTATTTTCTATTTTTAATTCCAGTTTTATCCCCAGCCATCAACTTTGTCACTGTTTTCTCTTATTTCAGTATCTAAAAATACCAAAAACACCTTGAAAAATACCCAAAAATCACGAAAACAGTAAAAAATCCTAAAAATATCAAAAACATTTTATTTCTGAATTTTTGGTTATTTTTGCTTATTTTTATAAATATTCTACCTTGTCTTTTATTCCATTGTTCTTATTTTCCAATATTCCAAAAGAAAAAAAATATAATTATAAAATTATAAAAATTAGAAAATTAAAAATCAAAATACAAAAATTAAAAATTTAAAAAAATAAAATAAAATAATTTAAAAAATTAAAAACCCACAAAAATCTAGATTGGCTAAGTGATTTATTAGACCTAGAGTTGGATTTTTATCTACACTCTGCACCGTTGTTTCCTGTGTTCGACCCCTACTTACTTGCCATTATACATTGTTAGTAGGGTATAATAAATTTTAATCCTTGCTATTGACTGTTTTATTGATTGTGTGGGTTAATTGTTGAAGATCGAGGAGGCTTGAGTAGTCGCATCAGCGACAGTGAGTCTGACTTGTCAGACCACTATTTAGCGGCTCTCACTTATTCGCTTTTCAAATGGCGCCGTTGCCGGGGAGCATCGGCTTGTAGAGTACCTTTTGGGTCTTTTATTTACTTAGCCATTTTTGATCATTTGTCTCTTGTGCATCATTTATTTGGAACTGTCTGACATCTCTTTGGTTTTCTTGCGAGGGACCGCTGATCGAGGAGGATCGCCTAGGGGATCCTGTGCAGCCTTGGGAGGAGGAGCCGGCTATTCTACCCTAGCCGACAGGAGAGAAGGAGAACTAGAGAGAGAGAGATAGTTGCTTTTCTTTTTGTGAGAGAGAGTTATTTGTCTCATTTGTAATAATACAGGACTTGGACACTTGAACATTTCGGGCCTAATTTCCGGATGTTTGTTCACCCGGGGGCTCACCGCGGTTTTCTCGTGTTTTATCGACTGTCATTTTCCGGTTTTGTTTTCTTTTTCATTTCTTTTGTGGATTGAGCTCTTAGATTTAGGTCCTGCTTGATTCGATTAGACTAGGTCCAAACACCCTAATAACTCTTGCATGCTCCTATAGTTCGTATTTGGACTTAGATTAATTAAGTAGTTGATCATTGGCTCCCGATCCGCGCGCCGCGAGCTCACTCCACACAAGCGCTTTCTCCTAACTCAAATGTGTTGAGCAGAGGAGTAGTGAGCCTAGACCGGACACTAGGATTGGGAGTTAGCGGTTAACTCGTGGTTCTTCACGCTAGCAGTTGCCTATCTTAGGACGATTTCCGCATTGCATACCGGCATATAGATTAGGTTTATAAATTTCTGCCTTGCATCCCGCATGGAGAGAGCTGGGATTCACTGTAAGTCTTCTTACTTTGCATCCATCATTTAGGCACAAAGGTGAGATTTCCATCTTGGGGCCGACTTGCATTGGCTTTTCCCGACTCTTTTCTCCCTCTGATTTTGGATAAATTAGGATAAAGAAAATACAAAATCGTTAGGCGCTTGTTTGAATCTACTCAAAAGAAGCGATAACACAAAAAAAATTAAAAAAGGGACTGCTAAGAAAACTTTGACCTAAATAAAATTGGTAATTGGACTCATTGATTGGGGAGAGTAACACCCTCACTTGTTTTCAGGTTGCATGGGAAGGTCTCCTTCCAAGTGAGGTGAGCACTTCGTAAGGATTAGAGCCAAAAACCCAACTTGTGGCTGCCTTGTGTATCGCCTGGATTTCCAAAGTATTGGCGCTACTATTGTACGTAGTCGAGTAGGGCTTGGTCGCCATTGGTGACTCACTATTGTGTGAGCATCGACCTTGTCCGAAGTACCGAGCATAGGCCACGCCTTCACGAGGGCGTTTGTCTCACCGGCTGCGTTCGAGTAGGATCTTGCACGCTCACGGGTGATTCTGTTACGAGCAAGGTCCGAAGTATCGGTTTCGCCTATCGGCTTCCTCCCTCTATTTCTTTGGCTGAGTAGGGATCCAGGAAGGGTTACAAGGACCTTAAAAAGCGCAAGTTACAGGTTACACAGGAGGAGGACAAGTACGGGAATACTTTTCCGGCAGTACTCTCGCTCCTATAGGCGTAGCGCTCTAAGGACTCGTTGAATGATAAATTCTTGAAATCAAGAATAAAAATTACAAAGATAAAAGCCGAACCTTCACGGCTTCATGTGTTGAGTTGGTGAACTCCTTTGTCTTGTGTTTGGTTGCTAGTCGCATTTTGGTCAAAGATCAAAAATATCGCGCCCTTGCGCAAATTTTGTCTTCCCTCCAGTTGACCCTTGCTCATTATGAGCCTTCTACTGTTTTGCATTCCATTTGTTTCTTGTTGACCCCCGTATCTTTCCTCCACATTGATCTCCCTCTTGATCTTCGAGATGGCGACGAATGGACAGTTTAGTCGAGGCTCTGTCGGCACCCACATCAGTTCCATTCGCTTGCCCTCTCCAATAATTCAGGGCGATTCTCGAGAACCCGGTTCAAACCCTATGAACCGATCTCCAGACTCCCTGTCTTCTTCAATAAACCGGGACCACTCTCGTCCCGAACTCTGTCCGTTTTGGATGACCATTGATTTTACTCCTTACACATCGCCATCCTTAACAAAGTTCTGTGTTGACCTTGACACAGACCGTATCTCTCTATCTGGTGCTGCAATTCAGACTGATCGGGGCATTCTACCATATGCAGACTTAGAGCCCGAGCCAGCCAACCAAGCAGAGGCAGAGATGGCAGGAGGAAGGGGAAAAGGACCACAGCCCCAGCAGGAGCCTGAAGCCAATACATGGGAAGGACAACATACCACCCAGGGCGAGGTTAACAATCAACTGCTGGCTTCCATTCAAGCCATTCAGCAGCAGTTGACTAATCAGGCCCTGGCTCAGACAGCCTTCCAGGACATGCTGAACGATCTGAGGAGGAGGGCCGATGCGAGAGACGGCCGACGGGAGGATGATCCGAACTACGATCCCAATTTCCATGAAGTCAATGATGAGTTTTCAGTGGGATCCGAATATGAAGCAGCAGAAGAAGATCCACCGCAGCCCAAGCCCATACTCAAGGAGACATACAACCCAGGCGCAGGGCGCATCACTGAGTGGATTCAAATTCCACGGATGCATGCTCACTTCGAGCTAAAGCCGCAGTTTCTGTCATTGCTTCCTACTTTTCATGGGAACACCACTGAAGAACCATATATTTTTCTCAAGAAGTTTGGCCGCATCTGTTCCACTGCTCACTACCCCGGAGTCCCCCTAGATGTGATCAAGATGACCGCGTTCTCTTTCAGCCTTCAAGACAAGGCCCTTTACTGGGTCGACCATCTCGGGAAGGTAGTCACCACCTGGGAGGAATTGAAATCTGCCTTTCTCCATAAATTCTATCCTCTTGGGAGATTAAATCAGATGCGCGCCCGGATCTCCAGTTTCTGCCAGCAGCCCCACAAGACTATCCATGAAGTGTGGGAGAGATTCAAAGATCTCCAGGAAAAGTTCCCCCACCATGAAATACCAAAGACCAGTCTCGTACAACATTTCTTCGGGGGGGCTATCATTTGAGAGCCAAAAGCTCGTAGATGCGGCTTGCGGTGGTTCGCATTTCAACAAGGATGAGGACGTTGTATGGAATGTCTTCGAAGAAATGGCTGAGGGAGAAGAAGCCCAATCCTCGTCCAGAATCTACATGAAGTCACCAACCGCCATCAGCAAGCCAGTTAACATGGCTTCTCACACCGAGGACAAGGATGAGAGCTCCAACCTGAGTATCATCGGGAGCCACTTGTCCAAAGTGGACATCATTGAGAAGAGGTCGCAGGACCTCGAAAAGCTGGCAGTCATAGAAAAGAGGACCCAAGGTCTGGAGAAGCTCGACCAGATCTACCAGCAGCTGGAGCAGCTCGTCCGAGCATTGAATGCAAACATGTACAACGCTGTGTCTACCTCTGCAGAGCCGAACGCTGAGAAGAAGGAGCCTACAATGCAGCAAAACCCTCAGCCGACTCCACTGCAGCCCCAGCCTGTCCAGCACGTGTACTACGTGCAGGTTCCGGAGCAGCCACCGCAGCCTCAGACACAGATGGTTGTATACCAACCAGAGCACCAGCCCACATACTCTGAGTAGTTCTCTCCACCCCCGCCGCTGATCCAGGAGATCAATGGCGTTTGGAACAATGAAGCGCAGCTGACCCGTCCTCAGGGACACTCTCAGGGTCAGAACATGGGCAACAAGCCCTTCCATCAGCAACAGCAGGGTGGGAGACCCTTCCAGCAGCCTTACCAGTACCAGCCTCCCTCACACGGGAACACTTGGAGGCAGAATTACCAACATGGTCCTCAGCAGTCCGGATATCGAGGACAGGGATATCACCAACAGCCGGCTGCCCAATACAATCAACACAACTCGCAGTACCCCTCCAACCCCCCTCCTCAACAATTTTCACAAGGATACCAGTCGCAATCTCAGCCGCAATACCAGCAATCTAGACCCCAGCAGGGGGAATCCTCTGAGATTGTACCGGTCAATCCGGCCCTGGCTTGTTTGGAGCAGTTAATGAAGAACATGGCTGAGATGAACCAGAAGATCGATGACCTGACAGCAGCAAAAACCGTCATACCAGCCTAGGTCGAAGCTAACACTAACAATTTCCGACGCAAGGAGCAGGTAGCCGGCAGTGTCCAACCCGAATCAGGTGAAATTAATTGTTTTTTATCTAATGCTATTACTCTCATGAGCAGTAGGACACTCCAGCCATCGGCGACGGTGAAGGGAAAGCGCATTGCATCTGACGGGGAATCGTCAGCCCAGCCAACACCAGGGCCAGCCAGTATCTTGGGAGCAGCACCAGCATCCAGAAAACCACAAAAAAATGAAGAAAATCGAAAAACACCAAAAGATAGCAGCAACCTCGGTGGAGATCAGCCAGCATTGGAGACGCCTGCACCCGCACCACAACCAGTTCCTGACAGGAGGAGCACAGCACCTGCAGCGAGTCCAACGCCAGCACCTGAAGCCGAGCCTGTCATTTTTGGTCCGCAAATTGTAGATGAATCCATTCCTTTTTGTCATCTACCTGTAAACACGATATGGACACTATTTTGAATGATATTGGTGAAGAATTTGTAAATATTCCTTTCCCTGAAGCAATGAAAAAACACAAAAAATGAAAAATTTGAAAAATGCTTTGTCTGATCCTGCTATCATAGAAATCATTCAGAATTTGGTATTGAATATGCCATTGATGAAAGCTCTTGAGTACATGCCAGCCGTGAAGAAAGGACTTAAAGAGGCATGTACAACCAAGCGCAGGCCGAACCCCCACAATTCTAGAAGCAAGGGTGGCAAGTCTGAAAAACACATTCTCACAATGGCCACAGTTAACGCCATCAGCAACCTCCTAGATAAAAAGCCAGATATGGGAGCACCTCTTGTACGTTGCCAGATGTTTGATCAGGATTTCGAGCGAACACTTCTCGACAGTGGGTCATCTGTCAATTTAATGCCAGCCTCACTACTCACGGAGTTCAAGTTAGGACCGCTCAAGCCCACAAAGATGATTCTGCAGTTTGCAGACAAGTCAGTCAAGCGGCCTAGGGGCCTGTTGAAGGATGTGATCGTCACGGTTCAGGGAAAGTCATTCCCGGCCGATTTTGTGGTCTTAGATATGGACGTCCCAGCTCCGTTGCTCCGTACCCTGATCATACTCGGAAGACCATTTCTGCGAACATCAAACGCAGTGGTAAATTATGGGATGGGAGAAATCACTTTTGGAGCTGGCAATGAAATTATCCGAGTTGAGACCCTGTCCGAAGGAACACCAACCGAGCAAACATCTACTCCATGTGCAAGAGTGATCGAGTACGCTGACGACTGTGACTTCCTAGCAGAAATTCAAGATACCAACCTATTCCTGGATGACAATGAGATCCATGAACTCCTCTGTCCAGAGGAGGAAGTGGAGACCGCGGTCGAATTCCCCCGTATCAATCAAGATGAGGAACTTGCTGATGTACTACAAGAAACTGCTGTGGGAGTAATGTGCCTTCAGAACCAAGAGCTGAAGTCTGAAGAATCCTTGAATGAAGAAGAAATTATTGAGGAATTCTGTCAGGATCTGAGAGAAGAAATGGATCAGAACAAGGTGGACACCGAACAGTTGCATGAATCACCACCTACACTGATAGCTGAAGTCACCACGGAAGCCGCTCAGACCCCGCCGGAGCTAAAACCTTTGCCCTCCAACATGAAGTATGCCTTCCTTGCGGGAGAACCTAATATGCACCCGGTCATTATCAATGCCCATCTGACCGAAGACCAAGAATCTCGTCTGATGGAGGTTCTTGAACGCAACCGCAAGGCGATAGGCTGGCGAACTTCTGATCTCCATGGGATCAATCTGTCACTTTGCTCACACCGCATCTTTCTGGAAGAAGATTGCAGGACCTCTCGAGAACTGCAGAGAATATTGAATCCGAACCTGCGGGAGGTTGTTATGAAAGAAATCCAGAAATGGTGCGATGCAGGATTTATCTATCCCATCTCCGACAGCAAATGGGTGAGCCCGCTGCATGTTGTGCCCAAGAAATCAGGGATCACCATTGTCAAGAATGACAAAGGAGAGGAAATCGCAACCAGGGTACCAACTTCTTGGCGAGTATGCGTATACTATAGAAGACTCAATCTCGCTACCAAGAAGGATCATTTTCCGCTACCCTTCATCGACCAGATCTTGGAGAGATTGGCGGCGAAGGAATATTTTTGTTTCTTGGATGGGTACTCTGGGTATAATCAAGTTGCCATTGCTCCTGAAGACCAAGAGAAGACTACGTTTACCTGTCCTTTTGGCACATATGCCTTCAGACGGATGCCGTTCGGGCTTTGCAACGCCCCAGCCACATTTCAGAGGTGTATGCTTGCAGTTTTTACCGATATGGTGGGCAGCTTTCTCGAGGTCTTTATGGACGATTTTTCGGTCTACGGGGATTCATTTGATCAATGTTTGGACTATCTAGACCGAGTCCTACGGAGGTGCTGCGAAGTAAATCTTGTGCTCTCCTGGGAGAAGAGCAATTTCATGGTGACCGAAGGAATTGTGCTGGGTCACGTTGTTTCGAAACGTGGCATAGAGGTTGACCCAGCCAAGGTGGATGTAATTTCAAAACTTGAACCACCTACAAATATCAAGCAAGTCCGGTCGTTCTTGGGCCATGTCAGATTTTACCGACGATTTATCAAAGATTTCAGCAAATTGGCCAGACCTTGACTGAGTTGCTCGGCAAGGACAATGAATTCATTGTGGACGACCGTGTGCTCCTTGCCTTTAATCAGTTGAAAGAGCTCATCACGCAGACCCCTGTCCTGCAGCCACCGATTTGGACTCAGCCTTTCGAGATTATGACCGACGCGTCAGATTATGCCATCGGAGCTGTACTAGGACAGAGGAAAGACAATGTACCATTTGCGATTCACTACGCTAGCCGAACGCTCGATGAAGCCCATGGAAACTACACTGTCACTGAAAAGGAGCTGCTAGCGGTAGTCTTTGCTTTGGAAAAGTTCAGATCTTACCTCCTTGGGTCCAAAGTAATCATCTACACTGATCATTCGGCCATTCGGTATTTACAGCAGAAGAAGGACGCCAAACCACGTCTCATCCAGTGGATCCTTCTCCTCCAGGAGTTTGACCTGGAAATCAGAGATAAACCTGGAGTGAAGAATGTAGTGGCCGATCATCTGTCAAGACTTCCTGAACCAGAGTCTCCTGAGCTGAACATGTCACCTATTACAGAGACCTTTCCAGATGAGGCAATTCTGTCTGTCGCCTCACTTCCTTGGTATGCGGACATTGTGAATTATCTAGTCGCCAAGAAAATCCCACAGGACTGGCCTAAGTTGAAAATAGACAGATTTTTGTCTAAAATCCATTTCTACCAGTGGGAAGACCCGTATCTGTTTCGTGAGGGAGCAGATTGCATCTGGAGAAGGTGCATTCCTCAGGAGGAAGTTCCAAGCGTCCTCGCACTATGTCATGATCAAGATTCTGGAGGACACCATTCAGGCAAACGAACGGCAGCAAAAGTCCTTCAAAGTGGCCTCTGGTGGCCTTCCTTATTCAAAGATGCAGATGAGTATGTCAAACGCTGTACCGACTGCCAAAAGATGGGTGGAACCATAGGAATGAGAGACACAATGCCTCTGAAATACATTCAGATCTCAGACGTCTTTGACGCATGGGGCATTGACTTCATGGGCCCGTTTCCCAACAGTCAGGGTTATGAATATATTCTGCTTGCTGTCGATTATGTCAGTCGATGGGTGGAGGCTATCCCCGCCCGAGCCGCCGACAGTAGGACTGTCTGTCGATTCTTGAGAGATCACATCATAGCACGGTTCGGGATTCCCAAGATTCTCATATCTGACGGGGGAAGTCATTTCATAAACAGGGAGGTGAAGAAGCTGACCCAAGAGTTTTGCATTGAACATCGTGTTGCTTCACCCTACCACCCGCAGTCCAATGGCTTAGCTGAATGTTCAAACAGGGAGATCAAGACAATTCTACAAAAACTTGCGCGTCCGGATCGCAAGAACTGGTCTCAGCTGCTTGATCCCGTTCTTTGGGCTTACAGAATAGCGTACAAGTCACCCTTGGGAATGTCTCCCTACCGCCTGGTGTATGGCAAGCCATGTCATTTGCCCGTGGAACTTATTCACAAATCTTTATGGGCTATTAATATCTGTAACTTGGACTCCAAGCAGGCAGGAAAGAACAGAAAACTAGATCTGAACAGATTACTGGAATTCAGAGATTATGCATATGACAACAGCCTGATGTACAAGGAGAAGGTCAAAACATGGCATGACAAGCACATCCGCCACAAGTCCTTTGATCCAGGTCAGAAGGTGTTGTTGTTCGATGCGAAATTAAAAATCTTTCCAGGCAAATTGAAGAGCAAATGGACCGGGCCGTTCATGGTTAGGCAGGTGCGTGACAACGGAAGTGTATTGATATCCAATCTGTCAGCTGACGCACAACCTTTTGTAGTCAATGGACAGCTTCTGAAGCCATACCTTGAACATGACACATTCATGGCCATCGTTGACTCAATTCAAGTAATCTATGAGGATGAGCTGAATATTTCGAAAGAGGCAGAGGAAGGCAAAGCGCATCAAAAATTTTTTGAATGATTTCCCTTTTCGTCTTTTCTTCTCTTCTTCTTTTCAATTTCTTTTATCTTATTCTACCGAATTGATGCCATCCCTTTCCATCACTGCTATACTTAGGATGTACTTTATCCTAAGTATAGGGGGTATGCGCATCCCGAGTTGCTCATATCCAATCTCATTTCTTTTCTTCTTTTCTTCTTTTCTTCTTTTCCTATTATATCTTCTTTATCTGTCAAAAAGGTGCCACCCTTGTAGACAGTTTTCCATACTTAGGACGTACTTTGTCCTAAGTATAGGGGGGCGTGCACCTCGAGTTGTTCTATTATTTTCGATCCTCTCCATTGTCTCCTCTTCTTGTCTATACTTAGGGATATCTTACCCTAAGTATAGGGGGAGACAATCTGAGTACGATCTGTTCATTCCCACCCTTGACCCTCCCTGCGTTGTGTACAGTCTGCTATACTTAGGATTATTTGATCTTAAGTATAGGGGGAACGGTCAACTTCTCATTGATTCATTCATTTATTCCTTTATTATTTATACTTGTCTATACTTAGTACGAGTTATGTCTTCTCTTTTCTCTCTGATCTATGAGGACATAGCTCAAGCTAAGTATAGGGGGGTCGTATATACTGTGTATATACTTCAGCCATAACTCGTACTTTCGTATTTTCTTAATAATATGGCTAGAAAAATTCTTTAAAATCCATTAAAAAAATCTTTAATAAAAAGGTGTTTTACTCCTCAAATTCTTTTTGTATTTACTGATTAATAAATCAGGTGAAAATGTTTTTTGCAAAATGTTTGAAAAATAGTTCGAAAATCCTTGTGAACATCTATTGAAAACTATTTTGAAAATACTTTGTTACATGTTTTCAACCTGTGAAAAATGTGTGTTTTGTAAAAATTTATTTTCTTTGTGTGAAATAAAATGTTTGAAAAATGATTTGCAAATGGTTTGAAAAATGGTTGCAAAAATATTTTGAAAAACCTATATATACTGTTTTGAAAGCCTTTGCAAAATGATTTTCAAATATGTGTACATGTTTGCAAAAATGTTTGTAAAAATTATTTTGGACTATTGTTTTCAAAAATTGTGTGAAAAGCTTGTGTCAAATAAGTTTGAGGAATATTTACATCACACCAAAATCCACTATATACAGGTACTTATAAAATTGATCACTTACCCTTGTAAATCCTTAAAATCCACTTCTTGTATATATAAGAAGCACTCCCGTGTACATATTTTAACCTATTTTTCAGCCAAAATCTTTTTGTTTTCAAAAAGCCCAAAAACATTTGCAAAATTAAAATCCAAAAACATTTGAAAAATCTTTTTGAAAAAGACAAAAAAATGCATCTGCATATTCATCATCATCTTTTCAAAAATCCATAAAAAGTTCAAAATCTTTGAAAATTGCATCATAAAAATATTTTCTGCATTGCATTGCATAGCATTCGCATTTTTCGTATTGAGTTTAATAGTTGAACAAGTCTAAGTAAAATCTGGAGATTGGAGCTTGATTGGACCTTAAAATCTACCTAATAACAGGAACCTTATAGGAATTGGGTTTGAGGTACTTCAGGTCTAGTTGACTTAATTCTTTGAGGATCACGGGACTTGGTTCAATGGATTCTTGACTGCCTAAGTAGAGTATTTCGGAGCACACGCACGATTGTTGTTGATAATGACCTAACTTGGACACCTGCACCTTTCACATGGCTCAACTCAGTTGGAGTGGTGAGGGGATTGGATTTGCCGGTATGAGACGCACACAAGTGGAAACACTTGTCCTCCTCTAGGGAGGGAAGTGCACCCCAACCCGTCCAGTGATTAGGAAGTCTAAAGACAGGAGGCTGTGGGTTGCGATAAAGCTTCAAAAGAGGGATAGTCTACTGGATCAAGAGGAAAAACTCCTTATGTAAATGCTGTTGTGAATAGTATTTCAAAAAAAAAAGGTTCAGGCATGTACAAAAATAAAAAGCCTGCAAAGTATGTGAATATGTTGTATAGAAAATAAGCAAGCTTGAGCATCAAAGTCATATCATGTGAGCCTGCAGCAGGATGACTTGACTACACTGGTCTTGCATCCCAGGATAGGTAGCTACACTGGCTACCGTCCATTCTTCTCTTTACCCCCTCCTCTTGAGCTGGTTGCCACTTGAACTTAGAAGGGAATACCCTGCTCCTCGAGGATGGAGTTGCTGGATTGGGGAATCATTTGGTTGTCGTACTGGAGAAGTCAGTTTCTTTGTCATTCTAGTTGGGGAGAGCCACCATCACTTACATTGTACGAGTCAGATTCATAGTCGTAAGGGTTTGCGTATGAATTGAGATATTTCTGACCTGGCTATTAAGGAGACTTGGACAGAGTGTTGGGATTCTCAGGGACTGTTGTATTTGAAACTCGGGGTTCCACCCGCACTAAAATTCCAAAGGTCCGACTTAAGCTCCAAACTTTGATTTTGTGAAGACAAGTTTGATAATCAAATAAAATCCATATTTCTTCTTTTTCTTTTCTTTCTTCTTCTTTTGCACTTATTGCATAAGTGTTTGCTAGGGACTAGCAAAGGTAAAGTATAGGGGGATGATGAATCCACATTTCATCATCTTTATTCTATCATTTTGTCACCAAAAACCCTAGCAAATACCTGTAAAAAGCATTAAAATCATCATCTTAGCATCCATGCATGTGCATCATATTAGTGTATAAAATACTGTAATTAAAGCCAAAATTATAGAATAAATAAAGAAAAGAAAAAGAATAAAATATTGTAAATATTTTATGACCCAAAACCCCCGAGACCTAGGCATCTTGAGGAATAGGTCGACCAGGAATAAAGTAGGGGGAGATAAGGGCCAAATACCTATAATTATTAATTTATTCTTTATTCATTGTGGGACCTATTTTTGGTTCCACTTTTTATACATCAAATAAAGAAACTTTGTACATGAAAGTTGTAGATAATTAAATAAAGAAAAGTACAAAATTGATTTCACGGAAAAATGTTACACAGATAAAATGTTATGGTCTGAATAAAAATCCAAAATCTCAACTTCCCAGACCCGCATCTCACAACTGACAACTCCAAATGTAGCAAACTCACCTTTAATTGTATATAGCATAAAATAATCTAATTAATGGTGGTGGTTTTGCATTTGGCGGAGCTACGGTTTGAAAGTTGAATTTTGGACCCCTATTGTATACCTGTACTGCATAAAATCTTCAATTTATTCTTTGTTCATTATTTTTATATTTTATATTTTTATAATGTTGTAAAGATTCCTTATAATCATTATGTACACTAAAATTAGAATAAAAACCTAAATAAAACTTAAAAAAAAATAAACACATATAGGTTAAACAGGTATCATACCTATGTGTATACCTATACTTTTTATATTCATATTTTATTAAATATACAAAATAAACCAGAAAAATTAAGTAAAAATATATTTATGTATATAAAAATATCTTATAATTTTATAAAATACTAAATAAAAATAATAGCATTAAAATACATAGAATAAAAATGAAATGCTAAAATGTATAGGTATTATACCTATATAAGGCTAAAAAGTTAACTTATAAAAATATTCCTCATAAAATTAATTAAAAATCAAAATAAAATACTACATAAAATTTTAAGCATTTTTCATTTTATAAATATTATTTAATTCGACTTATTTCTATTTTTAAATGAATTAATTAAACAATAATCAGGGATTTTTCCTGGTTGGTCCACGTGGACCAACCAGGTTTCAACCCCAGTTGACCTCGGTCAACTGGTCGTCCTAGACCTGCACCCCTTGTCAGAGTCGCGTTTGACTCCTTTTCTCCATTTTTTCGAGGCTTCCTCTTGCATCAACGCATGAAAGGCCCTTCGTGACTTTTGATCCTCGATCTATGGGCATGCCCGCCCTCGCGTTATCTTGGACGAAGGGCCACTATAGCCACTGCTGGACCTCGTTCTTCCCCCACCGTCCGTCAACTCTTCAAAAGAGCACCTTGGACTTCGATTCGAATCTAATCCTTCTTCCACCACTTTCAATCGCAAACCCCTACTCTTCGTGCTCCTCGTGACAGGGGGAGTCGAATCGACCCGGGGTTCGAGCGGATTGGTGTAGAATCGAAGCGATTCAATTCCTCGCCGGAGCTCCGCCGCTCCTCGCAGTTGTCGTCTCTGGTGAGCCCCTCCCTCTTCTTTTTCCTTTTTCTTGTAGCTGTAGAGTAGATTAGGCTAGGGCAGTAGCAGTTTTGCTTGCCGTTTTTCCATTCCCCGAGGATCCTCGATCGAAGCCACGGCGGAGCTGAGCTCCGCCCGACATTTCCGGCCACTCCAGTGATCCCTCGCCGTCCAAATCACCTCATTCCTTCTCCCCTTCACTCTGTCGCTTTGTTCCACCCATCATCTCACCTCGATCTCGCCCAGATCGAGTCGCCGGGGCTCCCCTCTCCGCCGCTCGCCGGAGCTTTTCGCCCGCATCACCAACCGCCTCATTTAACCCATCAGACCTTGCCATTTTGCTTGTCTGGTTTTTGCGCACTTACCCTGTAGGTCTGAGCCCCAGAGAAGGCTCCATCGACCTTCATCGACTCCAGACGCCTCCGCCCAGGTCGCCTTCCTTGTCCGGCCATTCCACGCCCCCTCCGCCTCGCCGGAGGCCATCAGCTGACGCGGAAGGGCCCCAGGATCATTTTGCTCTTGATCCGGGGGCCGGAGCGGCCGTGTGTCGGCCGCAATCGTCGCTCGAAGCTCGCCGGGGAGGTGTTCTTTGTGAACCTACCCCTGCCGTTGGATCAGAGGTCCCCTCCAGACGCCATCCACGCCGTCCGATCATCAAGCGCCTCCAGCCGTCCGATCGATCCTTAATGATCTAATCTCAACCGTCCGCGACGAAGGGGTATACACCGTCAGATACGCGCCACGTGGATAAGTGGGACGCCATCGGCCGCACGATCGAGCCCGTGGGTATTTTGCATCTCTCATCCACAACCTTTTGTATTTACTTTTTAGTCTAAAAACCTTCGTTTGAAGTTTAAAAAGTTTTGTAATATTTGCACTTAGGCCCTCACAGTTTCACTAATTGCACTTTAGTCCACGCCACGTCACCTCACGTGACTAGGGCGCGTGACTTGTGGGTATTTTGCATGTTCGGCCCGGAACTTTTAGTTATTTGCAATTACATCCCTGTGCGTAGTTGATTAAATATCTTTTTGGAGAAATTGCATGTATGTCCCGCCGGTTTTCATTAATTACAATTATGCCCCTGTGAATGGTGTTTCACGTGATCTGTGCGTGTCTTTTTGGTGAAATTTGCATCTGTGCCCCTGGATGTTTTTATAATTACAATTATATCCATGCCAGGCTTAGGATTTTTGTGTGCTTAGCTTATTTATTTCACGCCTCATTTAATTGCGAAAAATTCTCAAAAAATAGGTTTAAGCTCCTGTTTGCTTCTATTTTCACGCTATATTTTTAGTTTTTAATTTTATTATATTTTTATATTTATTAAAAATCAAAAACTTGCTTTTTATGCACTGTCTAGCTTAGAAAATACCAAAAAAATATTAAAATAACTCCAAAAATTCCAAAAAAATCCCTAGGGTCTATTTTATCATATTTTAGTGTCAGTCCAAAAATCACTAAAAATCTCAAACGAAAAACACTAAAAATTTAAAAACACTCTAAAAATTCAAAAAAATATATAAAATCAAAGAAAACTCCAAAAAATACAAACTCAGTTTCTGTTTGCTCTAGATTTTATCCTCTTTATTTGAAAAATAGTGTGGACAAATTTTGTGGCTATTTTCTATTTTTAATTCCAGTTTTATCCCCAGCCAGCAACTTTGTCACTGTTTTCTCTTATTTTAGTATCTAAAAATACCAAAAACACCTTGAAAAATACCCAAAAATCACGAAAACTGTAAAAAATCCTAAAAATATCAAAAACATTTTATTTCTGAATTTTTGGTTATTTTTGCTTATTTTTATAAATATTCTACCTTATCTTTTATTCCATTGTTCTTATTTTCCAATATTCCAAAAGAAAAAAAATATAATTATAAAATTATAAAAATTAGAAAATTAAAAATCAAAATACAAAAATTAAAAATTTAAAAAAATAAAGTAAAAAAATTTAAAAAATTAAAAACCCACAAAAAAATCTAGATTGGCTAAGTGATTTATTAGACCTAGAGTTGGATTTTTATCTACACTCTGCACCGTTGTTTCCTGTGTTCGACCCCTACTTGCTTGCCATTATACATTGTTAGTAGGGTATAATAAATTTTAATCCTTGCTATTGACTGTTTTATTGATTGTGTGGGTTAATTGTTGAAGATCGAGGAGGCTTGAGTAGTCGCATCAGCGACAGTGAGTCTGACTTGTCAGACCACTATTTAGCGGCTCTCGCTTATTCGCTTTTCAGTACAGTCAGAACCTTTTTGGGAATCGGATTTGAAACACAACAATCTTCGAGAATCCCAAGACTCTTCTCAAGTCTCCTCAATAACCAGGTCAGAATACTTCAAATCATATGCAAACCCTTACGACTATGAGTCTTACTTATACAGTGTATGTGATGGTGGCTCTCCCCAACTGAAATGACTAAGCGACTGACTTCTCCAGCATGACAACCCAATGATTCCCCAATCTTGCAACTCTTTCCCTGAGGAGCGAGGTATTCCCTTCTAAGTTCAAGTGACAACTAGCTCAAGATAGGGGGGGTGAAGAGAAAAATGGATGGCAACCAGTGTAGCTACCTATCCTGGGATGCATGGCCACTCTAGTCAAGTCATCTAGCTGCAATCTCACAAGATATGACTTTGAAGATCAAGCTTGCTTATTGACTATACAAATATATACACTCTGGCAGGAATTTTATTTTCAATCAGGCCTGCCCACTTTTTTGAGTTTTTTCCTTTTGCATTTTTTGAAATACTATACACAACAACATTTACATAAGGAGTTTTTCCTCTTGATCCAGTAGACTATCTCTCTTTTGAAGCATTATTGCAACCAAGCTCCAATCTTTGGATTTTTCTTAGACTCCAGCTTGCCGCAGATTAGCCTTGTGGCATAGATAGCGAGTCCTACAGAGAGAGGGCCTTTGGTTCAGTTTCACTCTGAACAATGTCCTTTTATGTATTGTCTTCTAATAACTCCTATCCGCCCATCACTTAACAGGGGAAAGCTCTTAGCGCACAAAGCAAGCAGCGAAGGATTTATTATCAATGGGAAATGCCCTACGCGGTTTGAACTATTGATTTACGTAATTGGAAGTAACCAATTAGGTTGACGACGAAACCTAGAAATCGATCACTGATCCAATTGGAGTACCTCCACGGGATAGACCTCAACAGAAAACAGTTGAGTAAGGGCAGCAAGTGATTGAGTTCACTAGTTCTTCATAGAAAATTCAGGACTTCAGGCAAAGTATAGACTCGGACTCGATTCCCGCCAGTATGGTGACAGACAAAGCCAACTTAGCGTACTGATAAAGGAGAAGTTTCGACGCATATAAATATGCCATAATATAAATAGTGGTCCGCAACGACTGCATATATTTAGGCTATGGCACCCACCTGGAAGAATGATGACCTAGTCCGCTCAGAAACCCTCTCCCTGCGGTCGAGCCAAAATACTCAATCTTCCCTCTCCCTGCCCCTTATGCTGATTGCTTCTCACTGCGCCGCAAGGTATTCATATAATCGCGCTAGGTTTTAATTATCAAACTCAATCCAAAAAGTGAAAATATTGTGCAAATGCTATATACAATGCAGAAAAACATTTTTGTGATGTAATTGTTTTTCAAAAAATTGAAACTTTTATGGATTTTTGAAAAAGATGATGCAATGCAAATTTTTGATATTTTTCAAAAAAGATTTCACAAATGTTTTTAGTATTTTTGGTTTTTCAAATATTTTTGTGATTTTCGAAAACAAAAGATTTTGGATAAAAATGGGTACAAATATTTACATGGGGATGCATCTTATAATTACAAGAGTTGAGTTTTTAAGAATTTACAAGTCATAAGTGATATTTTTAGATATGTATATAAAGAATTTTAGTGTGATGCATATCTTCCTCAACCTTATTTGAAAATGATTTTTCAAATAATTTTGAAAACTATAGTCCAAAATAATTTTTGCAAATAATTTTTATAAATTCACACACATATGAAAATCATTTTGCAAAGATATTTCAAAATATTTTTACAACCATTTTTCATACCATTTGCATATCATTTTCAAACATTTTTATTTTACACAAAGAAAATAAGTTTTTACAAATAAAATATGTTTACAAAGGTTGAAAATATTTTACAAAATATTTTTTAAACTGCTTTCACAAGATTTTTCTAATAACTTTTCATCAAATATTTTGCAAAATATTTTACCTGATTTATTCATCAGTATATACATAAAGAGGTTGAGGAATAATAAACATCCTTTTATTAAGTGGTTTTATTGAATTTAATAGTATTTTGGACAATATTATTTCTTAGCCATAATTATTAAAAATACGAAAGTACGAGTTATGGCTAAAGTATATACATAGTATATACGATTCCCCTATTCTTAGCTTGAGATATGTCCTCATAGATCAGAGAGAAAAAGAGAAGACACAACTCGTACTGAGTATAGAAAAGCCTAAAGACAAAACACAGAAGGAATGGATAAACGAATGAGAAGTCGACCATACCCCCTATACTTAGGGTCAAACAATCATAAGTATAGTAGACTGTATCAAGGCAGGGAGGGTCAAGGGTGGGGATGAACTGATCGTACTCAAACTGTCTCCCCCTATACTTAGGGTAAAATAGCCCTAAGTATAGACACGAAGAGTAGACAATTGAGGGGATCAAAGAATAAAAGAACTCAGGGTGCGCACCCCCCATACTTAGAACAAAGTTTGTCCTAAGTATGGAAGTTTGACAAAAAGGGGTGAGACACACACATTTTTGTTAGATAACGAAAGCTGAAAAAATAAGAAGAAAAGAGAAGAAGAGGAAAAATGGGTGCTTAAAGAAAGAGTTTTTTAGTGACATTATCTGAATCTTGTGATGTTGCTACTGTTGCTGATGTTTCTTAAAAGCATAGTACTCAGATAGAGTCGATAACGACCATGAAAGTGTCATATTCAAGGCATGGCTTCAATAGCTAACTATTGACTATAAATGGTTGTGCGTCCGGGGACAATTCTGATATCATAATGCTTCCGTTGTCACGTATTTCTTGAACTCTGTATGGCCATGTCCATTTTCTCTTTAATTTACCCAGGAAGATCTTCAACTTTGCATCAAATAGTCATACTTTCTGTCCAGTGTCAAAGGACTTTCGTCTGATGTGCAGGTCATGCCAGCGCTTAACCTTCTCCTTGTACATCAATGTATTATCATATGCATATTCTCAAAATTCCAGGAGCCTGTTCAGGTCCTCTTTCCTTTTCTTACCACCTTGTTGTGAGTCCAAATTGCAAATGTTAACAATCAATAATGATTTATGAATCAACTCCACTAGCAGATGGAATGGATTCCCATATACAAGATAATAGGGCGACATGCCCAATGGAGACTTATAAGCAATTCTGCATGCCCAAAGTACCGAGTCCAAAAGTTGGGAGCAATATTTTCTATCCAGCTTGACAAGCTTCTGAAGTAATGACTTGATTTCTCTGTTGGATAGTTCCGCCAGACTGTTAGTCTAAGGATGGTAAGGAGATGTGACTCAGTGCTCGATGTCGTACTCCTTCATTAATTTCTTGACCTCTCTGTTAATGAAGTGACTACCCCCATCTGATATCAGTATCTTGGGAATCCCGAACCGTGAGATGATGTTTTCTTATAAAAAGCGACACACTGTACGACTGTCTGCCGCTTGAGCAGGTATAGCTTCAACCCAGCGACTCACATAGTCCACGACAAGAAGGATGTGCTCGTATCCCTGACTGTTAGAGAATGGAACTATGAAGTCGATGCCCCAAGCATCGAATACGTATGCAATCTTAATGATCTTTAGGGGCATTGAATCCTTTACTGTAAGGGTACCTTTCAATTGATGGCAGCTAGTGCAGCATTTGAAGAATGCTACGACATCCTTAAATAGTGTGGGCCACCAGAGGTGACACTACGGTACTTTTGCTGTCGTTCTATCTCCAGAGTGGTGTCCACTGGATTTGAGCAAGTGACAATGCTCAAGTTCTGAGGAATGTATTTGTGCCAAATAAAATCCGCTCCTTACCTGAATAAGAGAGGATCTTTCCCTTGGTAGAAATGGGTAGCTGACAAGAATTTGTCCTTCTTGATCTTCATTCATTCTTGCAGAACTACACCGGAAATGAGGTAGTTCACAATATCGGTATACCAAGGAAGTGCATCCACAGCCAGAATCGACTCATCAGGAAAGGTGTCTGTAATAGGTGCACTACTCAGGGGAAGCTCCTGTTGCTCGATTCTGGAGAGGTGACCTGCAACCAGATTCTGAACCCCAGGATTGTCTTTGATTTCCAAATTGAACTCCTGAAGGAGAAGGACCCATCTGATCAGTCTAGGCTTGGCATCCTTCTTCAGCTGTAAGTATCGGATAATAGAGTGGTCAGTGTAGATAGTGACTTTTGATCCAAGCTGATAGGATCTGAAATTCTCAAGGGCGAATATCACAACTAGCAATTATTTCTTTATCATAGTGTAATTTCTCTGATCGTCATCTAATGTTTTGCTGGCATAATGAATGGTATAGGGCACCTTGTCTTTCCTCCGTCCTAATAAATGATAGAGACAAATCTGGCGGTTATAGGATTGGATCTTGAGTGATTATCTCATTCACTGATTAAATGAAAGGAGAACATGTTAATCAACCTTGAACTCAGTCTCCTTGTAGAGCAATTCTGTTAGAGGTCTGGCGATGCGAATGAAATCACGGATGAATCTTCTGTAGAATCCCACATGCCCCAGGAATGACCTCACATTTCTGATAGTCTGAGGCAACTCTAGATTAGCAATCACATCCATCTTTGTCGGGTCGACTTACATGCCATGTTTGGAAATGATGTGACCTAGAACAATCTCCTTTGTTACCATGAAGTGGTTCTTTTCCCATGATAATACCAGATTGACTTCACGTCATTTTTGAAGTACCCTATCCAGGTGCTCCTGGAAAGAATCAAAGACGTCACCATAGACGGAGAAATCGTCCATAAACACCTTGAGAAAAGTACCTACCATCTCGACGAAGACTGCAAGCATGCATCTCTAGAATGTTGCTGGTGTGTTGCAAGGTCCAACGACCATTCTCCTGAAAGCATAGGTGCCGAACAGGAAAGTGAAGGCCATTTTCTCTTGATCTTCAGGGATGATTGACACTTGGTTGTACCTGGAGTACCCATCCGGAAAGCAGAAAAACTCTTAACCGGAAAGTCTTTCCAATACTTGATTAATGAACGACAAAGGGAAGTGGTCCTTCTTAGTTGTTGCATCCAAGCGATGGTAGTCAACACATACATGCCAGGATGTCGGTACCCGAGTAGATATCTCCTCTCCTCTGTCATTTTAAACCACATTGAGCCTTGATTTCTTCGGAACTACGTGTAATGGGCTCACCCATTTGGAGTCGGATATGGGATAAATGAAGCCTACGTCACGCCATTTCATGATTTCTTTCATGATGACATCCCTCAGATTTGGGTTCAGTCTTCTTTGAAACTCTCAGGACAGCTTGGCATCTTATTCTAAATAGATGTGGTGTGAGCACAGAGCAGGATTTATCCCGTGGAGTCTGAAACATGCCAACCAAGTGCCTTGCAGTTCTTCTCTAGAATCTCGAGAAGTCGAGATTCTTGCTCCGGGGTTAACCTGCTAATGATGATGACCGGATACATGTTTTATGCACCCGCACGGAAAGCATACTTAAGGCCTGCTAGAAGTGGCTTTAATTCAGATTCTAATCTGGATGACTTCTCAGTCACTTCAGAAACTATGTTGATTGGAGGATGATCTTCTTGAACTTTGGAGGTAGTGCTTACCTCATTGTCTTGCTGGTCTCCTGACGATGTGCCGAACAGATCTGCAATGAACTCATTGTGTTCAGGCTGGAGTGAATCATCTGAATCAAAAAGATGCATCAACAAATTGGATTCTGTCTCCCAAGTGTCATCGGAGCTTGCATCGAACGTGCTTTCCAAGTTTTCCTAAAGAGAGAGAATTTCCTGTGTCCATGGGTCATTTAAAGAGAGTGGTGTAGCTCTGATCTCTACAATGAAGTCACAGTATGCTTCAAGCGGTGCTGCATGACTTTCATCAGTTATGACTTTAGGCTCATTGATCATGTCTATTGTAACTCTGTTGTTGCTCGAGATGAAAGTGATCTTTCCAGACCCATAATCAACCATAGTCTCTGCAATGCGTAGGAAAGGCTGGCCTATAATAATATGGATATGAGTAAGGGTGTGGGAGACTCCATGTAAAGGACTACAAAATCAACTGGAAACTACATGTTCCACACCTTTACCAAAACGTCTTCCAAAAGACCTCGGGGTCTCTTAATGGATCGATTAGCAAACTGAAGGATCATTCATTTTTGCTTGAGAGGACCTAGCCTGAAATCTTGCAATAATGAAGAGGGCAGGAGATTGATGGAAGAACCACTATCAAGTAAGATTCGCTTGAAGACTTGATAAAAATCTCGCAACTGATCAAATGTGTTTCTTTGTCTTGTTTCTTTTGTGGGAGATTGCTGATGGCTACGAATGTGGCCATGATAAGAACGTGGTTCTCTACTTGTCGGTGTATGTTGTTACGTGCTGGATGACGCTTGATTGTACATTCCTCCTTCAAACCTTTCTTTACAGTAGGCATGTATTCCATGGATTTTATCAAAGGAATATCAACAGTCAAATTGCTAATAATATAAACAACTTTGGGATCAGATAATGCACTTTTTCTTTTTACATTTTTGGGATTTTCTATTGCATCAGGAAAAGGAATATTTGCATTATTGAAATCAAAAGCATTGTTCTTATTTACAATTAAATTTCTGTCCACAATATTATGTACATCTGGACCGCAAAAAGGAGTACAGGCTGGAGATGAAGATGCTATTGCTGGTGGACATGCAAAAAGCATGGCCTCCGCTCTGTCAGTTGGTGTAGGATCGGTTGCTGCTGGTGGCCCCTCCATCGCTGGTCTTGCTTCATGTCGATTGCGAACATCTTTTTGGTCTTTTTGTTTTTTTTTTTATTTTTTGTTGATTTTATTGGTGTCGTTGGAGATGGATAGCAATTGGCATAGCTCCTTCTTCTTCTTCTTCCTCACCCGATCGTGTAGCTGGCGTGGTAGCTGGCGTGGCTGATGCAAAAGATGACGACTAACATGTCAAGGCTTTATTCTCCCCATGGCTTGCAACAGATGGAGGCAATGTCCTAAAGCTCTTGAGAGTGACAACATTAGATAAAGCAATATTACAATAATTTGACTCTACATAGACAGATTGTACATCACATTCTACCTGCTATTTACGCTTAAAGCTATTGGGATTTGATCGACCTGGGCCGGGATAGAAGTTTTAGTGACTGTCATGACGTCTAGCATCTTTGTCATTTCTTCTAGGCCTTTCACAAGCTGGGCCAAGCAATCCAAGGTAGTGATGAATCCATGATTCATAGCCTTTATTCTTTTATTTTATCCTCTTTTCCTTAGTCAAACACCTGTAAAGACCTACTAATTCCATAAAATTACCTTTTTTCATGCATTTATTAAAATTGCATTTTTAACACTTTTTGTACATAAATAAAAGAATAAAGAAGAAAAGAAAAAGAAAAGAAAAGAAAGGAGGTATTTATGCAATAAATGCAGACTGACCCGAACCCCGAGAGAAGGTCAAGACTTGACCTGATCGACCTGAATAAAGTAGGGGGAGGATAAGGTCTTCTGTCCAAAATCCAAAAATATTTTGTAAATATTTTTCATGTATATTTGTACAAAACTTACATTATTTTATTTGTACATAATTTGACTTCAAAGTTATTTATTTTTGTAAATAAAAGTTGTTAATAAAAACTTGGTGTAAAATAATAAGAATGAATTGTAAAATAAAATAATGTATATATTACAAATAATTATACCAAGAAAAAGCCGCAAAGCGCTAATTGAAACACCAATTCTGGTTCCATACGATCTCAAATTAAATCAAATCACTTCTATCATACTCTAAAATAAATTATCTTTCAAATGGCCATGGTTTCATAATTTTTGGAGTTACGGTTAAAAAATCGGTTTTCTAGGTGCAATTTAAACCATTTTATTGTACATATTTATTAATATTTATTTTTATAATGTATATAATTATCAATATTGATTTCATTAAAAATAAAATAAAAAATAATTAAAATTAAAAAGTTAAAAAATCTGTTATAAAAATTATTTCTTTATTTGTACACGTGTATATTGTATTATATGTACATAATATGTGCATACACTAACTTCCTTGTATAAAATCACGAAAAAAAATTAATTGTCTCATATTAAATAATTAATTTAATTTAGTTATGAAAATTCATATTTATTATTTGATTTATTAGATTTATTTGAATTAATCGATTTAATAACTTACCATGTATATTAGATTTGATTCTTTACCTTTAATGGCCACCATTATGGTGGTTAATTGATTTCCATTATTTATTTAATTAATTTAATTCCGAATCTCGAAATTAATTAATTAATTAATTAATTTAATTATTTTATTAATTTCACTAATAAAAACTTTCCCCATTTATAGATACTTTACATTTTTATTCTTGTTCTCTTTTTAATGGCCCCTCCTCCTCATTCACTCCTTGATCAATCTTTGGTGGAGAGGAGTCCGATCTCCGAGAACCGTCTTGTTGAAGAAGGGTGCCTAGCCTCCGAGCTGTCCGGTGACAGCGCGTCGGCCCTCGTCGAGGCCATCATGGCATTTCCGACCCCAAGGTGAGATCCAGTTTATTTCCTTTCTTTTTCTCTAGGTAAATCGTAGATTAGATTTTTGTTCCATTTGATTAATCCTAGGTCTTAAAATCATTAAAAAATCCACTAAAAAATCTCCTATCCGAATCCGAATTTTCCACGCACATCTCAATCTCTCCATTTCACGTCTACCTCACGAACCACACACCTCCGACCACACACGGTGGGTTGGAGACTCAGATCCATCCCTCGTATTTCCACCGGATCCCCATCCACACCTCTTATTTTGTTTATAAATAAAATAAATAAATATAAATAATATATGTATTGTTTTTGGTTTCTTACCATTGTTTTGCAGGAGAATTCTGAAAAAAATTCAAAAAAAATAAAAAAAGGAATTTTTTTATTAACCTCTCTATTTACATAAAGAAAATAAAAATAATAAAAATATACATTTTCCCTCTAACAATTTTCCTACAGCTTAAAAAATAAAAAAATAAATAAAGAAATTATTCCAACGCTGCCATCCGTGGCGGTGCAACCATCGAGCACCATGCAGCCGTAGCCACCAGATCCACAAGGACGCACGACCCGCGCCGCGGGAGCCCTCCGCTCCAACGCTCTCGCCGTGCACCCCGCGATACCCTCCTCTCAGCCTCCAGCACCTGCGCTGTCCGAATCCGCGGGCAAAGCCTCCGCGTTAGCCCGTGACCCTCTTGCGCCTAACCCCGCTCGAGGCAGACTTGCCGCAAGTCACCGCCCTCCGCGGTCCGCGATCACCTCCCTACCTACGGGGCCGCCCGCACGTCATACCCCCATCCTCCGCGCGTACTCCCTGCTCCTCTTGAGAGGACAACTGTGCCGCCGGCCGTCTCGCGTGGCTAGCACCTCCCCCCGACCTCCTGCTCCCGATCCTTCCCGACATCACCCCCTCCGCGCCTGTGCGGCCCCAAGCTCCCTTGTACTTGCGACGACGGACAACTTCTTTGCTTGAGAAATAAGAAACGACCAAGGGCTCCAGGAACACTAGAGGGGGTTTAAAATAATTTTTTGGGAAAAATTGCAATAAAAACCTTGAGAGTATCCAGAAATTACAAAGACACCCTTGTGCTTCAGAAGGTCAGTGTGTGGCACACGTTTAGTGGGTAAATTTCACAATTCTTATCGCAAGTTTATGTTCTTAATATTCAGTCCAGAACTTTTGCGTAATTATATTTAGTCCCTGTATTGCAGAACATAGACTTTGCATGCTCTTTTTGATTGAATAAATATTTTTATTATTTGAAAAATTTTGCAAAAATTTGTGTATACTCCTTTTATGTGTCTTAAAGTTGCATAATTTTTTCATAGTATTTTATTGCATTTTGAGATATTTAAAAATAAAAAATAATGTATTTTTGCCTGTCCAAAATTTAAAAATTAAAAAAATCGAAAAATTGCTTAAAAATTCCAAAAAATATTGTAGTTTGTGTTTTAGTATCATTTAATTTTTATCCAATTTTCGGGTTTTAACTCTTTATAAAACTCCTAAAAATTGCAAAAATCGATCAATCTTAAAAAAATGTAGAAAACTTCAGAAAAAATCAAAAAATTGTGATTTCAGTTTCTGATTGTAGATATTGCTTTCTAATTTATATTAAAAATAATCCCCAGGAGTATTAGGAAATTAAACTATTTTTAATTGCAAAATACTCTTGGTTGTCCACTATTTTCCTTGTTTTGTTACTGTTTGATTTTTAAGAAAATCACAAAAATATCAGAAAAATTCGAAAAAAATTATCAAAAACTTTTTTAAACATATAAAACACAAAACATTTTCTTTTTAATTTTCTAAGTATTTTTGTCCTTTCTAAAAAATACAAAAAGAGTGTGGTGTTGTGTGTGTTTTTATCTTTTGTGCTTGTTTTAAAAATAAAAAAATAAAAAAATTTAAAACTCCACTAAAAATATCTTTGAAATTTGACTATATATTTTTCAAACATGCTCCTTGTGTTCATCCCTGGTCGCTATACCAGGTAAAAAGAATAGCGAAAGCCGCTTACATTATTTTTATTGATTCATCCTATTTTGAGTGATTTAAACTTATTTTTCTCGTTGACCGATTCGAGTGGTTGAGAACAACGACATCTTGAATATTATTCTTCCCTCTCTCGACTTATCGGAATCCACGTCATCAGTAGGGTTCACAGGAATTGCCTCAGAAGTTTCAGCTTGCAGACCACGCTGTTGCTGATTGTTTGGGTGCTGAGGCTATGATTGTTGATGATGCTAAGGAGGTGGAGGAAGCTGGTACTGTTGATATGAGGGAGGAGGGTACTGCTGAGGTGGTGCAGCCGTGTACTAGTGGTACGGGTGTGGTTGGCGGTACTGCCAACTGTGAATACTAATTGATTCTGCCTCCATTGATGTTGGTACTATGGAGGCTGGTGATACTAAGGTGGAGGTTTGGGAGGACTGTCCATAATGACCACCCTGAAGTTGGTGGTAAGCCATGTTGGCTAGCCCTGGGAGTGTTCATTAGGATGGGCTAGTTGTGCGTCGTTAATCCATACATCGTAGACTTCTTGAATGAATGATGGTGGTGGGAATGCTAGATCGGAAGGTAGAAGGAAGTTCAGCTGGTAAACCACCATCTACTGCTGCGATGGGCCTTATTCGGGCGCTTGCACGTAGTACACATGCTGGACTGCCAGTGGCTGCTGACTCGAATGAGGCTTCTGTTGCGATGATGACTCATCCTTCTTCTCAATAGGGAGTCTCTATCGATGGTGTTGTTGACTGAACATAACTAGTGGTGCTCACTAGCATCTCCAACTACTTGGTGATTTGATCCACCTTATCTATATGTTGCATCCTCTGTTAGATCACAACGAGCTTCTCGAGATCATGTGACCTCTTCTCGATAATGTCAACCTTTGAGAGATGGCCCCTGATGATGCTGAGGTTGGAGCTCTCATCTCTCTCCGCCTCACAAGATGCTTCCATGTGTACTAGCTTCTGGAGGATATGTGGTTTTTTTTATATGTGCCGGATGAAGAGAGGGAAGCCTCTCCTTCGGCCATTTCTTCAAAAATCTGCCAAACCACGTCTTCATCCTTTGTTAAAATGAGATGCCCCACATGCTGCGTCTACGAGCCTTTGGCTCTCTACATTCTGGCCCCCGTAAAAGTGTTGGACCAAACTGGTCCTTGGTGTCTCATGATGGGGGCACTTTTCCTGCAGGTCTGTGAATCGCTCCTAGGCTTCATGGAAGTTTCGTGGGTAGCTTGGATAAGTTGATAATCCTAGCTTGCATCTGGTTGAGCCGACCAAGAGGGTAGAATTTGTGAAGGAAGGCAAATTTCAGTTCCTCCCATGTCGTACAACCTTTCCCAAATGATTGACCCAGTATAGGGCTTTGTCATGCAAACTGAAGGGGAACATCATCATCTTCACTACGTCCGAGGGGACATTGGGGTAGTGGGTAGTTCGATAGATGCATGAGAACTACTGCAGGTGAATGTATGGCTCCTCGTTGGTGTTCCTGTGGAATGATGGTAGAAGAGCAAGTAACTAAGGCTTGATCTCAAAGTGAGCATGCACCGGTGGAGTGAGAATCCACTCGGTCATCTGGTTGTCCCTAGGGTTGTATGTCTCTTTTACCATCGGTTTCAACCTTTCTGGTTCTGGTTCTTCTTTGTTTGGGTCATCACGGGGTTTGTCTCCTCCTACAGCTGTTGGTTTGTCTCCTCCCCCAGATGGTCTATTCCATATATCATTCAACATATCCTGAAATGCAGTCTGTATTAGGGCCTTCTTGGTCAGCTGCTGTTGTATGGCTAGGATGGGAAGCCCGCAACTGAGCATTCATCTGATTCTGATATGGCATCTGTCCCTGCTCAGGTTGGGGAGGAGGCTATCCCTTGCCCTTTTCTTGAGGTGCCATCTCTGGGTCTGAGTATGAAGAAATGAACTCAGTGTTGGGATCTAGGATGGGTTTGGCTTCTATCTAAAATTGAAAGGATCCCATCAGACCACTTGAAATCTAATTCCATCTGGTTGAAAAAGATGTAGACTGAAATTGACTTCCATTTGCAATGATAGTTGTGGGACAAAGGTGGTCCCAGTTTATTGGGTGATCAAGGAGGTGGAAAGAAGATGAGGAGTCTAGAGACCGGTCCATAAGATCCGAGCCAGGTTCTCAAGAACCACCTCTAATTATTGACGATGTTGAGTCTATGGAATCGGAGTGGGTGTCGGTGGAGTCCCGACTAAGTCATCCATAGATCACCATCGTGGAGCAAGCGAAGATCGATGCAAGATGAAAGATACATGGGTCAAAGAGGAATAAAATGGAGTGTAAAATAGTAGAAATGCTCTAGCTGAGTGAAAGTCAAAGAGGAAGACACACATGACAAAATTTGTGCAACTACACGGGACTTGATCTTTGAACCTTAATCTAGATTCATACAAACACAATACCAAATTGAGTTCACCAACTCACACCATGTGAAGCCATAAAGGATCGACTATTTATTATCTTTTCAGTTTTAGAGTTGTTATTTCAGGTATATCTTTTAACAAGCCTTAACACGATAACCCTATCAGAGAGAGAGTACTGCCAGAAAAGTATCCATACTTGTCCTCCTCCTTTGTAACATGTAGTCTGCACTTTTTGAGGTCCTTGTAACCCTTCATTGATCCATATTCAGCCAAATAAATAGAGAGAGGAAGCCGATAAGCAAAATCACTACTTCAGTCCTCGCTCGCAATGGAATCACCCGTGAGCGTGCAAGGACCTACTCGGACGTAAACCGATGAGACAGATACACCCGCGAAGACGTTGCCTAAGCTCAGTACTTCAGAACATGTCGATGTTGCACACAAGGATGAAACATCATCACTGTCAAGGCTCTACTCAGTCATGTATGATAGAAGTGCCATTACTTCAGAAATCCAGGCAATGCACAAGGCAGTTACAAACTAGGTTTTTTGGGTCTAATCCTCAGCGGGTCATGCCTCGCTCATGAGAGGGGTTTGGTTACCTCCTAAGGTACTTGAAAACAATGAGGGCTTTATGAACCCAAGTCAATGGAAGTCCATTGCGAATTTTAATTAAGGTCAAAGTTTATTTAGCAGTCCCCTTATTTTATTTTTAATAAAAGTTGAGGTACCACCTTGCAGCCCTGGTTGCTTGAGGTCTTCTTTTACTCTCTTTTTAGGTTAATTTTAGTTGTAGATTTCATTTAGTGCATTTATTTCATGCTTTGATTGCTTGCAGTAGCGTAATTTAGCCAACCCATGGTTCACCGGAGCATAACTCTAGCGAACACCTCCACCATGCAAACCTTGTTCTCAGACCTGCCATTCCACCTTCACTTTTCCCCTTCATTTCTTGTCATCCCATGCACCTCCACCATTGATCTCATCCTTGAGATCTAATTAGGATCATCTGAGGTGAAGCGTCATCGCGCAACGACGAGCTGCCACATGTCAAGTGAATCACATGCCACCATCCATAGCACACATGTTTAGGGGTAATTGCAGATCTCAACGCCAATTTTGTCTCATTTCATATTTAGTCTTGTAGTTTACTTCTGTAGTTTTAAAACTATTTGTGAAATTTGCAAGTAGGACCTCAATCTTTCCTTGTAATAATATTTAGTCCTATCCAGCTCACCTCACGTGTCGTTCCACGTGAGGTGGGCATTTTGAATGGATACCCTTGCAGGTACTTGTATTTCTGTTTAGTACTTAAACTTTCATATGAAGTTGTAACTTTTTAGAGAAATTGTAGAAAAAACCTTTCTATTAATTTTAATTACACAAATGCCCCTTCTAGGACATTAAATTTAGTGATTGTTTTCCATTTATTAAAAATAACATTTGTGCTCCAAAAAATTGACAAAAATAGGGTTATGCTCCTGCTTACACACACTTTCACACCACATTTTTATTTTTACAATTTACGACTTTTAACTATTTTATAAAGAGCAAAAATAGCACAAAAAATCCCTATTTGACTTATAAAAAATCAAAAATATAAAAACTTTTTGAAATTTCCAAAATATAATGTATTTTGTTTATCTATTTATTTACAACCCAGAAACCAAAAACCCTAAAAATAAGAAAGAAAAAACATAAAAATTAAAAAAGATCTAAAATCCTTTATAAAAAACTAAAAAGTTCATACCATTTTATGTTCTATAATTTTCTTTGTATTATTTATTATAAATTAAAAATAGTTTTGGAACATTTTCACTTCATTTTCTATTTTTAATTTCCAAACCAATTCGATCTATTTATTTAAATCCTGAATTGGGATATTTTTTACTTTGAAAATCTATAAAAATTAGTAAAAATCCCTAAAAATCACAAAATAGTAAAAAAATATTTAAAACCCAAAAAAATTATTTTTTTGTGTTTTGTTTATTTTTATTATTGTATATATTACTCTATATAGCCTTATATGTCCTTATATTATATATTTAAAAATAAAAAAAAGAATTAAAAATTAGAAAATATAAAAAGAAAACAAAAATATAAAATTTAAAACAATATAAAAAATATATAATTAAAAATAAAAAATACATAATAAAAAACCAATAAAAATATAGATAAGAAGAAAACACAAAATTTGCTCATTAATTTGCCCGATCTATCTAGTTTGCTCCGTTTGTTCGACGCTTTACACATACTTGCACTATGCACATCATTCGTAGATATATAATAGATTTTAACTACATATTTTTATTTTCATTACTTGATTCTTAATTGTGGGTTAATTTTGATTGAATTGGTGTTTCGTGGGTGGTCATTACACCGACTGCGATCTCATCTCGTGAGATCGTACGACCCTCGCTGAAATCCTATTCATCAATGAGATGGTATTATTCAATGTGCCATGGATACATGTGCAGCTTTTGTAGGCCCATCTTGATTCTCATCTTCTCTTCATTAAGAGTTGACAAAGTCATGGTGTGAAAAAAATCGACCTTAAGGTTGTGAGTGCACCTTTAGTGAAGGTTCATCTCCATCCTTTGAGACATGACTTAAGCACCTCTCTAGATACCTTTGTATGCCCCATGTAGGTGAGAATTATATTTTGATCATACGAAGATGATCATTCGGGAAGGAGCTGCATCCCTCAATTCTAGATCTTTGAGTGGCATCAATGATGTTTTATGCGAAGATGAATTGTAGTAGGTAGTTATATTTCATTATTTTTTTACTCTTTCCTTGATTTAAAATGTAATCTATTATGTTCATTGTTTAATGATGCAAGATATCATTAAGGCATTACATGTTGGCTTTGTTGTGATTTTAAAGTGAAGGATGTGCTCTATTGAAGGTTTGTTTGATACAGAATGTTGGATTAGTTGTTGTACTGGAATTTTAGGTGTAGCGGCAACAACTACATTACTTATGATGATAATTATTTTTTATGATTACCTTCTAACCATTGTAAACAATATTTACATTACATATATTTGCAAAAGCCGATTTGCGACGGATCGAAGTTATATGCGATGGTTCAGGGTCGCTGCACAAAACCGTATGTCTAGTAATGGTATAATCTAATATTTGCTATATCGTACAAATAACATGAGCAACTAAGTAACATTGAGTTGGCATCCCATTCTAAGCATTTGATTCTTGAGGTTCTGGAGGATACAACTACATGATAACCATGAACAGAGAGTTCTCCCCTCTTTTCCGTCTAACTTTTTCGTTTAAAAATCATGATTTTAAGAATGAAGGATTGCCCTACCTTTACTATTCAATTGGAGAGCGGACATCTAATGATGGATCTGAGTCAACTGTTAGTGAAGAGAAAAGAAACTAGTCCTTTGCATAAGATGTTGGACATTTTGCTTGTAGTGAGATTAAGGTCTCCCCACTTGCTCATTCAGTAAGCCTCTTTCTCATCTCATCGGGAGGTATCGTGTGCTCGGTCTATACACTACAAGAAAACACCTTATTGGGGAGAAAAATGTGCAACGATCAGGGAAAAATCATCCCTTATGAAGGCAATTGTGATGCTCAGTGCGAGATCGTCCCCTCTATCTTAATGAAAGGGAAAATCTATACCCATCACAACAGACATCTTGGATGGAGGGCACGGTTCCCTCTTGTTCTACAGCCTACTGGATGCAAATACAATGGTGAATGAGTCAGAAGGGATGTGATTTTGGGGATCGCGACACCACTAGAGTGGGTGAATAATGGTTTGAGGAAGTTTTAGAAATTTTCATGGAATATACAATAAGCACATATACAACCAAGCAAGCAATCCGGTCAGCACATTGTGCACAATAATTTAGCGCAGAAACTCACATGGGTAAAAATCACAAGCTAAGTCTTCCCAACTCGACATTTCCTAATTAGTTGAGCTAATCAACTACTACACTAAAGATCGAGATATTTATGTAGATATCTGAACAATTTACAAAGTTGATGCTTTACAATCTTGGATTGAACACCAAGATAAACACTACAAATCATACATTGTAGCACAAGTAGAAGAACAAACGATCTTCGACCTTTTTTTAGCTTCCTTGGATATCATGTCAAAGAGCTTTACTGCAATGTAGGATCATACATCTAAAGTCCTGCAGAAAGATGTTAACTGTAAATAAAGAGATAAACCAATAATCTTTTTCAGAGAGTTTTATTTCACATATATCATGAAATAATTCTCCAGTAGAGAACAGTGGTATCTAGAGATAATCAGTAGAAATTGACAAATAGTTGAACAACAACTATATCACAGATATAACACATGTGAATAATTAATATCAAATAAATAATCAATATCACCATGTTGAGAAGGATGTCAATTGTACTCTTACTCCAACTAGAAGAACTTGAGACAAGGCGAGCGATTGAACTCTGCTAAACTGAAAACTTTGCTTCATAGATTTCAAATAAAATATTCTTCTTAAAAGATCAGATGAATCGCTGAACACGAGGAAGAATATCGAGGAAATCCCTTAGAGAGATCTTCTCGCTTTCCTAGAGAATATTGGAGTGATTGCTAGAATTATGTGTGTTCCAAACTTGGGTATGAGGCCCCTTATATAGAGGTCTAAGAGAATATGACCATTGTAAATAAAATAGGCAAGAAATCAAATATGATTTCTTGATATGATCGATCATTTCAGGTGTACGATCAATAAACTGCCATTAATGATTGATCAAGTAAGAAACTATGATGGAACAATTGATGATCGGTGAGAGGGAATTCAAAATATGATCAATAAGTTCAATAATGGTGATCTATAAGGCATGATCAATAGGTAGAATGGACATAATCGGTAGGTGATGATTGATAAATGACAAAAGGATGATTGATCAGTTCACGAATACTTGATCTCCTGATTTGGAATGTTCCAGTTGAATCCTTCTTGAGGTACACTTTCTAAAATAATACAATAAATAACTGCAATACTTTTAAACAAAGATAAGGAACAAGGCCGATCTTATGCTTCTCTTGAAGACGATGACTATTCATAGTCATGTCAAGCTGAAATCCATACTTATAGTCCTGCAATCACGAAAAATATGCGAGTGACTATGATAAAATCTTATGTTTGTGTCATCTTTAAAATCACCGAGAAATAATGAACTAACAGGGGACGATTTCGACCCTCTGTACTTCTACCGCTATCACATCCAAGTAACATGGGTCGGTGCAACAATTAGAGGGGACGGTCGCTAGTGACCATACCCTCTGATCATGTAGCCAATTGGACTCAAATATGGTGGTGATGAGTCCCCTGTCAGCTTCTGCTATCGCCCCATCCGAGGTACGTGGTTGTTGCTATGATCAAAGGAGATGGTCATATGCGGTCGCCCAACCCACTAAATGAATATATGGTGGTGTATGGGTCGGGCATGCAAAGTCCTCTAATATTCCAAGAAATAATATATATAAATTATTTCCTTTTTTTTATGACACCTCTGATTATGTCCCTATTATGTTTTATTCTTTGTGGGAATTCCAAAGCTAGGAAATAAAGTAATTTTTATTATTCGAATTACAAAATTCAACCTTAAAATTTCCAGTTTTTTAGAATAGTGAAAATTATCGAGTGATATGTTTAACTCGCATAGGTTTTATCACATGCACGTGTAATTGCATTCACAAAGGGGGTGTTTGGTCTTGCGTCTAGGGCATGGATAAGAGAGGATGATGTTGTACTTAGTTAAGAGGTGTCTACACTAGGAAGATCCATGAAGCTTTGTGAGGGTTCTTGATTGTGGGATATTCAACAAGGTACCACTTTTTCCTATGATTGTGGATAACTCCTCCATTTTCCAGAAGAGATGTTAACAGTTTGAGTGTAAAGATAGAAAGATCATATTGAGTGAAGTATATATTAAACCTCAGGTGAGAGAAGAAGTCATGTTAATCTCTAAGCAAGATCATTTTGTCTGTGTTCCGGGGGTGGGGAGAGGTGTGCGAGTTTTGGGGAGTGGATCCTCTGATGTGGTTCACCCACTGCAAGGCATGTTATCCCCACATTTTGTTTGCAAACTTTCATGAAAAATCAAACCATATAGACATGGAATCTATGCAACTTTCTACATACATATTAAATTTCATCTTAATCTGATTATTTTAGATAATTTATCTTAACAGCCAAAGTTAGAGTGAACAATCATTGGTGACTTAAAAGTCATTTTAAGAAAGACTTTAGGTGGGGTCTGAGGATCTCCGGGGAAGCACAAATAGGCAATGTAATGAGAGGGCATTTTCTGGACATATCGCAGAGAAGACAAGGGGGTGGCTGAGGTTGGTTGGGGAGAGGGGGTGAAAACTGTGTCACCAGAACATGCGGAGGAGCTGGTGACACCCTTCACGGAGGCAGAAGTGAAGGTAGATATTTGGGGGCTGAATGTGGATGGGGTGTCGGATCTAGATGGATTTCCGATCTTCTTTTACAAAGAGTTTTGGGACTTCCTGAAATAGAGACCCTAGAGGTGCTAGAAGAGTTCAGAGAAGGGAACATGGGGTTTGAGAAGGTTAACATGGCATTTCTATTCTTGCTTTCAAAGAAAGATCACCCCACAAGAATAGAATATTTCAGATCGATCACTCTTTCAAATGAGATCTATCTTATTGTGGCAAAAGCATTGGCAAACATGCTCAAGAGGGTAATGGATTCTATTTTATCTGGATGGTTAATCCGCGTTCATGCCAGGATGTCAAATGATGGATGGGCTAGTTATGGCATTCGAGATTTGTTTAAAGTGAAGGCGTAGGGGTACAAAGGGTGTGTTGTGGAAGATCGACTTTGCAAAGGCATACGACTGTGTTGAATGGAACTTCCTGTGAACATCGTTGAGGAGAAGAGGTTTCTCTGATAGATGGATTGGGTGGATGAAAAGGTGTATCACTACGACATCCTTCTCAATCTCAATGAATGGGCAATAGGAAGGAGGCTTCTTTCAACCTTAGAGAGGAGTACGACAGGGATGTTCTTTGGCGCCCTTGTTTTTTGTTCTAGTTGCAGATGCATTGGCAGTCCTGTTCAGGCAAGCGGTCAATGGTGGATGGATGGTGTGAAGGCTTTCACCTTGACAAGATCTTTATGTCGTTTCTGCAGTACACGTATGATACAGTGCTCTTCTTGGCGGGTCGGAAGAGATGAGTAGCAGAGCAGTTCATCTGCTGGACATTTTTAGTAGTATGTCTGATCTTGAGGTAAATCTGCAGAAGTCAGTGGCTATCACTTTTGGGTTACAAATGGTTACGGGTAGAAGAGATTCTTTGTCGTCTATTGGGGGGCATGCCTATTACTTACTTGGGTCTTCTTTTGGTGGCTAGCCAGCTCAGAGTAGCTGATTGGGATGCGATTATCCAGAAGTTTAATCTTAGGCTGGTTGCTTGGAATGCAATCACTCTATGTAGGGGTGGGAAGTCAGCCATTCAAATATTTTTTCTCAACTGGGATGATGCCTGTTGGGGTGAGAAATAGGATTGAAAAGCTGATGAGAAGATTCTTTTGGTCGGACACGAAACAACATAATTCGGGCATGCATATGGTGGCCTGGGAGGAGATCACGAGAACTCGTAAACTGAGGTGTTGGGTGGCCGGGACTTGGCTTTAACAAAAAGTCATTAGTGGAAAAATGGGTACTACGCATTTGGGGTTCATCATTAGACCTTGTCACAAGATTGCTGAGAAAGATTTATGGATTGAAAGGTGAATTGGCGGCAGAGAGTACTCGATAAGAATCATCTCAATGGCAAGGGGTGTGGGATGTGTTGGTGAAAAACACGAACTCGAATTTTTACAGAAAAATATATTTTTATTTATACTCCTAAACTAATGTGTATAGTGTTTATACGGGAGTGTCAAACTCAGGGAGACAAATTATTGGAAACTATGGAAAATGGTAGAAAGCTAAGGTAAAATAGGTTTCCTAATTTTTATTTGTTTTTAGGGAATTTTCTAAATTTTATTTGATTTTTATTTATTTTAAGTATTTTGCAGTTTTTTAATTTTAGAAAATGTTTTATAATTTTTATTTGACTTTTATGTTGAAAACTATTTTTTATTGAAAACAGATTTTTATTTTTAATTTTGAAAATACCAAATAGAATGAAAATATTTTTTATTTATTTTATTAGAAAGTAGGTAAAATTATCTTTAAAATGATATATGGTGTGTAATCTTGTGATTTCTAACTAATTAGTTATGATTTTTTGAAGTTTTACGTGTTTTGTATTTTTTATGGATTATATTTACTTTTTATTTGTTTTTGATTTTAGGTAAGATATGGTATAAGCTAGTGTAACAAATTTGATAGGATTTTTAAAGATGTTTTTATATTTTTATGATTTAAGTTTGTTATATTTTTTAGTATTTTAAAAGGTTTATTAAAATAGAAAATCTTTTTAATTTTCAAAACTGATTTACATATAGAATAAAATATGGTATTTATACGTATTTTATTGGTTTTTTATATTTTGTATTTTATTTAATAGGGTTATAATATGTATATTATTTATTTACAGGATAATTTTTACATGTGTAGTTTATAGAAAATACAGGGGCTCCGATGCAAATTTCTCAAAACACGCGTTATCACGTGTTGCCACATGCTTAGGATCTGCTCGCAAATTTCAGAAATTCGGAGTTAATCCTGTAATAACACTAATAAGCACATGACCATGCACGTGGTTGCTCCATCTCCAAGACTTGTTTGTGAATGCTCGAAGCTCCGAGGGTAGATATGTAATTTGCTCAGATAATATATGCTGTTGCATGCACATGCTCGCTCAGCAGCTGAAGGACCTGAATGGAATAATAGAGGAATACCGATGGTTAACTTGTAGTTCTCCCAACAATATCTGGTCACTCACATGCTACGCACATGAAGAACAAAGCGATGGGGCGGTGGGTATTATGAAGTCGACACGTGTCTTGAAGATGTGCGTTAGATTAGCATGATCAGATTTGTCTGATCTGAGATGATCAACAACTCACAATAGATCTGTCCATTGATGTGTGGCTTGATGTAAGGCCTTGGATCTAATCTGATCCAAGGGTTCCTATTTTACCTGGATTTACTATCTATTTCCCTCCAATTCTATTGTAGAAGCAGCGATGGCTATTTCTCAGTAGGATTCACGGGCAACGACTATTTCTAGTGGTCAGCACTCCTCTGATCTATTCACTTGCAGACGACGGTGATGGTTGCGGTGGACTCTGGTTCTTCCTAGTATCTTCAAACGAGTGGCGGTGGCTCAAATCAAGTAGATGATTTGTGTGAACGGTGATGCTGCTTCATTCAGGTGATCTTCGATCAGAGCAAGTCGGTAGATGCAGAGGCAGCGAGTCAATTTTGTGCACAACTGCTTCAACTGGAATGGGTTCGATTCTCTGTGTGCAGGCTCTGATCATAGGAAGCGAACTCAGCGGCTCTAGATCTTCTAAAGCTCATAGGTGAGTCTAGTCCTGGATAACGGGTGAAGTAGACGCCTAGGATTTGGAGCTCGGAGGAGCTCCAGGTGATTCCTTACCTCGATGTGGCGGCGCGTCGTAGAGGCTCGTTCGCTACGGTAAGGAGGACCTCGACACCAGCGAGTGATCTCGTCGCCTCCTACTCCCTCTCGCTAGACAACGAGAACGCGAGCATGTCACACTCGCCTCACTCTCTTGGAGCTCGGAGGTTTTGAAGGTAACAAATGGCAGATCCTTTTGCAGCGGAGGAGGGAACCATTTACAACGGGATTTTTTCTTGGGGAGCAAGGAACTAGGTACGGTCATTGGTGGGGGATAGGATCACCGAAGGTCGGTTGGTGTACCAGCCCACGGTCAAGTTGTTGAAGGAGTTAGGGCGGCTGGAGAAGATGGGAAGTGCAGCGATGTTGGTGGGAGGAAGAAGGTCGTAGGCGACGAGGAAAGAAGAGGAAGGGCGCGTGAGGTTCACGTGCACAAAAAAATAATAATAAATTAACTAATTAATTAATTTACTTATTAGATTAAATAAATTAATTTTAAGAGATAATTAAATATATAATTATATAATTAAATGAGTAATTAAGTAATTAAATAATTAAATGTATAATAATAAATAACTTAATTTATTAATTTATTAATTAATTAAATAAGTATAAAAATATATTTTATTTAATTTAATTTAATAATAGGATATTAATAAAGTATGTAAATAACATATATTAAATAATAAAAATTATGGTACATTGTACCCTATATACCAATAAGGTCCCAAAATTCATATTTTGCATATTAACTCTGATTTTGGCTAAATCAATGTCATTTGATAGATAATTTATTAAACGAACTTTAAAACTGAGTTTGCCCAATTCATAGTCCATATACCGAGATATGAGGTCCATAAAATTTAGGTCACAACTTCTTGGCATCGAGATTTATTGGTATTTTGATTTAAGTTATATTTTTATATTTTTCTATTGATTTTTAGAGGTGTTTTAGAAACGAAATTAAGTTAAACGGAGTTACGGATAATTAATTATAAATTCAAGAAGATTTTACATATATTACATATAGACAACGGGGCCAAACACCAAAACTCACCCGTTTTATTCTAATATTTTTTTATTTTTAATAAATAATATTAAGTATAGAACAAAGTTTAAAAGTGAGTCCGGTCGATTTGGAGTTTTTATAAATAGTTATGAACCTCGGAAGTCGGCTTTTACAACTTTTTCGGTTCATTGTAATATTTTATTTTTATATTGAGTAATTTTTCAGATTTTTTATAAAATAATATATATTTTTATGAACAACTTTTGTAAAGAAAGTATTTTGGATTGGAATTTTCTTAATGATTCATAAAATAGATGAAATATTTACAAGGTGGAAAATGTGTTTATGTACAATTATGGTCTCGGTTTTCTGACATTTGTATAACTTAGGATCCTTATCTCCCTTTATTTATTTTATCGACCACGTCAATATTGACCAGACCTCGGGGTTAGGGTCAGTCAATATTGACATCCTTCTTTTTCTTTTATTTTTCTTTTTCTCTTTATTATTTCATTTTAGATAAAATACGTGTTAAATATATAATACTAATATTTGTTGTTACAATATTAATTAGTGGGAATTAGAAATTATTTGCATATATTTTACCAAGGATTTTAGCCAAAAATGAAAGAATAAAGGCAATGAATCATAGATTCATCAGTTGACACTTGTGACAAGTAGGCCATCGCCTAATTTGAGAGATGGGAGAGGGTTCAGATTTTGGAGGGATGATTGGACGGGGGAAGGCGTGCTAGAGACACGCTTCCCAAGACTCTTTGCGATGGCATCATCAAAGGAGGCCACTCTGTGGGAGGTCGCTCATTCCATAGAGTGGAGGCCAAGTTTTGTTGCCATTCTTTCAGATAGAAGGAGGGAAGGTCTGTTTAGATTAGTAGTTGCGGCTCCTTTCCCTGATGATTTCTCTCATATCAGGGATCATTACGAGTGGACGGATACAAGATTCTCGGTCAAGCAAATTTATGGGGAGCTGAGAAATGATGTCGAGAGACAAGATCATGACTTGTGCCAATATGTGAAGGTTATTTGGTCATGCAAGATCCCAAGCAGGATAAAGGCTTTCCTCTGGAGCCTGAGGAGAGACAAGCTTGTGGCAAGGTAAGGAGGGCGATGTTGCTGGGACTTCAAGATGTGACTTGTGATAGGTGCGGGATGCGGATAGAGAACTCATGCCTCGACAAAGGTTTGGAGGGAAATGGTGATCCCGTGGGTGGATGTGGAAGGTGTATAGAGATTCTGGGAAGCGGTAGGAAGGGTAGGAGGTAACTCATATAACGACATCGCTAAACCATTTGTGGTGTTGTGGGCAATTTGGTTGGTAAGAAATGAGCTCATTTTTAAAAATCAGAGGTTTTATTCAGAAAATGGTGTGTCTCAACTGTAAGTCTCTCTTGAGGTTTTGGGAGTCCAGGTAATGCTTCTTGTGACTTTTCTTTTAATGATATAAAGTTTGTGTGGTGACTCCCAACTCGAGAGCTCACGTCTTTTTCATAAAAAAAGAATGACTTTTGCATTGGCTTTAACCACTAAGATAAAATTGCTATAATAATTAGATTAAGATGAAATTGCAGCATCATGAGAGCATCACTAGTTGGTGATAGTTTGCCACTTAGGATGAAATATTGTTCTTTCACTCACTAATATATTTCGACTTTTTCGGAATATAGGAGTTAAAATCCCGTCCTCACTCCATGCTAACATGAATATGATAGACACAACCTCACATATGAGCAACATTTAATCCTAATTTTAGAATTCTTCTTTGAAACATACGTGGGATCTAGAATTATCTATATATAAATAAAATATTAATATGCTTAGCTTAACCCACCTAATCTATTCTTTTTTTAATAGCACGCTGAAAACATAGAACAATCATTATTTAAGTTACGATAAAAAAATCATGGAATCACATACGACTGATGATGATCATTATTTCTGTAAGGCATCTCCATCTTCACTCACCGCTGTTACCCGTGTCCTTGAAAATTTCGCGTCTATCTCTAGATTGCAAATGAATGCGCGCAAGAGCAGGCTATTTAGACCTAAGGGCCCCCCCCAAGACTTTGGGACTACCCTTAGAATGGGGGTACTCCGAGGGGCCTTCCCAACCACTTACCTTGGACTTCCCCTTGTATCATCCTTGGGTCGGGGCTCACCTACAAAGAATCTAGAAGACAGAATAAAAGCAACAATTGGGGGTTGGAAGGCGGCCTCCCTATCCTTGGCCGGTAGGGCGCAACTTATCAACTCAGTCATCAATGGGATCGTTCTTTATTGGGTCAACGGTGCACTTATTAGTACTGGTGTTGCTACAAGAGTTGACAAGCTCTGCGCCAAGTTCCTATGGGGGTTTGGCGCCCATCATATTTGCTGGGAAACTATTTGTCTTCCAAAAGCGGAAGGTGGTTTGGGGATCCGTTCGGCGCTCATGTTGCGTACCGCTGCATTGATGATGTTGACATGGAGGCTTCTCAATGTCGATAATTCCATATGGGCTTCCTACATGAGGGCTAAATACTTGAAAAATTGCTCATTCAGGGAGGCTACCCCCAGGACTGGGGACTCAAAGATTTGGAAGGCGCTTCTTCGCGGTCGGAAATCGTATTGGGGTTGCTTGCCCACCCACAACACTCATCTCCCCCAACGGTTCTCATTAGCTCAAGCGATTGAGGGCACTCGGCATCGGGGGCCCTTAGTCCCTTGGGCACGGGTTGTGTGGTGGTTGGGAGCGGTCCCTATACATGCATGCACTTTGTATCGGGCTCTTCTCAACAGGCTGCCCACTATGGACAGACTCGCTGGTCACGGGATGAATCTTCTAGGTCTTTGCTACCTCTGCCATGCTGAATCCGAGTCCAAAGATCATATCTTCTTCCAATGTACCTTTGCGGGAGCCACCTGGGACTTGGTAATTGCAGGTCTCGATCTCCCCCAGCCTCCCTCTTACTGCCTCAACAATCTTACTGAGTGGATATGTTTCTTTCCCCTCCAACAACATTCGTAGGAAGGGCAGCATAGCGTTGGCTGCCACTGTTTGGATGCTATGGCATGAAAGGAATAACAGATGGAACTCTATCTGCCACTCTTCTTCTCAGGCCCTTGCCAACTCAATCATCTCAGCTGTGAGGTCCGTCTGTTGTGTTGGGCGTGCAATGTAATCGGCTAATTCCAGTAGCAAGATCTTTTTGTGTAATTCACACCAACCCCAGCCAAGGGCTGCTACAATTTCTGATCCTTACCCTGTTTGTTGCAGTGGTAGGATCACAAAATTTTTTGATAATTTTTGTTTTTCACCTTCTGGGGTATCCCCTCTTGTAACTTTTTGGTTTTAGTATACTGAAATATGAATGGAAAATTTACCTATCAAAAAAAATATTCCCCAGCAGGAGACCTTTCCCCATCCTGTGGGTTCTACGTGTCCCAACTATGGGGAGAGATGGCACATGCATGCATGCATGTGATGACCCATCTCCCTGTCAGCTGCTGCGACCCATGGATAAAGGGAGATAGATATGATCACATGGAGATGGATAAGGCTTCACCTGCTATAAATATCATACCTGTATTATTAGGGCCTATGTTCTGTATATAATCTGCAACACAGATCTGTCTGGATTTCATCCTGAAATGCCCACTCTCTAATCATTCTCTATGATGAGTTATGGCTATAGAAATTCAACTTGTGCCTTCTCCACCCTCATATATTATATGCCTCGTTCATGTTTACTAATATAATATTAAACGTATCTATATAGAGCTATCCAGAGGAGTCAATTTGGTTGCCGTCACCTTTATGTTTTTTATTTTTCATGGTATCTTCTAATAACACATAGGAGAGATTTAGATCGTTATATGATCACATTATGAGCTCTAACTTCATTAGAATTGTAATGAACATCATTTTTATGTGTGCTTACAACAATCTTGAGAAACGTATTTATTTTTTTACAAATGTTATACATATTCTTATTGTTAATGAACATTTTCGCAAAAAGGTAAGTATTAAATTGATATGAAAATATTGTAACATTATTTATATTATTGACATCTTTTCTAATTTAGTGACAATTTCATATTATTTAAAGGCTTATTTTTTATGAAAATAACAATCAACAATAAGAATATAATATAACATTTGTAAAACAATAAATATTTTGATTAAAATGATTGTAAACATTTATAAAATTGAGGGTGCTCATTACAATCGTGATGAGCTTATAGCAAATTGGAAATTTTCCCAATATATGTGAAAAAAAATCACCCAACCTGATAGTTCTAGAAGAAGAGACCATCGTCGATGTATTGGTCACATGAAATTCACAGAAAAATTTATTTATTTATTATTTATACTCCTAAACCAAATGTGTATAGTGTTAGTACGGGAGTGTCGAGCTCAGAGAGGCAAACTATAGAAAACTAGGATGAAATACTAGAGAATCTAAGATACGAGGGTTACCTATTTTTAATTAATTTTAAGGATTTTTCTGAATTTTTATTTAATTTATGTATTGAATATTATTTTATAGTTTTATATACCTATAAGTAGAAAAAATATATGTGTTTGATTTTATATTTTTTAGTTGGCATTTATTTTTTATATTTTTATTTTTATTTTCTCTTTTTATATATTTTTAGAGATTTTTAGAATTTTTATGCGATTTGGATTAATTTTAGAGTGAAAACAAAGTTTATACTGAGAACATGGATTTATTTTTATTTTAAAAATAGTAAATAATAATAAATTAATTTTATTTAAATTTTCTCAAAATTAGATGATATCTTTCAAACAAGGTATTATACGTATTTATACGATTTTCTATTGAATTAGTTATGTATTTTTAAAGTTTTTATGTATTTTATTTTTTTATTGATTTTAATATTCAAAATTTTATTTCGTTTTTTCGTTTAATATGTAAAATATAGTGAATATATTGTAGATATTTTTTTAGGATTTTTAGTATTATTTTTGCATATTTTTTTGTGTATTTTAAAGTTTGTTATATTTTCTAGTATTTTAGAATTTATTTAATGCTAGAAAATATTTGTATTTTTCAAAATACTGAATATACTGTATATAGTACAATACTAGGTATTTTATGTATTTTTATAATAATTTGATATTCTATATTTTATTTAATATGAATATTTACGTATTTATTTAATAAACTAGAACAATGGTATAAATGTAATTACTGGAAATTGAAGGATGCCCGTGAAATAAGCATAAATCAGGGGGTGTGTGTGCAGATAAACCAAAGGTCAAGTACACGGGCACGTGAAGAAGCTGTTGCCCAGGATTTGTTAAGAAATGATAGAAAACGCAGGGGGCTCGTCGCAAATATCCCAGGTAGTGCACGCGCCAAGCACGCATGCTCTAAAGCGGTAGGACCTGCTTGGAGTAATAGAAATGTCTATGGCTAATTCTATAATTTGCCCAAAAATTGGAACTCTCACGTGAACCGTACATGCTGCCTTAAGCGGTGGTCGGTGCAATGGATATGGGTCCGGCGCGTGGTGCGATATCGTACGTCCGATCAAGGATGATCGAATGGTTGTTATGATTCACGTTCTTATGCTGACACGTGGCACGTTCTGAAGTGTCCGATCTGACGTTGATCTAACGGTTATGATTCACGTTATTCTTTCCCAAATTTCAACTGCTCCAGTCGTCGGTGCTTCACGGTTCGAGCTCTTCGCAGGCGATAGTTGTCGAATTAGACGATTGCAGATGATGATGGTGCTCAATGTTGATCGTTAGCGAGTCTCCTCTCTGATGAAGCTTGTTCGAAGATAATCTCCGATGAGCAGGCCTCGTGTGTTCAGATGACAAAGGCTTCACATGCTTGATGATGCTCCAGGCGGTTAAGAGACTCGAGGGCGACAACTGATTGCAATCAGATGCTACATGCGCTTCTCAACCTATGAAGGTTCTCGCAGGAGGAGGTGACATAATGTTTCGTTTACTGCAGGTGTTATATCTCAAGGCATAACTTCATGAGATGTGCAAGGCTCTCGATTGCAGGTGTTGTATGATGCTCGGGTTTCCTGCAGATGATGCGACTTGTTGTTGAAGAGAATCTCGATCTGTAAATGACAAGTACGACTCGAGGACGTAGCGTCGGTCCAAGTTGAAATAGGAGAGGTGAATGCAAAGGCCGCAGAAGCGGTGGAGTGGCCTTCTAGCCCCGACCACCGTGCGTGACCGAAGGCGTTAGGTGTGGAAGATAGAACAGTAATGACAAGGATTGGGAGGTGAAAATGATTGGATCAAAGTTTTTGGTGTTAGATCAGAAAGGGAAAACAACTTAGAATAGACGGAATGAGAGGGGAAGATAGGGATTAAGAAGAGAGGAAGAGAAATCAGAGAGAGGAGGAAGAGGGATTCTAACCTGGGAATCAATGGAAGAAGTTGCCACCTGGGATCAGAGCAAGTGCTCCGAGGTTATCGCCTCGATGATCGATGAGACAGAGGCCCCTGCACAATGGAGCAGGTGTTGCGATGCCGGCTGAGATCAAACCAGATCTCCTCGCTCCTCCTTGTTGCAACGATGGGGGTTGACACGGTTGTCACTCTTGTACAAATCCTCGCTCGGAGCTCACTGGTAGAGAGATGAAGAATGACGGATGGTTTGAGCTTGGAGGGGGTATAGGGCTTTTATAGGGTGGTTTGTGTGGAGAGCAAGGAAAGGGGTGGCGTCACCGGCGAGGTGGTGGCATCACCGGCGAGCAATAGGGTAACAGCCTGCCAACGACCGACCATTGGGAGGTTGATGGAGGAAAAGCGGTAGGTGGAAGGGCAACATGAGGAAGAGGAAGGAGGCGATGGACGTGAGGAAGAAACGGGGAAGAAGGGAAGAAAGGAAGGAGAGAGAAAAGAAGGAAAATAATAAAAATAAAAAAATAAAAAAAATAAAATGATTAATTAATTAAGTATAATAAATAATAAATAATTTAATTTAAATTAATTTAATTTAATTAATAAATGAATAAATAAATACTTAATTAAATAAATAGTGATTAAATAAATAAATAAATAAATTAGTAAAGAATTAATTAATTAACTAAAATTTTATTTTTTTTAATAATAAAATATTAATAAAGTGTAAAATATAAGAAATAACCTACATTAAATAAAATAAAATTAAGATACATTGTACATTTACCAATGGGGGTCCCAAAAATCACTTTTTGCATATTAATTGCGATTTTAGTGAAATCGGTTTCATTTGATAGATAATTCTATAAAATGAACATTAAAAGTGAGTACACCCAATTCGGAGTCCATATAGCCAAGTTATGAGGTCCAGAAGTTTAGGGTCATGGCTTCGTGGCTTTGAGATTTATTGGCATTTATTTTAAGTTATATTTTTATATTTGTTTACTGATTTTTATAAACACATTAGAAGAAGAGTAAGTTAAACGGGATTAGGAATAATTAAATAATAAATAAAGAAGATCTATATATATAGTATATATATACAACGGGGGTTCAAAAAGCCAAAACTCACATGTTTTATTTTAATATTTTTTGATATTTTTAATAAATAATATTCGTTATAAAATGAAGTTTAAAAGTGAGTTTGGTCAATTTGAAGTTTTTTATAAATAGTTATGAACCTTAGAAATCGTCTTTTACAGCTTTTTGGGTTCATTGTAATTAATTATTTATGTAATAAATATTTTTTCTGATATTTTTATAAATTAGTATATATATTATAAACAATTTTTTGAAGAAAATATTTTAGTTTGAAGTGATCTGAATGATAAATAAAATAGGTGAATATTTATACAAGATGAAAATGGATTAAATGTACATTGATGGTCTTGATTTTCTAATATTTTTATAAATTAGGATCCTTATCTCCTCCTACTTATTTATTTTGTTGACCAAGTCAATATTGTCCTGGTTCGGGGTTAGGATCAATATGTATATATTACATATCTACATCCTTCTTTTCTTTTCTTTTTTATTTTTCTCTTTATTATTTTATTTTAGATAAATAAGTGTTAAATATAAAATATTAATAAATATGGTTAGAATGTTAATTAGTGAGAATTAGTAAATATTTACATGTACTTTATCAAGGATTTTAGCCAAGATGAAAGAATAAAGGCGATGAATCATGGATTCATCATTCCCCTATACTTTACCTTTGTTAATCCCTCAGCAAACACTTATTCTATAAATAAAGTAATAGCAAAAGAAAAAGAAAATAAAAGAACTTAGAACAGGCTTGTTTCTTTAAACCGAATTTCACTTCACCCAAAATCAAGAACGTGGAGTAGGCCTTTGGATTAATAGTTTGTCGGGACCTTATTAGAATTAGGATTTAAGTCTCAACAGCCCTCAAGTTCCACAAATCCCTATCCATGTTCACCTTAACAACCAACTCAGATCCACACATCCATCATGTGAACTATTCAACTTTAAAGTCAATTAGTACTGTGTGTGAAAAGTGTTAGCTCTTCCTACTTGAAGAAGCGAAGAAACCACCCATACCAGTAATACACTCCCATTGGACCCTCTTCTAGCTATTCGATCCTCGAGGAGGGGTATTTCCTTCTTGAGTCAGGTCATGTTGTGTCCACAATCAAATAGAGAGAGAAATAGAAGAATGGGAAGATAACTGGAGCGTGACCACAGTAGTAACATCTCCTGTGAAACTTGGCCAGTTTAACCAAGTCTCCACTAAGACATGTAGGCTCTTTGAAGCTTGGATCATTGTGGTCATATTTGTATTTGATATATGGCTTCTTTTTTATAGAAAGTGATTGTTGCACTGCATTGATCTTTTGTGCCCTGACGGATAAATCATCTTTTCTTCTGTCCATTTTTTGGGGTCTTGGAAAAATTTGTGCCAGCAGATCCTTCCCTCGTCCGAAGCTTTATTTCAACCCCATGATGAATCTCGTATTCATCATGCTAAAAGTCACTAATAAACCCCTAGCTTAAATAAACCAATAAAAATCACCAATAATTCCTCATTATTATATTGTGTATAATTAGCCTATAAATATTGTATATAATAACTATTATTTAATTTGTAATTATTTAATTATCAAAAACCCATAAAAATCAAGTTGAACAATTGTCTATAATTTCCTAACCCTTAAAAGAAGTAAAAAAAAATACAAAAACAACTCAAAACCAAAAAGCAGGTGTTTTTAACCCCTTAAAATACCTCCAAAAATACTTTTTTGTATAAATGACATCTTTTGGCTTTTCATCCAACGTGAATCTTATAGATCTCATCGAGATGATCAACTTTCATGTTTTGACTTTTTTCTAATTTTACCTCTAACTATTTCTTTTATATTTTCTTTATTTTTACATTTCAGATTTTTTTGATTGGGCCACGTGGCGCCTTATGGCCCGCCCACGTGGTCCCTCCTCCTTCTGCCACCCAACTCCTCCTAGGCCATCTGATCCTCACCTCCTGCTTCAATCTTGGTTGCCCAAACCCGCTCCATCGCCAGCCGTCTGATCTGATCTCAGATCCGATCCTCTCCGATCCCTAGCGCCTTCCTCACAGACCTCCGATCCCCCTAACATCCTACGGCTAGCATCTCTCAATGTCATCCCCACACCCCCCGCCGTAGGATGAGACTCCAGATCTCATACTTAGCCATCCATCAACACCTTAATATCCGTTGTCTGACAACTGAGGACTCCCACTGGTGGTGACAACACCGGCACCTCCCTCCGCTTGGTGAGATCCGAGGTGATTGGCACCTCGTCGCAACCTTCTTCAGAGAGGCTGCTCCGGCTCTGGTCAAGTGGCCATCGAGCATTGCTACAGGTATTCCCTTTCCCTTCTCTTTCTCTATCTCTCTCTTTCACCTCCGTATAGCACACCTCCTCCAGCCTCGCACAGGCCGCAGTCCCGCTCCAACCTCCTCCCGTAAACTCACAACCTCATCGTTTACCATCATCGTGCACCTCCGCCCTCGATAACACAACCCCACCGTGCCTCCCCGTCTGGGCCCGCGACGGCCACCTTCCGCCTCCGCTCGCATCGACTCTGCCCCAGGTTCTCCCCTGCCTCCAGCCACCAGCTGTCACCTTCAGCCGTCGCAGGTAGCTATGGCGACATCCTCCGCGCTCGGCCACACACTCACCCCCGAGTACCTTTGTCTCATGCCGACCATCCTCGACTTCCGCCGCCCTACGTCGACGACACCGCCTCGCGAGCCTCCGCCTCAGTCACATCTCGAACTCTGTCGCTCGGTCGTGTGTCGGCCGAGCTCGAGCACTTCCTTCGCCAATGCCCTCACCTCTGCCTCCATCACCGCATCTCACCAATGGTCGTTGGATCGGGCCCACACCCTTGATCCAACAGTCATTAGAGCGCCACATATCATGCCCGAGCCTGTTGCCCCAACCTCGAGGCTCGTGCATTCCGGACCGCTTCTCGTCGCCACATTAAGCGATCCATCTGAGCCTTAGCTTCAGTCAGAGACTCCAGCCATGTCAACCGCACCTCTGGTTCGAGGCTCTGAACCTCATCCCTGTGTCCGACCCGCAGCTTCAACCCCACCGAGCCTCTCCAGCCTGCCACCTAAGCTCATGTCGACCGAGCCACTACCTTGGGTCGATTGGACCACAACCCCGTACCTGAGCCTCCTCCCCGTCGTCCAAGCCTCCAAAGGCACGTGCGAGGCACGTGCTACGAGGAAAAATTGCAACAAAGCCCTCGTAAGATCTGAAAATTACATATATACCCTCGCCAGGTGTAAATTACACAGAAACCCCTCCGACTCCTTGATTTTACATATAAGCCCCTCCAAAGACCTCACGAAAAGGAAAACTTTATTTTATTTACATTTTAGTCCCTACAATTTCATTTTATCTTAACTTTCTCATTCGGACTTCGATTTTAGTGCATAATATGTGAGTTTTAAGATTTTTTCGTGCCCTATCACTTTGCTTATTTTTTGGACAGATTTGAGACTCTTTATTGGGTTTTATTATTCAAGAATCTCTGTTGAAATATGTAGGCTGATTTTTGACATTTTGTACCTTATTTTATTGAGGAAGTTCCTGATTCTTCAAGGACTTGATTGATGATATTTTGTTAAAGATTAACGCTCTTATCATTCATGATTATTTTTGATAAATTAATTTGTGCAGGGGCTCATTCAAGGAAAATTGATAATTCTTTGAGGATTGAATCTTAAGGGCTATTATTGATTTATTTCATAGGAGTGATTCGATTGATTAATTTTATAGCTTGCAACCTGGATCTATCGATAAATATTTCTGGATTTGATATCTTTTGATCTGTGAGTTAATATAGAGGAAATTGATTATTATTGTTTGGATTAAAATTCATAATCACAGATTCGGTGCTTTATTCTCTCTATTTAATTTCCTTCACGTTGCATCTTTCATCATTGCATTCCAACTTTCTTTGTATTTCCGGACACAAAAATTAATCTCGTGTTTCATTAATTATGTAAATTAATTTAAAGCCACACAAGTAAAAATCTTTGTTCCCTGCGTTCAACCTTGGTACACTCACCAAGTTAAAATACTCCACAACATTCAAGGATTGTGGTTTTTGACGAACCAACTTTGTCTCCTATAGGACCTATACTACGACAATTATCTATTCTTAAAAAAGAAAATTTTACGTTCATCAAATGGCGTCGTTATCGGGGACACGACTTACCTTTATTTGTTTATTTAATTTTGATTTATTTTTGGTGATGAATATTTTCAAAATTCACAGGTCTTCTTTTCATGCATTATTTGTGCATCATTTCTGCTGATTAATTTCCTCTCTATTTTTCTAACATTTCTCTTTTGTGGCAGGGCCCATGAAGATCGAGGACGCTAGATCTCCATGGAGGTGTGAAGTTGGGAACTCATGCTGAAGAGGCCGCAAAAGATTTGATGGAGAAATTTTAGGATTTTTTATCAGCGTTCTTGCATTTGCATATTGTAAATATATATATATATTTGTGTTGCATTGCATTTTTAACAGTCCTCATTAGAGGGCTTGCATGTTGTAAAAAAAGAAAAAAGAAAAAAAAAAGAAAAGAGTAGATCACTAGATGATCTACCCCCCCCCCCCCACACACACATATGCATACTTGCACATATACACTCACACTTTCCCCCTTCTCTCTCTCTCTCTGTATATTTCACATTCTTCCCCCTACCCCCTCGTCTGCCTCCTAGCCATTTATGAAAATACAATCCTCCCCCTCATCCCTTGTATCTTAGTGTAATTACTCCTCCAAACACAGACCCCCTAACTCAGACACTTTACTTAGGCTATTTGTAGCCTAAGTATAGGGGGGACCTGCCTATTCATCTATCCCTCGCATTGTCTTCTTGTACTTAGGTCAATTTTTGACCTAAGTATAGGGGGACCCTCCTCCTCAGTTTTGTTATATCACCCTATATTTAACTGAGTCATGGCTTTATATCACTTGTGCTATGAGGACATAGCAAAAGTTAAGTATAGCAGGGTATACCGTATGTTACTATATATTTACTTTAGCCATAGCTCGTATTTTTTAAAAAAACTTTTTGAAAATTCTTTTTCAGGCTTGGCTTTAGTAATCATGTGAACCGAGTTTTGTAAAACCCCGTAAAAATGTTTTCTTTAAAATTGAGGGATTAAATCTGTATAAAAAACCCTTTAAAAAAAAGGAAAAAAAACTCCATAAAAATTGAAAAATTTAAAACTTGACTTTGAATTAGACTTTGACTACTAGGCTTAGTAGATACTTTCAGTGAGGGAACTTTGGTCTCCCTTAGCAGAGTAGGTGGTTTAGAGGGCAATATATATGGCTCCATCCTCAAGTAACACGGGTCCGTCTAACGGTCCGTACTTACACCCATACTGGCTGAGAGTAGATACTTTTATTCATTTGAACCTATGCCAGTCATTGTCTCTCCAAAGGATTAAAAAAATTGAAAATTAAAATCTATAAAAATCTGCAAAAAAATTACACAAAAAACACTAACTAGGGAGTTGATGTATTCCTGACACACTAACATTCACTCAAGGCTTGAGGATTTTGAGGACACTTGATTTCTGTGATCTAAAGAGTCTGAGTTAACATGCCTTAGTCATTAGGGTTTTTAAACTTAATTATCCACACTTCTCTGGTTTGAAAGATTTGAGCGCTATATTGCACTCTTCATCTCTACCTCCAAAAGAATATGATCAGCACAATCACTTTCACAACTGCATGATTGATGAGATGAGTTGAGATATCACTTGAGGAACTAGAACTAGAGATTTGAGTTTAGACCCGATCTAATGATATTCGAGGATGGGATAAAGTTAATGAAGGCTTTCAGAAAACCTGAGTGTCAGCAAAACCCTAGCTAGTATGTGAACAAGTTCATATGCTATCTCTTGATATCTACCTATGTGCCAGGGTGTGATGAAACATAATTAATTCTTGATCAGTGTGCACCAACTTTTGGTAAAAGCAGTGGAGGTAGCCAACAAATGAAAAAAAGAAAATAAGTGTCAAGGAAAAGCTCTATCCTCCAAAGTCAAATTACAAAAGAGCTTCCACCAAAGGCAAGCGCTCCCAAACAATATTCAAAGTGTCCACTTGGAGCAACCGGTAATTAGGACCAAGAAGTCGGGCTAACACCACAAAATGGCTCTGCATCGTAAGCGATACAAGTCTGGGTGTCGAAGGTATCTTAGATACTCAAAAAAGACACATCGCGGTGTACTCCCAGAAAAAACAAGTGCAGACGACTCCGAACTCTCTTGACGAACACATTGATCAACAAGCTAAAAATCTACTTGTGTTGAGTAAAAAGGCACTCGAGAGGCCCCTTTGTTCCAATGTGAGGGAGAGAAAATTAGACACAATCCTATGCCCTCCATCATCTGGACATTTATCTGCATTTCAAGTCTGACAAACTAATGAGATGGTTGATTGAAGAAAGAATAGACTTATTCCCCAGTATTGAGGATGAGGTCTAGAGGAGAGTCTTTGGGACTGGAACTTCGAGTGATGCCTCGACTCGACTCTCATAAAATGCAGTACACTTAATTTCATATCCTTATATTATATGTACAACAAGAGAGTCTGATAATTAGAGAAGTTGGATTCCTTCTGACTAAACCATGGATAATCCTAGAATTTTAGGATCGCATAAATTGAGGGTCATCGAAAGATTGAGCCTTGAAATCCTCACTTGCACTTTCAGGAATTAATCCGACTCCTTCATTCTTTAGATGCTCAAGAATAACATGGTTTAAGTATAGGGATATGATGAATCTTGTATTCATCATGCTAAAAGTCACAAATTAAACCCCTAGCTTAAATAAACCAATAAAAAATACCAATAATTCCTCATTATTATATTGTGTATAATTAGCCTATAATTATTGTATATAATAAATATTATTTAATTTGTAATTATTTTATTATAAAAACCCATAAAAATCAAGTAGAACAATTGTCTATAATTTCCTAACCCTTAAAAGAAGTAAAAAAATAAAAAAAAACAACTCAAAACCAAAAAGCTCAAAAAGCTGGTGTTTTTAACCCCTTAAAAATACCTCCAAAAATACTTTTTGTATAAATGACCTCTTTTGGCTTTTTTTTCCAACATGAAACTTGTAGATATCATCGAGACGAACAACTTTCATGTTTTGACTTTTTCCTAATTTTGCCTCTAACTATTTCTTTTATATTTTTCTTTATTTTTACATTTTCTGTTTTTTTATTCGACCACGTGGCACCCTACAGGACGCCCACGTGGCTGTACTCCTTCCGCCACCCGGCTCCTCCTGGGCTGTTTGATCCTCACCTCCTGCTTCAATCTTGGCCGCCCAAACCCGCTCCTTCGCCAGCCGTCTGATCTGATCCTCACCGCTCCCTAGCGCCTTCCTCACAGCCCTCTGATCCCCCTAACATCCTACGGCTAGCATCTCTCTACGTCATCTCCACACCTCCCACCGTAGGATGAGACTCCAGATCTCATCCTAGCCATCCATCAACGCCTCAATATCCGTCATCCGACAGCTGAGGACTCCCCCTGGTGGTGACAGCACTGGCACCTCCCGGCACCTCATCACATCCTTCTTCAAAGAGGTTGCTCTAGCTTCGGTCAAGTAGCCGTCGAGCACTGCTCCAGGTATTCCCTTCCCCTTCTCTTTCACTATCTCTCTCTTTCACCTCCGTATAGCACACCTCCTCCTCCGACATCGCAAAGGCCAGAGTCCTGCTCCTTCCTCCTTCCGAAAACCCACAACCTCGCCGTTCACCACCATCGTGCACCTCCACCCTCAATAACACAACCCCACCACGCCTCATTGCCTGGGCCCGCGACGACCACCTTCAACCTCCACTCGCATCAACTCCACCCTAGGTTCTCCCCTGCCTCCAGCCACCAGCCATCACCTTCAACCGCAGCAGGTAGCTACGGCAACATCCTCCGCGCTCGGCGACACCTCATCCCTGAGTACCTTCGTCTCGCGCCGACCATCATCAACTTCCACCGCCCCACGTGGACAACATCGCCTCGCGAGACTCCGCCTCAGTCACAGCTCAGACTCCATCGCTCGGTCGTGTCGGCCGATCCCGAGCACTTCCTCAGCCAACGCCTGCATCGCTGCCTCCGTCACCACACCTCACCAGTGGCCGTTGGATCGGGCCCATGCCCTTTATCCAAATATCATCAGAGCACCACGTATCACACCCGAGCCTGCCGCCCCAACCTTGAGGCTCGGGCATTCCGGACCACTTCTTGCCACCACATCAAGGCTCGATCCATCCGAGCCTTAGCTTCGATCAGAGCCTCCAGCCACGTCAACCGAGCCTCTGGTTCGGGGCTCTAAACCTTAGCCCTATGCCCGACCCGCAAGTTCGGCCCCACTGAGCCTCTCCAGCCTGCCACCTAGTCCCAGGTCGACCGAGCCACAACCTCAGGTCGATCGGACCATAGCCCCGTACCCGAGCCTCCGCCCCATCGTCCGAGCCTCCAAAGGCACGTGTGAGGCATGTTCTACGAGGAAAAATTGCAACAAAGCCCTCGTAAGATCTAGAAATTGCAGATATACCCCTGCTAGGGGTAAATTAGAGAGAAACTCCTCCGACTCCTTGATTTTGTAGATAAGCCCCTCCAGGAACCTCACTGAAAGAAAAACTTTATTTTATTTACATTTTAGTCCATGTAATTTCATTTTATCGTAATTTTCTCATTCGAACTCCGATTTTAGCGCATAATATGTCATTTTGAAGCTTGTTCCTTGCCCTATCACTTTGCTTAATTTTTGGACAGATCTGAGACTCTTTATTGGGGTTTATTATTCAAGAATATCTATTGACATATGCATGCTAATTTTTGACATTTTGTATCTTTTTTTATTCAGGAAGTTCCTGATTCTTCAAGGATTTGATTGATGATATTTTGTTAAAGATTAACGCTCTTATCATTCATGATTATTATTATTTTGATAAACTATTCTATGCAGGTGCTCATTCAAGGAAAATTGATAATTCTCTGAGGATTCAATCTTAAGGGCTATTATTGATTTATTTCACAAGAGTGATTCGATTGATTTATTTTATAGCCTGTAGCCTGGATTTATCGATAAATATTTATGGATTTGATATCTTTTATATATGATTTAATATAGAGGAAATTAATTATTATTATTTGGATTAAAATTCATAATAATAGATTTGATGCTTTATTCTCCTTGTTTAATTTTCTTCACGTTGCATCTTTCATCATTGCATTCCAACTTCCTTTTTATTTCCTGACACAAAAATTAATCTTGCATTTAATTAATTATGTAAATTAATTTATAGACACACAACTAAAAATCTCCATTCCTTGTGTTCGACCTTGGTACAGTCACCAAGTTAAAAATACTCCACAACATTCAAGGATTGTGGTTTTTGACGAACCAAATTTATCTCCTATACTATGACAATTATCATTCTTAAAGAGGCAAATTTTACGTTATCACCCCACCCTCCTGTCTTTAAACGTCAGCACCACTAGACAAGGATGAAAATTCACCACCAAAATGGAATGCCCTTTGCAACCCCATGCAAGTTGAGCTAAGTGTAGAGTGCTGATGACACGCCCGACGACTCGGGTAAAGGTAATCAAGGGTCGTTGTGACCCAAGTCACCAAGCGGTGTCGATTAAGAAAAATATAGACCACCAAACAAGCTAAAAACCAAACAAGCTCAAAGTAGCGGTCTCGCTATTAGATTAGCCTGGTATAGCGACCATGGTCGAACACAAGGAGCACGTAATGGCCTTGCGGCCTACGAAGTAGTCCACAAATGAAATAAAATAAAAGAAAGGTATTTTTGGTGGATTTGTAATGGTTTTTTATATTTTTTTGGATTTTTAATTAATAAAAGAAATGAGAAAAGCAAGTAAACAAGCCAATACAACCAAATATTTAACTACTAAAAATTGACCCAAAAATTCAAATAAAAATATTTTTATGTTTTTTAAAATTTTTTATTGTTTTTGGTTAATTTTTGGTGTTTTTCTGATTTTTATGGAATCTTAGAAAAATCAAACAAGGCAAAAAACCAAGGTATTGTCCAGTCAGACTTGGAGGTCCAAATTAAAATGCAAAATGGCCCTATCAAGGTCTGAAGGTAATTTTCCCGTATAATAGAAAATGCAAGGAAAATTTAGGCACTAGAATTATTAATTTTTGATTTTTCTTTTATTTATTATAATTTTTATGAGTTTTTGAGGGTTTTGTTATTTTTATAGGTTTTATGAATCCAAAAATGACCAAAATTGGTCAGTTAATCAATCAACACAAAACAAACATATATAATTTTTTTGTAATTTTTGGAGGTGATTTAATATTTTTTTGTGATTTTTAAAGCTAGATAGTAAAGAAAATGTGTGTTTTTGAATTTTTAAAAATATCAAAAATGATCAGAAGTGTCTCCAAAAATTAGCACAATTTTACACTATGGCAGGAGCCATGTGTCCAATTTTCATCGAATTTGGAGTTAATTTGTGATTTTATTAAAAATAAAAACAAGGGTATAGTGCACAGGGACCTATACACAATTAAAACAAGTTCCAGGAGTCCGGTGCAATTTCTCCAAGAAACCACGTGCGAGGCGCGTGACCTGGGCACTCAGGGACCTATTTGCAAGAAAACTAAAGTCCCTGGACTATTTAGTAACTCGTACTAAAAATCTAAGGGCTTCAGTGTAAATTACCCACTATATAACGCACATGCACAATTAAAACACTCACAGGGATATTTCTGCAAATATCATAAATATAAATTCATTCATTAACACCCTGAAACATAAAGGACATACATGCAATTAACCCACAAAAGCACGTGTCGAAGCATGTGTCCCACTACAAACAGGGGTATAAAAGTAAATAAAGGAAATGACAGGGTCCTCTATGCAAATGACCAAACGAAAATAAAAGTTTTAAAATATTTACAAGACTAAAGATTAATAGCTATAAATCTAAGGGCTTAAGAGATATTTACCCTTTATTAAGTCAAGGGTCAGATGGGAGCCACGTGGAGATCCAATGGTCGGGGGAGGGTGGCGCCTCAACAAAGGTGCCCTCGGTGCGATCGAACGGCGGAGGACGTGCCACGTGGGGAATCGGACGACTATGAGGTGCTGCGGCTAAGCCTCGTTGAGTCGACGGTCACGATCAAGCCTCCCAAGATCGGACGGTCGGGGCTGCTTCTGGCGTGAGCGGCTATGATCTGAACTGGAGCTGGAGGATGATCGGACGGCTGTGGAGGATGCTCGATGAACAGGCGGCCGGCGAACTTCGCCGGGCTCGTGCGCGTACGGGGGAGCTCCTCGGAGGCTGCTGAAGATGGAGATGCTACGCCTTGGCCTCCCACGTCGAATGGTTCCCTCCGATGATGGCGGGGAGCTCTGGAGAGCTCCGGCGGCACTGGCGGAGGAGGAGCTGCTGCGCCTGAATATCGAAGCCCTCAAATGGGCTCTTCTGGACCTGCAAAGCTGTGCAACAAACTCCTGGGTTGAGGGCAAAGTGCCTCGACCCGGTTAGGGGTGGTGAAGGTGATCGGCGCGTCGGGACGAAGGGGTTCCGGTGAGGCGACGACGGAGGAACCCCAATCCCAGCTCCTGTGCGAGCTAGGTTGGATGAGTGGGTGCAGAAGGTGCGTGGAGGAAAGGCAGAAATGTGGGTCGACTATGATGATTGAACGGGTAGCTAGGGTGGTCGGAATCGGCGATGGACGGCGGCAGAGCTAATTGGGCGTAAAGAAAAATTAAGGAAACAGAAGAAGAACGAGAGCTACCTACAGAATGGAGTCGACTGGGGAAGAGCAGGGGATGCTCAAGGTCCTAGCCTCAAGGGCCGTCGGTGCCCGAGGCTCGAGCGTCACCTCCAGGCGGCGCACGGCGGCGCGTAGTTGCCGGATCAGTGGTCTGGTCTCCCTTTCCTCGCTGCGACACGGCCGGGAGCGAGCTGTCACTCTCGCGGAGGCTGTGGAGGTCCTGGGGTGGAGAGAAACGATCCAAAGATGGAATGAAATGGAGGCGGAGCTCGGACTATATACGATGGGAGGTCCGGGAAGAAAGGGTCGGGTCCGGCTTGGTGAAGCACGGACCCCTAGGCAAGGTGTCGGGCGAGGTTCCCGGATAACTGGAGAGTAATTAGGACCCGCGATTTGGCGAAATGGTGATCGGGTCAAGCGAGGATAATTGGGAGAAAACGGGTCTGGGAAGAGGATCTGCGGGTCTGTGGTCCAAAGGGGGGAGTTGACCGGGGGGTCAACGTCCCCCGTGGACCAATAAGAGCCCGCCAACTCATAAATATTTACAAATTCAAAATAAAATAACAAAAAGCTGAGATAGGAAAAACTTAAAACATGAAAAATGTTTGTTTTATTTTTTTCTATTTTTTTTTTTGATTTTTAATTAATTTTTTGTAATAAAAATAAGGTATGTGCACTATAGTTCTATACATAGGTATATATACAATAAGGGTTTTTGATTTTTGATTTTTAATTAGTTATTTTTGTGCATTTTTATCCCCATTTTATATTTTATTTATTTATAGCATAAAATTAGGAATAAAAAGGTATTTTTATTTTATTTTTATTATTTATATGCAAGGGTTAATTAAATAGATATATACATATATATACATGGTATATATACAATGTTCTTTTTGGTTTTTAATTTTGTTATTTTTATTTAATTTTTGTTTTTATGGTTTTTATTTTATTTATTTACACCATAAAATAAGGAGTATATACAATTTTTATGGAAATTAATTTATTTATTTATAGGGCTAGAATAAATATAGGTGTGGGTGTATGTACATGGTGAGTATGCATAAGTAAGGTCATTTTTTATTTTCTTTTTAATTTTCTATTTTGATTTTGATTTTGTATTTACAAATATATACAAATATGTACACACACATTTTATTCTATTTTTAGAGGAAAATATTTTTATTATATTTACAGGTCTATTTACACACATGAGCTCCCTATCTCTCTCTACTTTGGCTTTTATGCAATCAGGCCCATGCTGAGCCCTCCCTTGGGATTAGGTTGCTCAATATTTATTCTAAATATTTCCTCTTTTTCTTTTTATTCTTTATTCTTTTATTTTTGCACAAAAACATGCTAATTATTAGTTCTTGCACAATGCATGCCTTTTGTTGATTCTTTGTATCTACAAACATATACATGTATTTGCAAAGGTTTTTGTAGCTAAAATATAAGAATAAAGAGTGATGAATGAGTATTCATCACCCCCTATACTTAACTTTGCTAGTCCCTTAGCAAACACTTATTTGAAAAAGAAGTGAAAAAGAGAAAGAAAAAGAGTAAAATGTACATGGATCCAGGTTGAATACTAAACTTGCCTTCATTAAATTGAATTATGGAGCTCGATCAGATCTTTGGATTATTAATGTGTCGGAATCTTATTTGGACTTAAGTTTAAAACTCAACAGCCTCTAAGTTCCACTAATCTATAACCAAGACTCCTCAATAATCCAGATCAGAACAAGTCACCAAACACAAATCCTGAAGACCATGAATCTTTCCTTGTAATGTGAATGTGAAGTATAAGCTCTCCACCTCAGAAGTGACAACTTGACAACCCTCCCCAACAAGGTAACTCTATGACCTCAATCTGACCACTCTTTTCTCGAGGAGCGGGGTATTCCCTTCTAAGTTCAAGTTCAACCGGCTCAAGAAGAGGGGGAAGAAGAGAATGGATCATGGCCAGTGTAGCCATGTATCCTTGGGAGCTCAACCAGTGTAGCTAAGTCTCCCTGCTGCAAGCTACATAAGGTGGTATATGAAACTCAAGCTTTGCTTATTTGCACTCTATATACATACTCCGATGGGATTATCATTTTCTATCAGACCCACCACTTTTTTGGAGTTATTTTCTTTTTGCATTTTTTTTCAAGTGCATCTATACAACATATACATGTGCATCATATATAGAAGGAGTTTTTCCTCCTGAGCCAGTAGACTATCCCTCTTTTGAAGCATTATTGCATCCCACAACTCCCATCGTTAGACCTCATGGTAACCAGACCAAGTTGAGATGCACTTCCTTCACTAAAAGAAGAAGAGAGGTTCCGCCTAGAAGTACTACCCTTATATGCTACCCCAAGTCAAGGAAGACTGCCTCCTCACCACCTCATCCGTAGAGAGCTCGGTGCAAAGTGCGGTGTCCAAGTAAAGCCATTGTCTATATGAGTCATGTGTATGTTGTTAAGTGCTCTACTTAGGCTCATTGAGATGACATGTGATCATAGCCTAGTGGACTCAAAGAATTAAGTCACCATGGACCTGAAAAGCCTTAAACCTAAGCCTTATAAGGTTCCTCTTATAGATTAGGTGGATTAAGATCTTAATCAAGCTCCATTTCCCAATTTAATTCCAGGCTAGTTTAAATGTCAACTATAATCCAGGAAAAACTATATACATATGTGCAAAGATGCTATTTACACAATTTTTACAAACATGCAAAATTTTTGAAAAATGTTTTGAAATCATAAATGGATGAATGCATGAATGCAAGTTTTGCAAAATTATTACACACATTTACACAAGATTTTTGCAAACTTTTGATTTTCAAAACATTTTGGAAAAATTTTGTACTATATACATAATTTTGATATGAAAATATTTACACAAACTTTACACAAAAAGTTTTTGAAAACATTTTTACAAAAATAATTTGTACACTAGCTATTTATGTGCAAATAAAAGAATGTTTATTTACAAGAATTTTTTTTAATTTTTGTGAATTTTAGGGTTTTTAGCCATTTTTATTTATTAACACACTCACACAAAGTACGAGTTATAGCTAAAGTATATATGAAATATATACACACCCCCTATACTTAGCTCGAACGATGTCCTCAGAGTCAAGAGTGATGAAGAAGACATAACTCGTGCTATGTATAGGGAAGTGAAAAGAAAGGCTATATACAAAGAAGAATGAATGAATGGAAAATCAAAAGAGTCTCAGCTTTTCCCCCTATACTTAGGATCAAGTAATCCTAAGTATAGCAGGTTGTACACAAAGGGAAAACCGAGTGAAGAATGTACAAGGTCTACCCCCCTATGCTTAGGGTAAAATATCCCTAAGTATAGGCAGCAAAACAGGGATAGAAAGAATCAAAAGAAATACCCAAAGGTCCTACATCCCCCCTATACTTAGGGTAAAGTACACCCTAAGTATAGCATAATAAAAAGATGAAGAAAGAAATGTGGGACTAAAGAATGTGATGATATGGACATCTGGATCTATACAGGTCGGAAGAACAGTGATAATCAGGTGTGAGATGCAATAGATGTGAGTCAAAAGACCACATCTCACGCAAAATGAATAGGGGCAACATCAACGACCCGCGGCTCATGATCTAGAAATGGCTTGAGCCGCTGGCCGTTCACTCGAAAGGTACTCTCAGAAGACAACTTGGATATGTCAATGCTACCGTTGTCGTGTACCTTTCTCACTAAGTAAGGTCCCTTCTATTTGCTCTGTAGCTTCCCTGGAAATAGATGAAGCCTAGCATCAAACAACCATACTCTCTGTCCAGGCTCAAAATGCTTGTGGCTGATGTGAGAATCATGCCACTCCTTCACTCTCTCCTTGTAATGTTGGCTGTTTGAGAAGGCGGTATCTCTAAGCTCCTCCAGGGCTGCTAACTCTACCCTCCTCTGGTCTCCTACACTATCTGGATCCATAAGAATATCCGTGACTGCCCAAGTGACCTGTGTCTCAGCTCAACAGGTAAATGGCACGGCTTGCCATATACGAGGCGAAAGGGAGATGTGCCCAAAGGTGTCTTGAAAGACGTCCTATATGCCCACAAGACCGAGTCCAAAAGCTGTGCCCAATCCTTTCGGTCAGGGCGGACGACTTTCTGCAAAATAGTCTTGATCTCCCTGTTCGACACCTCGGCTAGACCATTCGTCTATGGATGGTATGGAGTAGCAACTCGATGGTCTATGCCGAACTCGCTAGCAAGAACCTTCACCTGGTCTTTGATGAAATGACACCCCCCATCTGAAATCAATACTCGAGGTACCTCAAACCGCGTGATGATATGCTTCCTCAAAAATCTGCAAACTGTCCTGGCATCAGCGGTTCGGGCGGGGATAGCCTCAACCCAACGACTAACATAGTCCACGGCCAACAGAATGTACTCAAATCCATGACTCTTAAGGAATGGACCCATGAAATCGATGCCCCATGCGTCAAAAACCTCACAGAAGTGAATGGGCTGCATCGGCATCATATCACGCTGTCCACAAGTGCCCATCCTCTGACAGTCAGTACACCTCTTCACGAACTCATCAGAGTCCTTGAAGAGGGTAGGCCACCACAAGCCGGATTGGAGCACTTTCTTTGCCGTTCTCCTCCCAAAATGATGTCCTCCTGCCTCAAGCTTGTGGCAGTAAGTGAGGACGCTATGGTCCTGCTCCTGAGGAATGCACCTACGCCAGACGCTATCCCCTCCTTCGTGGTAAAGGATGGGATCCTCCCAGTGGTAGGACTTGACCTTCGCAAGGAAGGTCTCAAGCCTCTGCCTGGGCCAATCTTGTGGAACTTTCTTAGCAACAAGAAAGTTCACAATATCGGCATACCATGGGAGTGAGGCGATAGCAAGGATCGCCTCATGTGGGAAGGTCTCACAAATAGGGTCAATCTGCTCTGCATCCTCAAGGTGCTCTAATCGGGAGAGATGATCCGCCACCACATTCTTGACTCCAGGCTTATCCTTGATCTCAATGTCGAACTCCTGGAGTAGAAGGATCCATCTAGTCAGTCTGGCCTTGGCATCCTTCTTTTCCATGAGGTACCTGATGGCGGTGTGATCAGTAAACAGGGTCACTCTAGATCCAATAATGTACGATCTGAACTTATCTAGGGCAAAGACTACGGCTAGCATCTCCTTCTCTGTGACTGTGTAGTTCTGCTGCGCGGAATCCAATGTGCGGCTAGCGTAGTGGATAGCAAATGGGACTCCATCCCTCCTCTGTCCCAGCACGGCCCCTACGGCAAAATCGGAGGCATCCGTCATGATCTCGAATGGGAGAGACCAATCAGGAGGCTGGAGAACAGGAGCCTCAATAACACTCTGCTTGAGAGTTTCGAACGACGAAAGACACTTGTCATCGACAAGGAACTCGGTGTCTTTTGTCAGCAGGTCAGTCAACGGCCGGGCGATCCTATTGAAATCATGAATGAATCGTCGGTAGAAACCGACGTGCCCCATGAATGACCGTAACTGCTGCAAATTGGACGGCGGTGTGAGTTTTCTAATGACATCTACCTTGGCCGGATCAACCTCCATGTCCCTGTTGGAGATGATATGGCCAAGCACCGTCCCTTGAGTCACCATGAAGTGACTCTTCTCCCAAGATAGCACAAGGTGGACCTCTATACATCGCTGAAGGACTCGGACTAGGTAGTCAAGACAGGAGTCGAATCCGTCGCTGTAAACTGAGAAATCATCCATGAAGACCTCCAAGCACTCCCCTACCATGTCCGAAAAGATCGACAGCATGCATCTCTGAAAGGTCGCAGGGGCATTGCATAGCCCAAATGGCATGCGTCGGAAGGCGTATGTGCCGAAGGGACAGGTAAAGGTGGTCTTGTCCTGGTCTTCGGGAGCGATGGCCACCTAGTTGTAGCATGAGTACCCATCCAGAAAACAGTAGTGGCTCTTCCCTGCCAGTCTCTCAATGATCTGATCTATAAAGGGAAGGGGGAAATGATCCTTCTTGGTGGCCTGATTGAGTCTCTTGTAGTCAACGCAGACCCGCCAAGAAGTGGGTACTCGTGTAGCAATATCCTCTCCAGACTCGCTAATCACTATAGTGATGCCCGTCCTCTTGGGCACCACATGCAAAGGGCTGACCCACTTGGAGTCGGAGATGGGGTAGATAAAATCGGCACTCCACCATTTTGAAATCTCCTATGACAACCTCTCTCAGATTTGGGTTCAACCGCCGCTGGAACTCAAGCGACGGCTTCGCCCCATCCTCAAGATAGATATGGTGGGAGCACAAGGCCGGACTTATCCCCTGGAGATCTGTTATGCTCCATCCGATTGCCTTGCAGTTCTTTTCAAGAACCCCCATCAGACGGGATTCTTGCTCTCCAGTCAGATCGGCGGAGATGATGACTGGGACATCTCAGGCTCACCCGTAAGGAATCGATACTTCAGCGATGTAGGAAGCGGCTTCAGCTCTGGACAACTGGGTGCTGGTGGATCTGGCCTCTGAAAAGTCTGCGTGAATGCTGCCAAATCTGCATGGGAGAACTGAAACTCTCTGTCATTCTCAGAAACTGGAGAAGGCTGCCCTAATGGACTATCTCTGCTCTGCTCGGCATCTACCTCCTCCTCAGCTGTAGGCTCAGTGGAAATCAGATCTGGCATATAATCATCACAATCTGCCCACTCAGAATCTGACTCTGAGGGATCTGTATCATCTAAGGTGGCATCAGTACCACCATCATCACAAAAATCAGTTTCGCAGTCGAGAACCGGCTCTGCTACCTCAGAAGTATCTTGAACCAGGAATATGCTCTCCAAGCTCTCCTCTGCTGTCGTCTCTGCATCAGCGGAATCTGAAAGTGAGAGGATGGCCTGTGCTGCTGGGTCTGCCCAAACTGCCTCATCGTCTGTGATCACAAAGTCACAGTCCTGAGGGATGTCTAGCCCTGCATCTGTCAGCTGCTCTGTGTCTGAAGTCATCTCTGAGCATGCTCTCTCTGGCTCTGCTGTCCTCGTCCGTCTCTATTTGTACACTTTCGCCCTCGACGCGAAAGTATACCTTCCCGCTATCATGGTCAGTCACCGCCTTGGCTGTGGCCAAGAATGGACGACCGAGAATGATGGGGGTATCGGTCACGGACTCAGGGATCTCCATGTCCTACACTACGAAGTCCACGGGGAATTGCAGGCCCTGAATCGTGACGACAACGTCTCGCAACAACCCCTTCGGCCTCTTGACAGATCGATCAGCAAACTGAAGGACTGTCATGTTCTGTCTAAGAGTGCCCAACTCGAAGCGGTCGAGAAGGGCTGCCGGAAGTAGGTTGATCGACGATCCACTATCTAATAGAGTGCGGTCGAACCTCTGCTCTCTAATGTGGCATCTGACATAAGGGGCTCCGGAATCTGGCCTCTTGGCCGGCAGACGGTTCTGGATCGCGAAACACGTGGCTCTCGTCAGCACATGGATCTCTGAGTGGTGGTTCCTCCTCTTCCTCCTGACTGTGGTCCTGTCTCTCAATGAACGCTGAAGAAGGGGAATGTGCTACAAAGCCTCCTGAAGAGTCAGCTGTATGTAAAACCGATCTATCATCTGCTGGCTGAACTCTTCCTGCTCTCTCTATTTTTGGAATTTTCTTTTTTCTTCCCCTTCCCCATCTGAAGAGCTCTAGGTAAGGGGATCACAGGGTCCTTCTCAGATGAAGGACTAGGAAAAGGTCTAGACGTCTCGACGGCCGGATCCACACATACATCATGCACCACAGTGGGACTAGAAAAAACCAAACCTATTCCTTTATTCACAACAGTGTTCCGAGATACATCAGAGGTAGGAAAAACAACAGGTCTCTCAGAATGAACACGGGTGGCCTCAGTACCACCATCGGCTGGATCGACTGGAAGACTCGTGGCCTCAGTACCGCGCTCTAGCTCGGCATCAGGGGTGGCCTCAGTACCACCTCCTCCAACTGGTGAAATGGCGGCCTCAACACTGCCGGTGGAATCAACATCCTTGGTGGCATCAGTACCACCGTCATCATCTCTGGCAGCCTCAGTACCGCTCTCCTCCTCCTCATCTGGCGCTCTAGGTGCATCCTCATGGTGTCGCTTAGACAAGGCGCCGCCTGCTGGCATCCTACCGCTCCTAAGTGTGACAAAATCAGTATCAAAAAGGTATCCAGTCATATCACCAAATGCATCACTAGGAGTGGTATACTTAGTACAAGCTACCTGCTCAGATTTCCTCTTCGGGCTGTTGGGGTTCGGCTCAATCTGGGCAGGGATGGCGGCCTTCCCTCTCACAATGTCCCGCATCTCCTGGCAGAACTCGTCCATCTCCCGTCGAAAGGTAGCCTGCTGATCTATGAGAAGGCGGGCTATATCATCCAAGGCGGGGCTCTCGTAGGGTGGACTATGAGAGCCCGACGGGTAGCCTCTCTGGTAGTGAGGCTGGTAGAACTGGTGTTGTGGCTGAGAGGGGTATGGGTGTGGCTGCTGCTGCTGGTGAGGCTGATCTCGCCTCCAAGACTGTCCCTGCTGATAGGGACGAGGACCATAGGACGACTGCTGCTGCTGCTGTGGTGGGTACACTGGGGGCTGCTGCTGCTGTGGCTGGTGATCTCTCTGTTGGCTGTACTGGCCACCTTGACCTGACGGCTGCTGCTGGGGCTGGGCACCTCCGGTCCCCCAACGGAATCTGGGATGGTCTCGTCGGATACTGGGCTAGGGGCGGTCATACCAAATCCCGTTGACATCCATCAACAACTCTGTGTCGTACTGGGGTGGCGGAAGCACTGCCAGAGGATGATCCGGCTGGTATACCACCATCTGAGTGTCAGTAGATGGTGGTGCCTGGTAGGTGAGCTGCGGCTGCTGGTACGGCTCCGCATGTACAATGTGAACCTGTCTAGGCTGCTGGTGTGAGCTGGAGCGCTGGGACGAGCTGTTGCTGCTGCCAGAATCGCCTCACGACTGAAGACGGGGCTGGGGAGCCGTCTGTGCCTCCTGGAGACACATGAGCTGGGTCTTCATGTCGCTCTGAGTCTGTGCCATCTGCTCCATCTGAGTGATGCCCTGGCACTGCTTCTTCTCGATCAGCTCCATCTGGTTCAACTTCTCGCTAATGATGCCCATATCGGCGGCTGTACTCTCTGCCTGTGCTGCTGCCGGAGACAAACTGGAAGGACCGGCGTCGACCCGTGCTATCCTCTAGTACTGCACGGGTTGTGGATGCTGGGGTATGCCCTGAGTGTATAACCAGGTCTGGGACATCACCATGTAGTTCTCAGCCATCTCCTCGTAGATGGCCCAGACCTGGTCGTGATCCTTGGCGAGGTAAGACCCGCCACAAGAAGCGTTCACCAGGCCCTGAAGCTCTGGTGTCAGCCCGTTGAAAAAGCTCTGCATGAGGTTCGGCTTGGAAATGTCGTGGTACGGGCATCTATCGGTCAGCTCTCTGAACCTCTCCCATGCCACATGGAACTGCTCGTTGGGGAGCATGGAGAAGTTGCTGATCAGGGCTCTCGCGGCATTGGTCCGCCCGAGTGGATAGTACTTATGCAAGTACCCGGTGCGGAGCTGCTCCCAAGTGTAGACAAACTTCCCCAGATGTTTCAGCCAGGTGGCTGCTCTGTCTGCCAAAGAGAAGGGGAAGGCAATCATCCGTATCGTGTCTTGGTCCACCTGATGATCGTGGACAGTACTGCAAATCATGAGAAACTCCTGGAGGTGGAGATGTGGCTCCTCGGTGGCGAGCCCATGGAAAAGGGGGAGGAGCTGTAAGGTGTTGGGGGGAACTTGAAGTCCCCCACGATGGCTGGTAAAACAACCCAGTGATGCATCAGGGTCGATCCGGGGTTGTGCAACTCCCGCATCGGTTTCGGTGGGTCTCCTGCTCCTGCCGCGGCGGCGGCGGCCGCTGCGGCTGCTGCTGCATCGTCTGGGACCCTCGGCCCGTCTCTACGCTGCTCTCGCTCTGCTCTCATCTGCTCCATCTCTCTCCTCATATCCAACATGAAAGCTCCCTGATCCCTCAACTGCTGATGTACCGTCTCGAGGGAGGCTATCAAGGTGGAGTTGATCGCATCCTGGTCCAAAACAAAATGCTCGGGCTGTGGACCTCTAGAGCGATCATCAGAACTGCCAGCCATAGTCTCTGCAAAATCAAACGATCCATACTTAGGTACCGATAAATCTGAAAGTCTCTCCTCTAGCACTGGCCTCTTGGAACAGAAAGAAAGGGGGGTCGAGGGGGAATAGGATGGAATCATACTCGGGTTCGGAGAGCTGGTCTTTGTTCTCGCGAACCAACCTAGATGAACGGGTAGACGCGCACGAAAGCGGTGCAGCCAGAGGCTGCCTAAGAGATCGTCTGCCCATCATCTTGATGTGGTGAGTAAGGCGGATGAAATCTGGAAAAACTATGATCACAAGAAAACCCCAAGTTCACCAACGCAACGCGAGCTGAAGATCGTAAAGGCTCGGTCAATTTATCTTGTCAATTTTATTTTGGTGACAATCAAGATATCAGAGCGATTACGTGACCTGCTGGGATACCCGTTACTTTTCCAACCGACTGTCCCGCACTGAAGTAGTTGATAATCAGTCGAGAAGAGTACCGGAGGGCTCTACCTAGTGTTCGGGTCACTCTCTCGCACAATCAAACCAAACAATGAGGGGGTTGCTCTCCCCAAGACAAGTTTTGAAATGAGGTGTCTTTTAGGGTCGATAGTTTTAGCAGTCCCAATTTTATTGTTTTTCTTTTTAGATCTTTTTCAATTAAAAAAAAAACGCCTAACGAATTTTTCGGTTCTCCTGGTTATTAAGTCAAAAACAGGGGGAGAAGACGAAAAAGCCGATGTGCGATGAAATCAATGATGCATGCAGAGTAAGAAATGCGTACCTGTCTCCAGCACTCTACATGCAATATGATCCGCGCAGAATTGAAAGACAGAAAGTAAACTACCTATATGGTGCAGCGGAAAACCGAGTCCCTAAGCAGGCAACTTCTACTCGAAAGAACCGTCTAACTGGTCACCAGCCTTCGATCCAAAGGGTCCGGTCTTGGTCTACCCCTCCTCCTCCCGACACATCGGGTTCAGGAGTAGTGCTTGGCAGGGTAGGCTACGGCACGTAGGCTCGAAGGGAGTGAGTCAGCTATTTTTATTAATCTTTTATTAGTAGGTCCAATTAACGAACTATAGGCACAAGCAGTCTATTAGGTGTTTGGATCCTACTTAGTACGGCACAATCAAACAGAAATTCCTAAGGCTAGGGGCTCGAGAAAAACCGCGTGAAACCGGAAAAGGCAGTGAAAAACAGAAAGCCGTGTAAAAAGCCGCGAAAAACCTAAGGGTCCCCCGAGCACACCGGTGCTCGACGAAACAGACCTGAGAAACTGTCCAAGTCCAAATCCAAGTTGTCCCTGTATTATTACAATAGTTCAAATCAAATGAAATAAAGTCTAACTAATCTAAGCATCTCCCACTCAGCTACTCTCTCACGCTCTCCTGCGGCTCCGTGCAGAAAGGAGCCACCTCCGAATCCTACGGTTGCGCCAGCTTCTCGAGAGTCGCCGCCTCGGTCCTCGAGCCCTCACAAGAAAGAAATAATGTCACAGACTAAATAAAATAATTAAATAAAAGCATAAAACTAAACAGGGGTATATGTGCAAAAATGGCAAATAAAATAAACAAACAAAATCAAACAAAAACAAAAATAAAATAAAATAAAATAAAAGAAAAGAAAAATAAAAAGCCACTAAAAGCCGCGGACTCAGAAAGAGCCGCGGAAAGCCGCGAAAAAGAAAACAAAAAGAAAAGACTACTAAGCCGTGCTCCCCGGCAACGACGCCATTCTGATGACCAAACCTGACAACTCGGGTAAAGGTAATCAAGGGTCGTTGCGACCCAAGTCACCAAGCGTGGTCGATCAAGAAAAATATAGACCACCAAAATAAGATAAAAACCAAACAAGCTCAAAGTAGCGGACTCGCTATTAGATTAGCCTGGTATAGCGACCAGGGTCGAACACAAGGAGAACGTAATGGCCTTGTGGCCTACAAAGTAGTCCAGAAATGAAATAAAATAAAAGAAATGTATTTTTGGTGGATTTTTAATGGTTTTTTATATTTTTTGGATTTTTAATTAATAAAAGAAATGAGAAAAGCAAGTAAACAAGCCAATACAACCAATTATTTAACTACTCAAAAATCACCCAAAAATTCAAATAAAAATATTTTTATGTTTTTTTATATTTTTTTACTGTTTTTAATTAATTTTTGGTTTTTTTGATTTTTATGGAATTTCAGAAAAATCAAACAAGGTAGAAAAACAAAGGTATTGTCTAGTCAGACTTGGAGGGCCAAATTAAAATGCAAAATGGCCCCATCAAGGTCTGAAGTAATTTTCCTATATAATAGAAAATGCAAGGAAAATTTAGGCACCAAAATTATTAATTTTTGATTTTTCTTTTATTTATTATAATTTTTATGGGTTTTTGAGGGTTTTGTATTTTTTATAGGTTTTATGAATCCAAAAATGACCAAAATTAGTCAGAAAATCAATCAACACAAAAAAACACTCTATATTTTTTTTTGTAATTTTTGGAGGTGTTTTAATATTTTTTGTGATTTTTAAAGCTAGACAGTAAAGAAAATGTGTGTTTTTGAATTTTTAAAAATATCAAAAATGATCAGCAATGTCTCCAAAAATTAGAGTACATTTTACACTATGGCAAGAGCCATGTATCCAATTTTCATCAAATTTGGAGTTGAATTGTTATTTTATCAAAAATAAAAACAAGGGTAGAGTGCACAGGGACCTGTACGCAATTAAAACAAGTTCCAACGTGTCCGGTGCAATTTCTCCAAGAAACCACACGCGAGGCGCGTGACCTGGGCACTCAGGGACCTATTTGTAAGAAAACTAAAGTCCCTGGACTATTTAGTAACACGTACTAAAAATCCAGGGGCTTCAGTGTAAATTACCCATTGTATAACGCACACTCACAGGGGTATTTCTGCAAATATCAGAAATATAAATTCATTCATTAACACCCAGAAACATAAAGGACATACATGCAATTAACCCACAAAAGCACGTGTCGAAGCACGTGTCCCACTACAAACAGGGGTATAAAAGTAAATACAGGAAATGACAGGGTCCTCTATGTAAATGACCAAACGAAAATAAAAGTTTTAAAATATTTACAAGACTAAAGATTAACATCTAGAAATCTAAGGGCCTAAGAGATATTTATCCTATATTAAGTTGAGGGTCAGATGGGCGCCACGTGGAGATCCAACGGCCGGGGGAGGGTGGCGCCTCAACAAAGGAGCCCTTGGTGCGATCGAACGGTGGAGGACGTGCCACGTGGGGAATCGGACGGCTATGAGGTGCTGTGGCTAAGCCTCGCTGAGTCGACGGTCACGATCAAGCCTGCCAAGATCGGACGGTCGGGGCTGCTCCTGGCGTGAGCGGATATGATCTGAACTGGAGCTGGAGGATGATCGGATGGCTGTGGAGGATGCTCGATGAACAGGCGGTCGGCGAACTTAGCCGGGCTCGTGCGCGTACGGGGGAGCTCCTCAGAGGCTGCTGAAGATCGGAGATGCTACGCCTTGGCCTCCTGCGTCGAATGATTCCCTCCGATGATGGCGAGGAGCTCTGGAGAGCTCCGGCGGCACTGGCGGGGGAGGAGCTGCTGCGCCTGAATGTCGAAGCCCTCAAATGGGCTCCTCTAGACCTGCAAAGCTGTGCAACAAACTCCTGGGTTGAGGGCAAAGTGCCTCGACCCGGTTAGGGGTGGTGAAGGTGATCGGCGCATCGGGACGAAGGGGTTCCGACGAGGCGACGGCGGAGGAACCCCAATCCCAGCTCCTGTGCGAGCTGGGTTGGATGAGTGGGTGCAGAAGGTGCACGGAGGAAAGGCGGAAATGTGGGTCGACTCCGATGATCGAACGGGTAGCTAGGGTGGTCGGAATCGGCGATGGACGGCGGCGGTTGGGCGTAAAGCAAAATTAAGGAAACAGAAGAAGAACGAGAGCTACCTACTGGATGGAGTCGACTGGGGAAGAGACGGGGATGCTCCAGGTCCTAGCCTCAAGGGTCGTCGGTGCCCGAGGCTCGAGTGTCACCTCCAGGCGGCGCACGGCGGTGCGTAGCTGCCGGATCAGTGGTCCGGTCTCCCTTTCCTCGCTACGACACGGCTGGGAGCGAGCTGTCACTCTCGCGGAGGCTGTGGAGGTCCTGGGGTGGAGAGAAACGATCCAAAGATGGAATGAAATGGAGGCGGATCTCGGACTATATACGATGGGAGGTCCGGGAAGAAAGGGTCGGGTCCGGCTTGGTGAAGCACGGACCCCTAGGCAAGGTGTCGGGCGAGGTTCCCGGATAACTGGAGAGTAATTAGGACCCGTGATTTGGCGAAATGGTGATAGGGTCAAGCGGGAAAAATTGGGAGAAAACGGGTCCGGGAAGAGGATCCGTGGGTCTGTGGTCCAAAGGGGGGAGATGACCGGGGGGTCAACGTCCCCCGTGGACCAATCAAAGCCCGCCAACTCATAAATATTTACAAATTCAAAATAAAATAACAAAAGGCTGAATTAGGAAAACTTAAAACATGAAAAATGTTTGTTTTATTTTTTTCTATTTTTTTGTGATTTTTAATTAATTTTTTGAAATAAAAATAAGGTATGTACACTATAGTTCTATACATAGGTATATATACAATAAGGGTTTTTGATTTTTGATTTTTAATTAGTTATTTTTGTGCATTTTTATCCCCATTTTATATTTTATTTATTTATAGAATAAAATTAGGAATAAAAAGGTATTTTTATTTTATTTTTATTATTTATATGCAAGGGTTAATTAAATAGATATATACATATATATATACATGGTATATATACAATGTTCTTTTTGGTTTTTAGTTTTGTTCTTTTTATTTAATTTTTGTTTTTATGGTTTTTATTTTATTTATTTACTCCATAAAATAAGGAGTATATACAATTTTTATGGAAATTAATTTATTTATAGGGCTAAAATAAATATAGGTGTGGGTGTATGTACATGGTGAGTATGCACAAGGTCATTTTTTATTTTCTTTTTAATTTTTCTATTTTGATTTTGATTTTGTATTTACAAATATATAAAAATATGTACAAGCACATTTTATTCTATTTTTAGAGGAAAATATTTTTATTTTATTTACAGGTCTATTTACACACATGAGCTCCCTATCTCTCTCTACTTTGGCTTTTATGTGCTCAGGCCCATGCTGAGCCCTCCCTTGGGATTAGGTTGCTCAATATTTATTATAAATATTTCCTCTTTTTCTTTTTATTCTTTATTCTTTTATTTTTGCACAAAAACATGCTAATTATTAGTTCTTACACAATGCATGCCTTTTGTTAATTATTTGTATTTACAAACATATACATGTATTTGCAAAGGTCTTTGTAGCTAAAATATAAGAATAAAGAGTGATGAATGAGTATTCATCAAGTGCATGAGTTCAAAATGGGTTCAAATGAAGAAGGGTTAAACGGATGATACCAGGTGTCCTACTTAGGCAAGTTTAAGTTGAACTGCGAACATGGTCTCATGGAACCCAAAGAATTAAGTTGAATGATCTGAAAAGTCTTAATTCTAGTTCCTAATAAAGTCCCTTTAGAATAAAGTGGATTAAGGCCTAAACCAAGCTCCATCATTCAAACTTAGATCCATTCGGTTCAAGAATTGAACTTGTTCTGAAAAATTATAATGAATGCAACAAAAAAATTTTATGAAGTGAATTTTTCAGATTAAGCTTTTGTGTAAATTTTAAAGAATTTTGCAAATTTTTATTGAATTTTAAAACTCTTATTTTTTTTGGAAATTTTTGAAGGAGCTAGTGGATTAAATCATTTTACACAAATTTACAAGAATTATGTACATTTTACAAAGAATTTTATACATATTTTATATACACAAGATTATACGAATTTCATATAAGATTTTACAAAAGAATTTTATTTACATATTTTATGTAGTTAAGAATTTTCTCCTAGTATTTTACAACACATTTTGTATAGAACTTTTAGGAAAACACTTTTTTTATAAGTCATATTTACAAGTTTCTATCAGTTTTTAAAAACTGAAAATATATACACATACTGTTAGAGCCATATTATTAAAAATACAATAAAGTACGAGTTATGGCTTCTAAAGATATATAAAAAATATATATACGATACCCCCTATACTTAGCGTGAACTATGTCCTCATAGTGACCAAAGAAGCCATAAAGGAAGACATAACTCATGCTAAGCATAGAATGGTGAAAAGAGTGCTATACTATGACTCAAAGAATAATGAATTAAAAGAATAGAAGTCAATCTTCCCCCATATATTTAGGATCAAATAATCTTAAGGATAGCAGACTCAAAAATGAAGATGATTGAGGTCAAGAGAATGTACACAATCAATGGCTCGGCTTGTTCCCCCTATACTTAGGATAAAATATCCCTAAGTATAGAGAAAAATATCGATAGTTAAGGGACAAACGAGAGAACAAACGATACACAAAATTGAAAACAATCAAAGACGCAAATGAATGATATTACCCCCCAATACTTAGGGTAAAGAACACCCTAAGTATAAGAAACAACATGTGTAATATAATAGAATGATGTGAATAACACAATGTCTACACCCCCTATACTTAGGATAAAGAACATCCTAAGTATAGTGAAAAATACTAAGCAAGACCTAGGGGTATAAGACAAAATAAAGAAAGAATGAATAAAATTGGAAACATGTATGTACAAGGAGAAAAAGAACGAAGAAATCAAAACAAACCGTACAAGCTCAAGAAAGCCGAAGAGTGGTCTTCTTGTGTGACTGATGAACGATAGAATGTACAAGAGAAAGGTCGACATTATGGTCATCCTCAAAGATATCCATATCTGAATTGGAGGATCTCTGGCATGTGTCAACCAGTGAGGAGCGGCTCAGATGGCCGAAAAGATGGACAGAACTGACCTCTGAAAGCTGCACCACGGTCTCTGAATCACTATCATCATTGCAATGAGATAGGAAGATGAAGAATCATCTTCTAACATTGTATCCTCAACTCTATGTGGTTGTAGAGACATCGGTGTCGTATCCGAAGTAGATGCAAGATAGAGGTCAAACTTTGCTACAATCTCATCTATATCCCCATCAATATAGCCCTTATCTAAATCCACGTGAAAAGAGGGCTCAATAATCTCACTACTAGAAGGCTCGACCAAAGTATCTACAACCAAAATGGGTTCGACCTTCGGAGTACGTGCCACTAAGGTTTTATCTCAATGACGTAGATACTAGGATTCTCATCAATACATCTCCAAACATGTGTACGCGGATCACCCAAAGGATGTGTTCTCCAAGGTTTCCTCTTTGGAGAGGAAATATCTAGTCTCAGTAGAATCTGAAGGAATAGGATCGTGTCTGATCTCAGTTGTAATCCCACATGCCTCTGTATTTGAAGGCCTGGTAGCACACTCTTTTGATGGCAGAGTCTCTATCGGCTCTGAGCTCGCCACTGTGCTGCTGGGAGGAAAAGTAACAATATCAGTCCCATAATCAATAATGGCCTTAGCCGCATGCTGAAAAGGACGATCAAGAATAATGGCAGCATCCTATGATGGTATTGAGGAGTCATAATCTAAGACAACAAAATCCACAGTGAATTTTGTGCCTTGTACCATTACGACAATGTCATGAAGTATACCATCTGGACTCTTGACCAATCTGTCTGGAAACTGAAGAATCATTCTAGCTCTCTTGAGAGGCCCTAAATGAAGTATCTCAATAATATGGAAGGGTAGTATATTCACTACCTACTGTTTGACAAGGTGTGCTCGAACTCATGATCTGAAATCTGACAACTGACAAATGATGCTCCCATGTCTTTCTTTTTCTTTTTGGGAGATGTATGTTGGATGGCATAACAAGTGGCAATGGTCAATACCTTTTTTCTGAGCAATTATACCCCTTTTCATTCTTCTAGGTGTGGTATGCCGCTTCAAGAACTTCTATAGAAGAGGAATGTGTGCCAATGCCTCCGATAGAGTGAGCATGATCTGAATTCTATCAAGCATCTCTTTTGTGAATTTCGACTCTTGAATCTTTTTGAGATTTTCTAATTTTTCTCCCTTCCCTAGGTTCAAAGCATCTAGGAAGGGTATCTATACATCCTCCTCAGCCATATGTACACCTGGAGGATCAGAAGAAGGAGAAGAAAATCTTTTTCTAAACCAGGACAAGCTTCATGAAGATCTGAAGATAGAGATCTAGCAGGAGAGTCTGGAGTCTTGTCTTTATTCCTATTTCATGATTTTATCTTTTTACCAATTTTTTGTGATTTTGTGCCTTCACTATGAAGAGAATCAAAATCTGAATGTGCACTTGCGTTGTTGCCAACTATTTGCTCCTCGCTCTAAAATGTATCAAAACCTGTAGGCTACCTTTGAACATCATGGGAACTGGAAGGAATAGAACTCAACAACTCTGGTGAAATAGGAATATCTGAAACTGATCTCTACTCTGTGACAATGTTGGCTATAAAGTCTCTGAATGTGTCCATCTGCTCCCTACGATATGCAATCTTCTCATGAATCAAATGGACAAAGTGATTTAATGTGGAACCATCTATATTAAGAATATAGAAGTTATGTTCCTCATTCATCTTGGACTGTTGAAGGTGCACAAAATGATTAGGTGAATCTAAGGTGAAATGTTCCTGAGGTAGCTGCTCAGAGCACTAGTCATGATATGGAACTGAATTGGTTGGTAAGTTGGCTGAAACAGCATGGGCTCCCGCTCGGTATTTTAGAATACCCGAGGAATAGATATCCAAGGCTCATGAACTGGGAACCAAAGAACCGACTCATACTCCGACGGAAAACTCAACGGAAGAATTATAGGTCTCTGAGGACAAGAAGTCTCTACAACTTTCTCAACGTCCATCCTTTTATGCTGCCTCAATTTCCACATCAGTTGCCTGACGTGTGATCCCTAAATCGTCATGAGGTGGATTGCATCTAAGTAGTTTGACACCTCCCTCGTGTGTTGTCTTGACATCAGAAATCTCTCCAAAAAGAGTCTAAAGTGAATCCTCGTCAAGACTGCGGTGTGAACCGCCACACGAGGCATCGACCAATGTCTGTTGTTTGATGATCATTCCCTGGTAGAAGATCTGAACTAACTCATCTTTGGAGATCCCGTGATCCAGGAATCTCCTCAAAAGAATATGAAATCTGAGCCACGTATCCTGAAGTGGCTCATGGGGATCATACAAAAAATCTATGATAACCAACCGCATGAAATTGGCTCGGCTAATGGGGTAAAATCTCCTAAGAAAGTTAGCTCGAAGCGTACCTCAATTATGTCTCTCCTCTCCCAAACATCAGAACCATCTCATGGTTCTGTCCTTGGGTGTCAAGGAAAAGGTCTTCATCATGGCATCCTCAGGTGTAATATCTAAATAGATTCACATACTGCAAATCTCCTCAAACTCAAAAAAATGCTCATACGGTTCCTCGTGTGGCTTTCCATGAAACTTCTGCAGCAACGACACAAAGTTCGAATCAATCAAAAAAATCGCTAACCTTGAAGTAGAAACTGACTCGGCTACCGAATAAGATGCATGTTGCTCAATCCGTAGTCTCGTCTCAGCAACTCATGAACCCAAATATCTTATCTGATCTATACTCAGCTTACGGGTCTCACACATCTGCTCAACTGTCACTGGTGTAACCGAAGGCTGACTCGAAAGAAATGAAGAGAGAGGGATAGAAGGAGACGGAGAAGAAAAAGAATCAAAAGGAAAAGACGCTCCGAGGTCAAAGTCACACTCGAAGAAGGATGGAGGACTCAATTCAGATTTGAAACACGAGATGTCTCTAACCAACCTAGATGAACGGGTAGGTGCGCATGGGAGTAGTGCCGTAAGAGTCAGTCTAAGAGATCACCTACCCATCATCGTAACTCAAAGAAGTGAAAAAATGACTCTAGATGAGATGCGGATGGTGAGTGACCGATAGAAACTCGGAGATCTTGGACTCACACCACACAATCCAACACAAAGCAAACCCCAATTTCACCAAGTCAACTTGATGATGACCAAGAAACCTCATTAGTTAATGTTTTTAGTTTTAGAGTTAGGTGACAATGCAGTTTTTATCAATAGATATAGAGAGCTGCTAGGTGCCTGAACTATCCAAAATACTATCCCGAGTCCGTACGATTAGTTGCACCTACTTTCAGCTAGTATGGGAGTAAGTATGAACCGTTTCTGGCTACCCGTTGCTTGAGGTCGGAGATGAAACCCAGACCATTTTAGGCTACCCGTGAGTCCTCACTGAGAAGTAGCTAACCATTTTTAGAATCTGTAGTCTTGAAGAAAATCCGGGCTCTGGTTCTAACCTTTGGTGTCATCCCTTACTATCTGGAGAGTACCTCCAAGTCAATGCGGGATTGCCCTCCAAAAACAAGTGGAGTCTTTTACATTTATTTTTATTGTTGAATAGAATTAACACTCCCGATTTTAATTTTTGATTATCACTTTTTTTGCTTTTCCAAAGCAACGTCTAACATATTTTTGTCTTTTTCCTTTTTTTCCTAAGTGAAGAAAAACTAGGTTATGTGTCCCTAGATCTAATGAGACTTAAAGATATGTAGACAAAAATAGAAAACCTAATCTAAGTACCTAGCCACAAAAATATGTGGAAACAATGAAAAAACACGAGGAAAACCGCGATGGGTGACATGTTCCCCCAGATGCACGGCACCTGGTGGAACATACCCCAAGAGAAAGGAAGGTAAGGTACAATTCGGGATGCCCTTAAGAGGCCCCTTCTACAAAAAGTAAAAACAGGCAAGTTCCCTTCAATTCTTTTACAAAAAAGAACTCGGCTTCTTGACTCTATCTCGCACTACTCAAGTCCTGCAACACGACTCATTAACAAAAATGTGTAATATAAAAAATGCAATAGAAAATAAGATGATGAAAAAGAGAGAAAAAGAAATCCTAAAACCTAAGGCTCCAATATCTAACCTAACAATGCCTCCCCGGCAGCGGTGCCATCTGAAAAATCACCTAACCTGATAGTTCTAGAAGAAGAGACTATCGTCGTTGTAATTCTTAGATGAAATTCACAGAAAAACTTATTTATTTTTTTGTTTGTACTCCAAAACTAAATGTGTATAGTGTTAGTACGAGAGTATTGAACTCAGGGAGGCAAACTATAGAAAACTACGGTAAAATACTAAAGAATCCAACATATGAGGGTTACCTAATTTTTATTTATTTGTAGGAAATTTTTTGAATTTTTATTTGATTTTATGAATTTTATATTATTTTATAATTGTATATACCTACAAGTAGAAAAATATAGGTGTTTGATTTTATATCTTTTAGTTGGTTTTTTTTATATTTTTTATATTTTTATTTCCTATTTCTATATATATATTTAGATGTTTTTAGAATTTTTATGGGTTTTGGATTATTTATAGAGTGAAAAACAAAGTTTAACTGCGAATAGAGATTTATTTTTTTAAAAATAGTAAAAGTAAGAGAATTTTTTAACTTACTTTTATTAAAAAATAGATGAAAATATCTTTCAAACGAGGTATTATACATATTTATACGGTTTTTATTGAATTAGTTACGTATTTTAAATTTTTTATGTATTTTGATTTTTTATTGATTTTAATATTCAATTTTTATTTTGTTTTTGGTTTAATATGTAAAGTATAGTGAAATATAATGTATGTATTTTTTTAATATTTTTATAATTATTTATATATATTGTCTATTAAAGTTTGTTATATTTTTTTAGTATTTTAGAAATTATTTAATGCTAGAAAATATTTTTATTTTTTAAAATACTGAATGTACTATATATAACATAATATTAGGTATTTTTATTTATTTTTATAATAATTTGATATTATTTATTTATTTAATATGAATATAATACGAATTTATTTAATAAACTAGAATAAGTATATAAACGTAATTATTTGAAAATAAAGGATGCCAATGAAATAAACAGATATCAGGGGGCTTGTGTGCAAATAAACCAAAGGTCACGTGCAAAGGCACGTGAAGAAGCTGCTGCCCAGGATCTGTTAAGAAATGTTAGAAAACACAGGGGGCTTATCGCAAATATCCCAAGTAGTGCACGTGTAGAGCGACAGGACTTGCTTAGAATAATAGAAAAGTTGAGGGCCAATTCAGTAATTTGCCCTAAAAAATCAGGACTCTCACGTGAATCGTGCGTGCTGCCTTAAGCGGTGGTCGGTGCAATGAATACGGTCCTGACACATGGCTCAAGGATGATCGAATGGCTGTTAAGATTTGCGTTCTTATGCCGACACATGGGGCGTTCCGGAATGTTCGATCGGACGTTGATCTAACGGTTAAGGATTGATCTAGACATGAACCCTTGTTTTTTCCCAAATTAAACTGCTCTAGACGGCGGTGCTTCACAGTCCGAGCTCTTTGCAGGAGATAGTTGTCGATCAGACGATTACAGATGATGATGGTGCTCGTTAGTGATCATTAGTGAGGCTCCTCTCTAATGAAGCTTGTTCGAAGCCGATCTCCGATGAATAGGCCTTCTGTGTTTATATGACAAAGTCTTCATATGCTTGATGACGCTCTAGGCAGTTGAGAGACTCGAGGTCGATGGGTTATTGCAATCAGATGCTTCATGCGCTTCTCAACTTCCAGAGGTTCTTGCAAGAGGAGGTGATGCAATGTTTCATTCACTGCAGGTGTTATATCTCAAGGCATAACTTTGTGAGATGTACAAGTCTCTCGATTGCTGGTGTTGTATAATACTCAGATCCCTGCAGGTGATGTCACTTATTGTCTAAGAGGATCTCGATCTGTAAATGACAAGTATGACTCGAGGACAAAGCCTCAGTGCAAGTTGAAACAGGAGAGGTGAATGCAAAGGCCGCGGAAGCGGTGGAGTGGCCATCTAGCTCCGACACCGTGCATGGCTGGAGGTGTTAGGTCTGGAAGATAGAATAGTAACGATAAGGATTGGGAATGAAAATGATTGGGTCGAAGGTTTTGGTGTTAGATCAGAAAGGGAAAACAACTTAGAATAGAGGGAATGAGAGGAGAAGAGAGGAAGAGAAATCAAAGAGAGGACGAAGATGGATTCTAACGTGGGAAGTAATGGACGAAGTTGTCGCCTGGGATTGGAGAAAGTGCTCTGAGGTTATCGCCTTGACAATCGGCAGGATGGAGGCTCCTACATGACGGAGCAGGTGATGCGACGCTAGATGAGATCACACCAGATCTTCTCACTCCTCCTCACTGCAACGATGTGCGTTGACACAACTGTCACTCTCGTGCAAACCCTTACTCGGAGCTCACTGGTGGAGAGATGAAGAATTGCCAATGGTTTGAGCTCGAAAGGGGTATATGGCTTTTATAGGTGGGATTTCGTGGAGAGCAAGGAAAGGGGTGGCGTCACCAGCGAGGTGGTAGCGTCACTGATGAGCAGTTGGGAAACGAACTACCAACGGTCGGGCGTTGGGAGGTTGATGGAGGAAAAGCAACGGGAGGAAGAGGAAGGAGACGACGGACGTGAGGAAGAAACGTGGAAGAAGGGATGAAAGGGAGGAGAGAGGAAAGAAGGAAAAAATAAAAAATAAATAATGATTAATTAATTAAGTAAAATAAACAATTAATAATTAAATAATTAAATAAATAAATAAATATTTGATTAAATAAATAATGATTAATTGATTAACTAAGTAAATAAATAAATAAATTAGTAAATAAATAAATACATAAATTTTTTATTTATTTTATTCATAAAATATTAATGAAGTATAAAAATATAAGAAATAACTTACATTAAATAAAATAAATTAAGACACATTGTGCATTTTATACCAATAGGGTCACAAAATCAGCTTTTTGCATATTAACTCCGATTTTAGTGAAATCAGAATGAACTTTAAAAGTGAGTACGCTCAATTCGGAGTCCATATGGCCAAGTTATGAGGTCTGGAAGTTTAGAGTTACGACTTCATGTCTTTGAGATTTATTGGTATTTATTTTAAGTTATATTTTTATATTTTTTTTACTGATTTTTATATTTTAAGCTCGACTAGACAGAAAAACTAGTCCTAGATCTTGGACCAAGTTCTAAGAGTTTATTTAATGGCTTACAAGACATTGTTAGGCACCTCCCTTTCTGAATGATTTATGAAAAACCATGTCATTTTCCTTAAGAAAATATTCACATATCAGAATGGGCACTAGAGGAAGTGAACTTAGACAACCACATCGGCAAGACCAGAGAGATACATACCTTAATGAATTGATAGAAATTAGAATTTACGGATATGACGACAACACGATACATAAGGAAAAGATCAACAGATGCCATGATAAGCACATCTATCGGAAAATATTTGTCCTATAATAGATGGTAAGCTATTCAAAGCCATGTTGAATCTTTTCTTATGAAATTTCAAGAGTATGTGGACCGGACCATGCATGTCTAGAATAGTGCATGACAATGGAAGCATAGAAATATGAGTTGTCACTTGGTGCAGAGCCACTTCTTATGAATGGAAGATGTTGAAGCAATATATAGAGCCAACAAACCATCTATTCCAAGTAGAAGGGATCTACTTTGTGCACGACACTTTATTCCTTTGACACTTCATTGTGTTGTACATGAAGTCATTATAGCTAATCCTTGCATCCTAGAAGATTCACATGAACCCCTATAATGTTTATTTCAATTCTTGCACTTTTCTTTTCTTTTCTTTTCTTTTATACATTCTCTTAGGGTCGTGGTTGGTCCCTAGCCTTATCCTACTCCCATACTTTGGATACTAAATTTTATGCATTGGGGGGCTAATTCCCTTGCGATTATACTGCTTTTATTCTTTATTCATTACATGCCCTTTTGTCTACCTCATTTTTGTTTCTTCAACACTTAGGTTGACCAAAGGCAAATTAGAAGGGGAAACTAATTTCTATTTGTTCTTATTCTTTTCACGCCCTTACACCTGATATGAGTTATATATTCTTTTTCCTTAATTTTTAATATGAGGACATAAGATAAACTAAGTATAGGGTATTGTAAATAATGTATATATACTCCAAACATAACTCATACTTAGAGCTACATATCTCACACACTATCTAAGATAGATTCATAGTCATAAGGGTTTGCATATGAGCTGAAGTATTACGACCTAGCTATTGAGAAGATTGGAGCAGAGTTTTGGGATTCTTGAAGGCTGTTGTGTTTTAAATCTGTTTCTCAATAAGGTTCTGACCGCACCTAAAATCCAAAGGTCCTACTTAAGCTCCAAACTTTGATTTTATGAAGACGAGTTTGAGAATTAAATTCAATCCACTTTCTTTCTTTTTCTTTGTGTTGTTTTTTTATCTTCTACACTTATTACATAAGTGTTTGCTAGGGACTAGCAAAGGTTAGTATAGGGGGTGATGAATCTCCATTTCATCACCTTTACTCTATCATTTTAGCCTTAAAATCCGAGCTAATGCATGTATATAGCATTATTTTATACAAATTAACATTCACTATTTGTTCCATTTATTCTTTATAAAATAGTATTTTTAATGCCAACATTATCGAATAAAGAAAAGAAAAGAAAAAAATTATCGAAGGTATTTTATCACCCTAAACCCCGAGACCAAGACATCTTGATGATTGGGTCGACAAGGAATAAAGTAAAGGGAGAAAAAGGCCAAAAATCCAATAAAAATCTTATTCTTTTATTTATCAATAATTCATTTTTTAGGACCTATTTTACTTTCTACTTTTTATACCTCGAATAAAGAAACTTTGTACATGAAAGTTGTAGATAAAAATACAAAAAAAAATAAAATTGAGTTCAAATAAAAATAATATACACTGTACAAGTTATACTCTAAATAAAAAGCCAAAATTCCAACTTCTCAGACCATATCTCCTAAATAAAAACTCAAAATGTATCAAAATAACTTTAATTATAACTTTTAATAAGTGATTTAATTAAGGTGATTTCATATTTTTGGAGTTAAGGTGTGAAATTAGGTTTTGGACCCCTACTATATAGTACACCTATATAAAATATTCATTTTATTTATTCTTTATTATTTTTATATTGTTATATTTTTTATAAATTTGTAAATATTATTTTTAATATATGCACATATTTAAAATAGAATGAAAGCATAAATAAAAGACAAAAAAAATAATATACATAATTACATAGAAGACATACCTATACTTATACCTATATATTATACACCTATATTTATTTAAGTCTACATATTATATCAAAATAAAAATATATCTATGTATATAAACATAAGTTATAAATATATAAATTAATAAAATCAGTTAATAAAATCAAAAATACAAAATAAAAATAAAATACCCAAAACATAGATGTATACACCTATAAATAAAACCCTAAAATGAACTTATAATAAATTAACTCCTAAAAATAAATAAAAACCATATTAAAATACCATATAAAATAATAAGCATTTTTCTTTTTTATAACTTTATTTTAATAAAATCATTTCTTATTTAATGAATTTCCAAATAATTTTAGGCGAGTTTTTCCTGGTTGGTCCACGTGGACCAACCAGATTGCACCACGAGTTGACCTTGGACAACTGTCTGACTTGAGCCCTAGGCTCGCTAGACTAGCTCTGCATGCCTTCTTTCTTGATTTTTCCCCCTCGATATGCCTATTGAGGGGTGATGAAACCCAATTTCATCATCTTTATTTTCCATAATTAACCCCCATGCTTAAATTTATGTCAATAAAATCCTATTAAAGTCTTGTATTATCAGAGTCCTTAATAAATTAAAGATCACAAAAAAATATCAAAACAAAAATCTGTGGTATTTTTAACCTTAAAATACCTTCAAAAATAATTGGTGTCTACAGATGACCTCCTCTCCACTTTTGGTCAACATGAAACTTGTAGATCTCATCAAGATCTACGACTTTCATGTTTTGAGTTTTCTCAAGTTCAGCCAAATTAACCCTCAAAAATAAACTTTTTGCTCGAAATAATGTGATTGGGCCATGTGGCCCGTTCTGGGTGAGCCACGTGGCCCGCTTCCCTTGACTTGTCTGCTCGCGCACGCAGCCGTCAGATCTCCTCCTGAGATCCAACGGCCCTGAGTTCTCCACGTTCGCTCATTTTTCCAGCCATCTGATCTTCCTCAGGCCTTGATCACCGCCCTTCGTTAGCGCCTCTCTTGTAGGACGACACGTGGCTCATTAATGGCCGTTCGCTTTCGCCTGGGAGCGTTAATCTTAACCATTCATCCGCTCTCTGATTTCAACCCTCCGATTGCCTTTAGTAGAGCCCATCGCGTCCGCTCGTTCATGCCTCGCCCACAGTTTGCCACGTGGCTCATTATGCTCCTTCCGATCACCTTAAAAAGCATCCATCTCAGCCGTTATCTCTGCACCCATTATCAACCGTCCGATCACTTCCCAGATTTCATCTCCACCGATCGCTAGCGCCTCGCGCATCGTTCGCCACGCGGTAGATCCGAAGCCCTTAGATCGCTCCGCCCCGATCTCATCTTAGCCACTCACTCCAACCTTAATTTCCTTTCGACACATGGCGTCATCATCTCCATCCGATCACACAGCCAAGATCTAATCCTAACCGTCCCAACGCGCCCTCACCAGGACCATTGGATCTCACGATCCTACGGTCCGGACCTCGTCTTCCTCCTCCCGCAAGCTCCGCTCGAGCCCCGCACCTCGCAGACCTCCTCCATCCTTCTAAATTTAGCCGCTTCACCTACCACCTCTCCCCTCCCTAACCACCCCACGTCCGAGCGCATTCTTCCATGATTCTCGCGTATATCTCCACTAACCTCGATCCACTCCCAGTCACTCCATGTGCGCCATTGAAACCCGTGACTCCACTCATCAGCTCCTCCATCACCACCTTTAAATACTCCCCTTTCACCGTCTGTCATCTCCGTCCATCAACCAAGGGGCTGAGGCCCAGCCCTCCAGCTCCTCCCTGTGACCGGGGGAGGAGCTCGGATCGAGCGACAACGACCTTCTTCCCTGATGAGACCCGTTGCCCTTCAGGCGGCGTTGTGGTGGCTCCAGGCCCCACCCGAGCTCGCTGGGACGTGATGAATCCACGATTCATCATCTTAATATCTTAATCTTAGCAAAATCCATGAGTAAAATCCCAAATAAATGTCCATAAAATCAATAAATTAACAAAATAACTCTTGTAAATAAAACTCACTAATTACTGTATATTAGATTGTACAAAATAAATTACACATAAAAAGCCGCAAAAATAAGGAGTTTTATACTTGTAAATAGCCCAAAACTTCATGGATTTTTAATAATTTCATTTCAACTCCTTTTTGGCTAATTCTTTCTCTAACTTGTTCATAATAATGTATATAAAAATACAAAAATACAAAACAAATTTTACCTTAAATAAATGCTCCTAGATCCCAATGGGAAAAAGCCGTAAAGACCAACTTCCAAGCTAAATTCCCGCTCCGTATGAACTCCAAATTCACCAAACTCACTTTTAAAGTTCAAGTTAGAAAATTATCTATCCAACGGAAGTGGTTTCATTAAAATCGGAGCTCGTTTGCAAAAGTTGGGTTTTGGGACCTAGATGTACATTGTATATTATGTATATATTCTTTCTTTCTTCATTTTTTATTTTATCTTTCTTAATTACTAAAAATCCAAAAAAATCATTGTAGTGTTGTATTTTGATTGTACTATTTTATTGTATTTTCCTATTGTACATATCTACTATTAAAAAGACAAAAAAATATAAAAAGAAAAGCAAACAAAAAAATATGTACATGTTGTAGTCTTCTTTTGTAAATTCTCCACTCTTTTTCTTATCTTTTATTTTATTGTATTATAAGTAGCCTACTTTATTTCATTTTATTTTACTTTTATTTTTTTCCACATTCTCTACACTAACTTCCATTTCTACATTAACCACCAAGTCTTCTATTCTACCACCAACTCCCATTCCACCCCACATTCTTCATCTAACCTCCATTCAACTCCACCAATAATCTAACCTCCATTCATCTCCACCATCTTTCTAACTTCTCTTTCTTTTCTTCTTTATAATAATGTGTACATCCTCATTTTTCCCCATCCGCCATTCTAATAGAAAAGGGAGAGAGCTTGGAGTGTTTTGTTGGTGACAGCGGCGAGACATCTTCCTCAAGCGACGACCTCCTTCAGGCGAGATCCGCGGAGCTCCGCTCCGCGTCACGAGTTCCCCGTCGAGCTCGCTAAGCTTCTCCGATTTTTATTTCGCCAATCGGATAGAGGCGACAACAGGAGTTCAGCGTAGCTACTCCGCACATCCGGCGAACATCAGGTAAGTATTTCTTCTCATTTCTCTCGTGATTTTATTTTATCTAATATCTTGTTTCATTGTCGTTTAAATCACCATCATTATTTTTTTTTATCCATCACATCACATCCCTTTTTTTTTCTTTCATATCATCACGATTAACCCACCGCTATATTTGCATTTGTTCATACTTGTCGTTTTGCATTTTGTTCATTTTTCCTTTGTTGAAACAAAACCAAAAAAAATTAGAAGTATTTGTTCATATTGCATTCATCCATTTTCTGTTTTAAAAAAAATTATAAACAAAAAAAAAGCAATTCTTTTATTCCAGTAAATTAGAATAGCAAAAAAAAATAAAAAAAATAAAAAAAACAAAAAAACAAAAAAAAACAAAGCCGCAGTAGCGGTGGGGGTGCCGCCCACCGCCGCCGCCCCCCTCCATTCTCTCCACCGCCGCCAGCCAGTGGCCACGGCGCCGCCCGCGCCCCGTCCCTTCCAGCCGCCTGTCGCCCCTCCAGCCAGTGCTCCTTCCCGCACCGCCCCTCCGCCGCCCAGCCGGCCGCGAACCCACGGCGTCGCCCGCGGCCTCCGTCTTCCTCCTGCCACGCGCCCTCCTGCCTCCTTCCGCCATCCAGCGACCCGCCGCCGCCACCTCGCGCCGCCCTCCTCCGGCGCGCGCTTCCGCCACCCGCGTGCGGCCGCCGCGCCGCCCACCACCGCCGCCGACCTCGAACCCTATTTGGGTTCTCCCCTGCGTTCAACGAAGAAGGAAGGAGGAGGTTAAATTTTTTTTATTATTATTTTATTGTACAAATTGCAAAACGTTCTTTCAACGTTTTTGTAATTACAAACAAGTCCCTGTGCATAAGTTGAAGTTGTATTCTCATTTTCTGAATTTGCAGAGACACCCCTATGTTTATGCATTAATTTGGACCTCAGTTTGGCATCCTTTTATTTAAAGAAAAATAGCATTGTGTTGAGTAACTAATTCTCTACATTTTGAATATTTAATTATATTTTTGTGAGATATTGGGTAATTAATTAAAATTGTTTAACTGAAAATCATTATATTTTACCCATTCCGTGCTCTTAAATTAATATCTCACACATAGTTGCTCCAAAAATTCCATAAAAGTTATATATGATGCCTTAATAGTTGATGAACTTACAGTCCAAATTTCATTCAAAATGGAGATGTTTTGTGCCTGAAATAATTCGTAGAGTGAATTTAGTATTTGATTTTTAATTAAATCCAAAAATATCTTTTTTGCGAAATTTCACCTCTCTTGGATTGATCATCTAAATATCTACTTGAGATAAATCGCACTCTGATTAATATGATAACGTGGATTTATTAGGAATTATTTACTCACTGTCACTGTGTTTCCACTAAAAAATCCATAAAAAATTCATAACTTATCAAAAAATTCCAAAAAAATTACTGTAGTATCCTTGCATCATGTTTTAGTTTCAGTAATTTTTTCATAATTTTTGCTTTCTGTTTGTGTGAGAAATTGCGAAAAAACCCATAAAAAGTGTGCATTTTTCATTGTTGCATTTTAAACCTAAAAAAAATACAAAAAAATATGTTTTGTGTTCATCTCTGGATTAGTATTATAAGAAAAATATAATTTGGCTGAATTGAACTGATTTGACATTAAACTTAATTTGGCTAAGTTGTATGCGTCCTTAGTATATTAGTTCACTTGCATTGTGCATTTTGGCGTCCTATTTGCATTAAAAAAATATAAAAAATACCGTTTGGATATCTAGATCTTTAATTTATAAATTAAACCCAAAGTTGTTCCTTTGCCTCCCTGTGTTCGACCCCGGACTTGCCCGGGATATAAATTAAGCCGAGACACTCTTCACGGAGATCTTCTCTCGGTTCTGACCGAATCGCTAAGTACACGTACTACAGCGAGACCTAATTAAATCTAGTATCTAGCGACTCGTCAGGACGGCCGCCCAGTATGTGCGACGACCCCGAGGTCCTCCGATGACCTCGAGCCCAGGCCATCCACTCCGCCCGACCTCAGGTAACCTTCCGATCTCCTTTGTATTTTTTATCTTGCTTTGCTTAATTTTGGAGGTCGATACCCATTCAGTCACCCTTCATAGCTTGCTCCACGAGCTCCGCCATACATCACCCATCCACGCTAGCTTCTCCGATCACCCTCCTACTCAGCCGCAACCTCCTTCATCCCAGGCCTTCTCCTCCATCGGAGGCGGAGGAGAACCCACCAAGGGCTCCATTTCTCCGCCTTCCTAAGCCCTTCGTTCACCTCGCATCGCACGCACACACGCCGCTAACCCCTTTTGCAGGTCATTATTCGTCATTGGCCGGACCTCGGGCGGAGCTAGGTTCTAGAGCTCCGCCTCCGGCGACCAAGTCTTGGCAGCTCACTCCAGAAGCTCCAGCAGCTCCTCCGACATCGGTTCTTCATCGCCAGACCCTCAGCTTCCTTCCCCGAGCTTCACCGAGCACGGCGGGGCGCGGAGGAGCTCCAGGCCTCCCGCCGGAGCTCCAATAGCGCCACCAACCATCAGGGGAGGAGAAGAGCAGCTACCGTTGGATCTCGCCCCACGGCGGAGATCCAACGGCCCTGGAAGCGCCACGTCGACATCCCGGAGTGCGGAGATCCCCCACGCACGTGAGTTCTGGGCTTTTTGCATCGGCGCCCTCGCACCTTCCGCATATTACATCCAGGTCCTCATACCACGTGGCAGTCCCTGAGACCACGCCGAGCCTCATCGTCACCAGGCTTGGAGGTTCGTGTGCCCCCGAGCCAAGCCGAAGCAACGCCGAGCCTCTGCCGAGCCCGAGCCGCCCTCCGAGCCTGGAATAGCGCGTGCCTTGCACGTGCTTTCTGGGTTATTTTCACAGAGGCCCTTCATGTGCTTCCAATTTGCAAACAGGTCCTCGTCACGTGCAGACCATGCGCATAGTGGGAATTTTGCACTTTGGCCCTCGCGGGTTTTAATATTACAAAAATACCCATGTGCGTGAGGGTAATTTACAGGGAAGGCCCCTCTCCTTATTTTTATTACATTTTAGTCCCTCCCAAGGACCAGTTTGCAATTTTTTTCATGTTTTTCTTTCAGTTATGCCCCTGCCTTCTTTATTGTATATCTTGAGCCACGTATGTCCGATTATGGTGATTTTAGTTTCATTTTGAAGCTCTTTTCGTCATCTTTATTATGGCATGCTTAGATTTTCATTTTGACACTATGATCTGTAATGCACTATTTGATTAACTAAGTGTCCAGATTTCCATGTTTCTCTTGCCTAATTGCTATAGAAATGAAAGTGCTTCATTATTTGATTCCGATTTGACTCATCTGTTTAATGGCTCAAGTAGCTATTATCTCAGGCATATGTTCATTGCATCTCATTGCATTTAATTAAAATAAAAAAAATCGCATGTTTATTCTTTAATGCATTGTTTTGTCTCTTTGTCCTTCATGCATAATTTGACCTATCTTGTCTCTCACTCAACGCTAAATTATATGGATAAAAATCTGACTAATACGAGAGAGATGTGTGTCCCTGAGTTCGACCTTGGTTTCTTGCCAAGTAAAGTAAAAAAACACGACCATCTCATTTGGATGTCTACATATCTTAATGAGATGGTCTTTGACGAGTCCATCTCGGCCCGACTGCGATGACTTTATCAAGTGCTAATCCAGCACTGTTAAAAGGCCGATTTTGCGACTCGTCAAGGGGGTGTACTCCCTTCACAGGAGTTGAACATTGTTCAACTGTAGTTCTCACCGGGTGCATATCTCACACCATGTTGCCTTCCTTTGATCTCCACGCGTCCTCCAACTCTCCACCTCTGTTTCATGTACATATGCTCATCCTTCACCTTTCTTCATTTTGGGTTCCCTTTTGCCTTGTTTCAACCCCTCGTACCCATAAATGCATCGAGTTTTGTGACAGGAGCTTCCGTCGTGGCTCATAGCAAGGAAGAAGCATCGTAGTTAGCAAATCCATTATCTCCGACTACCTTGGTCATCGAGGTATGAGATCATGGCCGCCAGCCATTTGAGTTGGCTTTTCTCTATTCTTTAGGTAGCTCTAGTCATTAAGTTTTATTTAATGCATTTTGTTTCATGATTTGATTCATGTATTAGCGTGGTTTTTAGCTTTTAGTCCTTGCCGGAGCTACAGAGTTCTGACCACCCTCTGTTTCAACACTCCCCTGTGCCTTCACCCGTTTGTTGACCCGCAGACCACCTCCACGCCTTCCCCAATGGCTTCTCCATCTTTCTGAACCATCCGATCAGCTATAACCCTCATGATTCTGCAAATCGAGGTCCACCTCCTTTGCCTTCGACGGACCTCGTTGCCACCTTCACCCCGCCTCCAATTCCACAAAATAAAGGCCCGACCTTATCGTGTTTGCAATGTTGTGCTTTCAAGCCATTTGTAGGCCGAGAAGAACCCATCTGAGGGGTGTCAACATCAAGAAATAGTCCTCAGATGACATCAAGCTCCAGGCCCCCGTCGATGGGGCCTCGATGTTTCCGAAGCATCCACCCGTTGCAGAACACCTCCAAGAAGCCATTGCACGTCTTCGCAGCATTTGAGAAGGCATGGAGTGGAAGAATCGATCAAACGAAGCTTGGGGAGGAGAACCTTCTTAACTATTCTTTGTGAGGAGCAGTTGTCGTAGGATCAAGGGGGTTGTCAGTTTTAATCGTCACTGTCCGCTCAGCGCACGCCTCGCCCGTTTGATGGAGTCTGAAGTTAGATCAAAACCGCTCAACACTGTAACGTCATCAGGCGAGGAGGAGGTGACATGTGGATAAGAGGGCGCCTGTCAACCGTTGGATCAGCCCTTTAGGGGGGTAAATTACATTCCCTACATCCTATTTTGTCGCATTTATTATTTAGTCCTGTAATTTGTTTATGTAGTGTAAAACTTTTTTTTAATTTGCAAGTAGGACCTCAAGCTTTCCTTGTATTACGATTTAATCTTGTCCAACTCACCTCACGTGTCAGCCCACGTGAGGTGGACATTTGAACAGAGGCCCTCGTGCCTTTTATATTTTATTTTTAAGTATTTTTAATTTCAATTGCAGATGTAACTTTTTGGGTAAGTTGCAGAAACAACTCTGCACTTTATTTTAATTACATAAATACCCTTTGTAAGATAATAATTTCCGTGGATATTTTTTATTTTTTAGAAATAGTTCATGTGCTCTAAAAAATCTCGAAATAGGATTAATCATCTGCTTGCACACATATTCATGTTGTATTTTTTAATTTGCAATTTAGGACTTTTTCCTATTTTATAAAAATAAAAAGAGCACATATATTCCTTGTTTATAATATAAAATACCAAAAAATCAAAAAATGTTTTGAAAAACTCCCAAAAAATAGATTTTGTGTATTTTTGTATTTTGACTTTAGACAAAAAACTGCTAAAAATAGAAAAAGAAAACATACAAAAATTAAAAAGCTCCAAAATCCTTTATAAAAAGATAAAAATTACCAGAAAAACCTAAAAATATTTGTTTTTATTATGTAATTTTCTTTATATTTGTATTTATATATTAAAAATAATTTGAAGAATTTTGGATACTATTTTAATCTTCATTTTAATACGACCTATTTTATTAATCCTTGATTTAGGATATTTTTGAAATTAAAAATATAAAAATTATAAAAAATTCCATAAAAATCATAAAAATAGTAAAAAATTATTTAAAACGTAAAAACATTTTATTTTCTGTATTTTATTTATTTTTCTTAGTATTTATATATATTATCCTATATTGTATATATAGCCTTATATATTATTCTATTATATATTTAACAGAAAAGGAAATTAAAAATTAGAAAAATAAAATGAAAAATATAAAAAATGTAAAATTAAAATCCCATAAAAATACAAAATCAAAACCCACACAAAAATACAAAAGACAATAAGAACACATATTTTTGGAATTACTTTTCCCCGATCTCCTATTCGCTCTCTATGTTCGACACTCTACACATACTTGCACTATACACATCCATTGTAGAGTTATAATAATTTTTAGTTCCACATATGTTGCTTTTCATTATTTTATACTATTGTGGGTTAATTGTTGATTTAAATAGGGTTTCATGAGCGGTCATTACATCGACTGCATTTTTGCCTTGTGAGATCGTATGGCCCTCGCAAGATCCTCTTCATCACTATCAACATCAACTTGTTCGCTTCCCTAAAGTCCATGCAGAAATAGATCGGGGAGCAGGGGCAGTTAATGACTTATGTTCGTGTTAAGTTGACCTAGATGAGAGAGGAGGCCATCTCTTGATGCTAAAGGAGATGATTTACCAGATATTGAGGAAACTAGCATTCCACATAGAGAGGAGAGACCTTCACCAATACCCACATGGACAATGAAGGAGTTGCACAACCCTAGTACTACTAGTAATCGTCGATGGATTTGTTTCCATGCCATTCATGGCAACTTTGAGTTACGGTCTCAAACTATTCAGCTATTACCGAAGTTTCATGGACACTCTACTGAGGAGCCACACCTACACCTTCAAGAGTTTGAGATGATCCGAAGTACAGTGCATGACTTGCATGTGAAAGAGTATATAATTAAGATGATTGCAATTTCCATTCTCACTGGTCGATCGGACCGCATATTGCTTGAAACATCTTGGGAGGATAGTCACTACATTGGAGTAGCTACGCACCGAGTACTTGAACAAGTACCATCCACTCGGTTGCATGAATGTTGCGAGAGCTTTGATCAACAACTTCACCATAATCACAAACGAGCTGTTTCATGAGGCATGGTATCGATTCAGGGAGCTCTTAGAGTGGTGTCACCACCGTGATATCATCAAGTCGAATATTGTTTAGAGGTTCTTCAGTGGGATAACATCAGAATTGCATGTACTATTAAATACTTCTTGTGGAGGTTCCCACTTATCCAAGCATGAGGATCAAGTATGGGCTATATACAAGGAGATGACAACGAACTATACCATGATGTCTTAGACTCGATATTGTATACATGGAAGCTTCAAGCACATCATTAGCATTCCAGAGTGGCACATATCGATGCCGGTTCATCCGCTTCTTCTGTTGTTATTGCTCATTTCGAGTCCTCATCTCCTGATATGGGGATCATATGTCAAAAGTTGGACCGCATGGAGATCATGGAGAAGAAGCCAAAATTTAAACATGCTCGATAAGATTGATGAGCTTGAGCATTGTTTGAGTGACCTGAAGACCCATATCATGTGCCACCAAGAGGTACATATGGCTTCTACGCCTTCTTCATGGTCGCCGGGTGATCTAGGGAATACGATCATACTTCCATGATGACGGATCGTGAGTGTCCTACGTTAATCGTGTCACATTGTTGTAGTCCGGCAATCAGGATCGATCAAAAATTAACCACAAGAATTGATGGATCAACAAATTAATTAAAGAGCGGTTTTTTGTATTTTTAACCTGGGCAAGCCCTAGGGTCGACTCAAGGAGGCAAAGGAAAAGCTTTGGATCAAATCAGAGGAATTAGCTCATGGTTTTCTAAGAGGGATTTTTTGGTAATTTTTTATGTGAAATAAAAATGCAAATGCACAAATGTAATTGAACTAGGTTATTAAGAAAATAAGCCACTTAGCCAAATTAATTTTAATGTGAAATTAATTCAATATAGACAAATTTTATTTTTTTTCCCTCTAAAACTAATCCAATGTTGAATGCAAAATGTATTTTTTGGATTTTTTGGATTTAAGATGCAACAATGAAAAATGAAAAGTTTTATGGGTTTTTATGCAATTTTTTATGCAAACAAATGTAAAAACTATGAAATTTTTAGTGGAAGTGAAATATGATGAAATGAAGCTAAAGTAAAATTTTTTTTGAATTTTCTGACAACATATGAGTTTTTTATGGATTTGACTGAAAATAGAGTGATTATGAGTATTTAATTCCTAATTAATCCACAAAATCAATTTAACTCGAAGCAAAATTATCACAAATAGATATTTTAATGAGAAATCCATGATATTATAAATTTTAGAAAAATATTATTCATGGAGTTAATTAAAAATCATTTACTGAAATAAGTAAACAATTTATTTTATGCAAAAGACACATCCATTTCTGAACTTGGAATTAAAACACAACCAGATGCATTATTTACGATTTTTACATAATTTTTAGAGCAATATTTAATTAAATATGAATTACAGGCCATAAAATGGGTAAAATATCCTATTTTTCACCAAAATAATTTTAGTTAATTACCCAATTATCAAAAATTACATATAAATAGTCAAAATATAGAGAATTAATTTCTCTACAAAACTCTATTTTTGTATTAAAAATTGATGCAAAATGGCTATCCAAATTAATGCATACATGCAGGGGTGTCTTTGCAATAAAGAAATAAAAACTTAACAAAAAAACATGTACATGGGTACTTTTGAAATTAAAGAAATACAAAAGACAAAAATGTAATTTTCACAAATATAATAAAATAAAAAGAATAAAGACCTTCCCTTTTGTTGGTTTCCAATCTTATAACCCAAGTTAGGGCACGATGTTGGCATAATGGAGGAGGAGTGTGGAGGCACGCGGTGGGCTGCGGTCGAGGGCGGCACGGTTGGCGGACACAACGGTCACACGTGATGGCAGGTGGCGGACCTACGCCTGTAGCGGGTTGCACATGGTAAAGGCCCGGCATGAGCAGTTAACGGTGGAGAGAGCGCATGTGCGGAGCGAGGCCTTGCGTCGGCTAGACGTGGAGGAAGATTCTGCGAGGTGGCGCGGGCAAGAGCAAGCATAGTCACCGGAGTGGCTGTTGGAGGCCTGATGAATCTCGTATTCATCATGCTAAAAACTTCTTATTAAAATCCCTGCTTAAACAAACCAATAAAAATCACCTCTAAAACTCTATTTTTATCATGTGCTATATTGTCTATATTTAACCCTTAATTATTGTGTATTTAATTGCCCTTATTTTTATGTAATTATTTTATAACTCAAAAACCCCTAAAAATTAGGTAGATAAGTTGTCTATAAATCACTGACCCTTAAAAAGACTAAAAAATACAAAAACAACTAAAAACCTCAAAATCGGTGTTTTTATCCTCTTAAAAATACCCCAAAAAATAGCTTTTGTACAGATGACCTCTTTTGGCTTTTTGACCAACATGAAAGTTGTAGATCTCGTCGAGACGAGCAACTTTCATGTTTTGACTTTTTCCAAATTCAGCCTCTAACTATTTCTTTTCTATTTTTCTTTGTTTTTACTTTTGAATTATTCTGATTGGGCCACGTGGCGCCCTCTGGGCCGCCCACGTGGCCCGCTTCCCTTCCCGCCACCTGGCGCCCAATCTGGGCCGTTGGATCGCACCATCCTAGCCCCCATCCTCACCGTTCATCCCGCATCTTCCCTCAGCCGCCCGATCTGATCTCCAAGATCTGATCTAAGCCGCTCACTAGCGCCTGATCCACAACCCTTCGATCCCATCCTCATCCAACGCTCTTCCTTGCGCCACGTCTCCACTCCTCCAGAACCGCACGATCCCACTTTCATCCTACGGTGGCCAACGCTCCACATCGCCTCTTCACCTACCACCGTTGGATGCCCTCCATCTTCCAATCGAAACCGTTCTTCACCGACTCACATCCAGCCGTACGATCAGATCTAATGATCTGATCGCAGCCGTCCACCCGCGCTCCAATCACCACCGTCCGATCATATCTTTGGATCTGATCTTGACCCTCCGCCCACGCCCGTACCCTGACCGTTGGATCGCAAGATCCAACGGCCACGAAGTCATCTCCTACCTCCGAAACCCCCGCTCCCAGGCGTTACAACCTTCGCACCTCCTCCGCCCCCTTCCAATTCTAGCCGTCGCTCCGACCATTCCCTTAACCTAGTAACGCCTCCCCCGCATAGCCCGCTCCTCCATCATCCTCGCGCCATCTCCAGAGCTCCAAGACGTTACCTCCACGCCATTAAAACTCCACTCCAAAACGCCCCGCCACCTCACAACCTCCGACCACCTCATCCTATAAAACCCCCTCCCCCGCCACCTGAGACCCTCATCCACCATCTACGGGGCTCCGCCCTAGCTTCCTCCGCCCTCCGGTGACAGCGGAGGGCGGTTTCGTCGAGGCGACAATGGCCGGACACCCCAGGTGTGATCCATGGTCTTCATGACCATGTCGCGAGCCGCCTGGCATCGCTGAGCTCCGAGGATCAGGCTGTCCTTGCCGGGCGACGACCCGAGGCTTCACAAGCCTCAGCCCAAGCCTCATCGACCACCGGATTCCCCTCTCCGATGAGGTTCTCCCTCCATGCTTTTTCTTGTATTTTTCTGATTAATTCCGTCGCCTACAGCCACCTTTACCCTCATCTGATCCTCCCACGAGCTCCACCCGACCACCAGCAACCTCGCCATCCACCCACTCCCTTCTCCAGAACCCCCTACCACTCCGACCACCTTCTTCTCCACCTCGCCGGAGAAGAAGAGATATGGGCTACCACTCTCGTCGCCTCACCAGCCCTCGCTCACCTCACTCGCACGCACACACTCCGCACGCTTCGGCTATGTGCTTCTAACCATTGCAGGTACAATCATCTTCACTGGCCGGACGTGGCACCGGAGCTTCAACTCCGCTCCCCGCCGCAGGTGCAGCTCCACCGTTCAGCCATGCAAGACATCTCTGGAGCTTCGCCAGCTCTCCAGCTTCATCGCGGACCGCTCAGCTCCATGGCCTGACCATCAGGCAAGCACTGGGAGCGCGGCGGAGCTATGGCATGGTCGCCGGAGCCCCGCCTCCTCCGGTGGCCTGCGGAGGAGAATGGAGATGCAGTAACCGTCCGATCAAACCGATCGGATGGACGAGATGATGCCACGTGGAGTACCGAACCTCTTTCCACGGCTATAGGCTCGGGGCTTCCGAACCTCGGATCGAGCCACCAGATGACGCCACATGTCCCGAACCTCAGCCGCCTCCCGAGCCTAGCCCCCTCACGTGCAGCGCACGTGAGGTGCTGGGTAAATTGCATAGAAAGACCCGGAAGTTCATGGAATTACAATTTGGTCCCCAGGCACGTGCCTCACGTGCGTGCCTGGGTATTTTACAGGGAAGTCCTCCAGATTCTGAAGATTTACAAATATGCCCCTGCGCGCATTGGGAAAATTGCATCTGGACCCAGGCGGTTTTTACTATTTGCAATTAGGTCCCTCCAGGGACCTAAATGAGATATTTATCCTTTATTTTTCTTGCATTTTTATTACATTTATGCCCTTGCACTGTTTTTAGCATAACTTGAGCATCGTAGGTCCAAATTGCATGATTTTAGTGTCGTTTCGATCCTTATTTTGTCCTCTACAATCTAGCATACTTATTTGTCTCATTTGATACTGTTTTAAATTAAGTGAATTTTTATGTCAAAAATGGGACCTAGCTCTGCTTGTTTTGCTTGATTTCATGACCGATTTTTAATTATGTGTTCAAAATGGCTCTAACTTCTTTATATATTGTGTTGCTCATATTTTAGGGTATAATTGTAGCATTTGAATCATCATGCATGTTCCCTTGCATTAATTGCCCATGCATCCCTTTAATTTGCATAAAAACCGATAAAAATACATGCATCATAGCATCACTTAGCTTAGTGCTTCATAAATTGCATATGGACCTGAAATGGAGATTAATTGACATTGAACTTCAAGAATCAATATTCAAAAGCCCTAATTAAGCAGCTGTGTCCCTGTGTTCGACCTTGGTACACTTGCCAAGTATAAATACTCCACAGCATTCAAAGACTGTGGTTTTTGCTGAACAAAATTCGCCTCCTATGCTACGACTTAATTCATCATTATTATCGAGGCGAATTTTACGTTCATCAAGGCCGTACGCGGAAAGGGTCATGGAATAAAGAACGAGCGGCCACGGTTGGGCGGCTTCTGGGTACCGTTGGAGGACGAGGCCGACCTGTAGGGTGGAGGGCAGCTACGGGGCCACGAGGTTGCGACCAGGGGCACACGAGCGGGTGCAGGCGCACAGCAGCAAGGCAACGCACATGGGGTCTAGTGGTGCGTTCAACCACTCGATTAGTCTCTCCCATTTGAGATCGTGACAGATGCCTCTGATTTTGTTGTTGGGGTTGTTTTAGGACAGAGGAGAGATGGCCTTCTGTATTCCATTCACTATGCTAGCAAGACTTTGGATTCCACCCAGTGGAATTACACTATTACATAGAAAGAAATGCTAGTCGTAGTCTTTGCTTTGGACAAGTTTAGGTCCTACGTCTTAGGATCCAAGGTTACTATCTTTATTGACCACACTGTCATTAGGTACCTAATGGATAAGAAGGATTCCAAGGCACGTCTTATAAGATGGATCTTTCTACTTCACGAGTTTGACATTGAGATTAAAGATAAACTTGGAGTAAAAAATGTGGTGGTGGGTCATCTTTCCAGAATCGAACATGCTAATATTTCTGAGTTCACTACATCCATCACAGAGATTTTTTCAGACGAGGCGATTCTTGTGATTGCCTCGCTTCCATAGTATGCTGACATTGTGAACTATCTTATTGCTAAGAAAGTTCCAAAAGGTTGGACCAAGAAGCGTCTTGAGACTTTCCTCATGAAAGTCAAGTCATACCATTGGGAGGATCCCACCATTTATCATGAAGGAATACCAAAGTGTACTTATGTATTACCATAAGTTAGAGGCTGGAGGACATCATTCTTGGAGGAGGAGGAGGACAAATAAAGTGCTTCAGTCAAGTCTTTGGTGGCCTACTCTCTTCAAGGATACTGATGCATTCGTGAAGCATTTTAGTGACTGTTAGAGGATGGGAACTTGTGTACATAGAGACATGATGTCGATGCAACTCATTCACTTCTGTGTGGTTTTTGATGCATGGGCATTGATTTTATGGGCTCATTCCCTAAGAGTCGCATATTTGAGTATGTTATGTTGGTTGTGGATTATGTTAGCTATTGGGTTGAGACTATTCCTGCCCGAGAAGCTGATGCAAACACGGTTTGCAAGTTTTTAAGGAAGCATATCATTTCGCAGTTTGTGGTTCCTCAAGTTCTCATTTCAGATGGAGGTAGGCATTTCATCAATGACATGGTAATGGCACTTGCTAACGAGTTCGGTATAGATCATAGGGTGTCTACTCTGTACCATCCACAGACTAATGGTTTTGCTGAGGTTTCAAATCGGAACATCAATATGACTTTGCATAAGGTTGTCCACCCTAACCGAAAGAATTGGTCTCATCTTTTGGACTCGTCTCTTCGGGCTTATAGGACCTCCTTCAAGACTCCTCTGGGTACATCTCCCTTTCGTCTTGTTTATGGCAAGCCATGTCACTTACCTGTTGAGATCAAGAACAATTCATTATGGGAAGTAATAGAGATTTCCTTTGATCCAGAGAGCGCTGGAGATCAGAGGAAAGTAGAGTTGGTAGCTTTGGAGGAATTACAAGATGAAGACTTCTTGAGTGGTCTACAGTATAAAGACAGTGAAATAATGACATGATTCACACATCACCTATAAGAAGTTTGAGCCGAATCAGAATTATGGCTATTTGATGCAAGACTTAAGTTATTTCCAGGGAAATTAAAGAGCAAGTGGAAAGGTCTGCTCTTAGTTAGAATGTAGGACGACAACGGTAGCATTGACATATCTGAGTTGTCATCTGAATCCACCTTTCGAGTTAATGGTCAGCGCTTGAAACCTTTTTCTTGATTGTGTGTTGCTGACTGTTGAGATTGCTAATGAATAACCAATTCATCATCTGTATTCTTTCATTATGGCTTAAAATCCTAAGTAAAACATGTGTAAATAAAATTAATTATCGTCTATTAACAATCTGACATTGTTTGTTAATATTGTATATTTAGCACATATTTATACTAAATAAAGTGGGGGAGAAAATGTCATTAATCTATAAAAATATCAGAAAATAGATATCATTAATGCACATATACATATTTTTCACCTTGTACATATGCTCACCTATTTTATTTATAAATTTAGATAATTTAAAATAAAAACATTTTTCCATAAAATTGTTTTATTATAATATATATTAAATTGTAGAATTATTAGAAAAAATATTTTTTTGAATAATTACCAATAAATTCCAAAACCAAAAGACCATAAAACCAAACCTCCGAACCTCATATCTTGGCCATATGAACTCCGAATTACGTGTACTCACTTCTAAAGTTTGTTTTATAAAATTATCTATCAAAGAAAATCGAGTTCATGAAAATCGCATTTATTATGCAAAAATTGGGTTTTAGGAACTTATTGGTATACTTGTACATCATATTTTAATTTTAGTCTATTTAATTTTTGTTATTTATTGCATTTTATACTTTACTAATATTTTATTATTAATATAATAAAAATAAATTTTATTTAAATTAAAATTGTTCAAATAGTTAAATTAATTAATTAATATATAGGTGTAATATACCTATAATTATTTGTATTTTTATTTATTTAACTAATTAAAGAATATTATTTATCTAATTAAGATTTATTATCAAATTATTTGTTAAGGTATTCTATTTATAAAATTATTTAATTAATTTTACTACTCAATAATTAATTTATTTATTTTATTATTCATGGGTTGACCGGTCAAATCGATCAACTTTCTTCTTCCTCCACCCTCTTCCATCTCCACCCGCACCTTCTCCTGACCTTCTTCTCTACCTACTTCACTACCTCTGGTCGGTTACCTCCTCCTCTCCTTTTCTCCTTCTCAATGCCCTCAACAGTCTGGGATAACTAGGTCATTATCCCAACGTCCCCAACAGCTTGGAACCACCAGGCCATTGCACCGTTCTCCAACAATCTAACCGTTCCGTCGACCCCCCTTACTCTATTTATATATGTCACCCTCCTCACGCCCGTGTATCTGCCATTTTGTTTCCTTTTCTCCCAGAACTCCAATGAACTCTGGTGACAGGAGAGATTTCTTGTCTATGAGTGAAGTCCAGAGAGGTTGAGGCTTTGGTGAGATCATCGCCGGAGTTCTGCACCTCCATGCTGCTTCGCCGCAAGAGCCTCCTCGCTTCGTCAATGAGTCAAGGCAATGACATCATTTGGAGCTTTAGACCCAGATCTCCATAGGCAACCTCTTCCATTCATGTATCCACTTCTATCTATTTCCAAGTAGTTCTCCTTTTTCTCTTCTCATCTTCCTTCTATATTCTCCTTTCCATCCCTCTATTCTCATCAATTTCTCTCCTATCAGTATTAGTTCTTCTCAATCCACCTTCGATCATCACATAACTGCATTCCCTTCAAATCTCGCCATTTCTGCTCTATCTCACATAATCTTCCACATCCGATCATGATAAGTAATCTGAGCTTTACTATGTTCCTTTGTTACCGCAAGGAGCATTCCATTATATTCCATTCTTCAATTGTGGACCGAGTTGTTAAGATCGAGTTAGAGAGTCCTATTTGCTGATGTTCCTCCAACCTGATGCGTTACTTATGACTGATGGGTATTTTGGGGAACTCACCACCATCTAGAGGTAGTTATTTAACACTCGCAGCACCATGAACATAAGAGAACATCACTGCTCCACTTGCAGGAGATTTCTTACAAAGATAGAATTGGTTCATTCGCATTGAGCATCGGACTATTGAGCATCATCATTAATCGGTCCCTCTCAGCAGTTCATCATTGTAGATCCAAATCAAACGATAACTCGAATCATTTGTAGATGACCTTCTCACTCGATTCACTTGATTCCATCTAAATCAAGTCGCCTTTTATAAGATAATTCATCAGGATTTTGTGGCCGGTCTGGGACCTGAATTCCAACATTTAAATACTTCACCGAATATCATTGCTCTGTCACGCAATGTCAAGAGAGATCAAGAACCCCGTGTGTGTAGCCTGAAGATCATCGATTTGGGGAAGAACTAGGGCTACAACAATTATTCGATCAACTTGTATCCAACAGATCAGATGAACTCGCCGACCCATCCCTTAAGGCACATCACATGCCTTGCATGTGTGTCCCATATAAATTTGGCCAAGTTATGAACAGACACTCAAACGTTTGTGTAATTATGAAGAGGTCCTAGACAATAGCTAGCACATGCTTCAACACGCGTTTTCTGGTGGTTTTGCATACTTTTTATCCCTAGTTTACGATATTTGCATATGCTCTGAAAATTCCCAAAAAATACACACATTTCCATTTATAGTGTATTAAATAAATAGTGTATTAAATACATACAAAAAAATAAAAATAATAAAAGATACCTAAAAATACTTTATATACTATACTATACAGTATTATATCAGTTTCCAAAAATAAAAACTTTTACTATTTTTAATAATTCGAAAACAAAATACAAAAAATATACAATTATAAAAGATACATAAAACTATAAAAACACTCGTAAATAAATCTGCGAAAATTACACATAGTATATTTCACTATATTTTACATAGTAAACCGAAAAGAAAATAAAAATAAAATGTTTAAGTTCCTAAAAATTTAAAAATAAATAAAAACTTAAAAATTTCATAACTAATTAATTAAAAATAAAAATTTATGTATAGTCTTGTTGGAAAGGTATTTTACCTACTTTCTAGTAAAAATAAATTAAAGATATTTTCTTCTTATATACTATTTTTAAAATAAAAAAGTATTCCCAGTTTTTTAAAAAAAAACTTAGTTTTTCCCTTCAAAATTAATTCAAAATCGATAACAATCTAAAAACCACTAAAAAATTACTAAAAACAGTAAAACAATGATAAAATATAAAAATCACAAAATTAAAACAAAATAAAAAATATATAAAATCAATACCTATATTTCTATACTTATAGGTATATAAAACACATAAAAATACAAAATCCATAAAATCAACTAAAAAATAGAAAAAGAAACTAAAAATCTTTGTTAATTTTTTAGGAATTAATAACCCTCGTTTCAAAATAGTTGACTCCATGTGTTCGACCTTGGGAGCTATACTAGATTAATAATTAGCACATTCTTTACTTAGAGTAAAAACTTCTTTTGATTAAAGTGGGAATTTTCGGGTCACAGCGACACTCACTTTCACATTCACACCCTTTTCCTTAAATAAATCAAATGCCTATCAGATTCCATGCCATCTATTACCCCGATTTTTTTGTATGAAATGTGTTCTTTGTTGTTCACATTATGCATCTCATACATGAGTTACTCTTGTCCTTCCCTTTTTACATACGTGCTTTCTTTTAGTTCTTTCTATCTTTCTTTTTTTTGTTTTATACCTCAAGTTTAGATTACTATTTTGCTATACTTGAGATGTACTCTATCCTAAGTATAGGGTGGTGTACACACTGAGTTGTTCTATTTTCATTTTGTTTTATTACCCATGTTTTTGTTGTTTATACTTAGAGAGATCTTATTGAAAGTATTGGAGGGGTTATATCTTGTTTATTTTATTTTATTCTCTCGTTTGTCCCTCAACTGTTGATATTCTCTTCTATACATAGGGATATTTTATCCTAAGTATAGGATGGGACAAGCTGAGTCATGAGTTCGTACATTCTCTTCCTCGATTATCCCCAGCGTACAACCTTCTATTCTTAGGATCATTTAATCCTAAGTATGGGGGGTGACTGAATTTTATTCATTTTATTCTATATTCTTTGAGTCATTGTCGTATGGGATTCTTTTCACTTTTCTACTCTAACACGAGTTATGTCTTCCTTTGGCGCTTTCTTGGCCAGTATGAGGACATAGTTAAAACTAAGAATAAGGAGGTGTCATATATATTTTCTTATATTTTAGAAGTCATAACTTGGATTTTATAGTGTTTTAATAATATTTATAAAATTGGAATAAAAATGTTTTGTAAAATGATTTATAAAGTATTTCAAAATCGTTTTGTAAATATTTTGTAAATCCTTTGTAAAACTATTTGTAGAACTTCTGTAAAACCTTTGTGAAATTATTTTTTGTAAAAATTGTCCTAAAATATTTGTACAATCATTTTATTTGTTAAATTTTTCATAAAATTGTTTGTGTACAAATTTATTATTTTGTAAACTATTTGTAAAATCTTTGAAAATAAAATAGTTTAAAAATTATTTTATAAAATACTTGAAACTCTTTGTCAAAAGGTGTGTACATTTTCATAAAAATTTTGTAAATTAATTTGAAAAGGTTTTGTTTTTTTTAATCTTTTGTAAACTTGTTTTATAAAATTATTTCCTAAACACGTATACAAATTGTGTTCTGTAAAATATGTTTATAAACATGTTGTAAAATTTGTGTATATGAAATCGATATTTAATTATAAATTGTGTACATAAAATTCATTTTTATAAATAAATTTTTTTCATAAAAGTCGTATTTAAGATTTGTCAATAAAAGTCCTTTAAAATGTGTATGTAAAATCTTGTAAATAACATTCTTTTGTAATTAAAATCTTGTATACAACTTGAATAATTTTCATATATAGTTTTATATAAAATTTATTATGAATATGTACATAATCCTTGTTAATACCTGTAAATACAATCAATTCACTAACGCTTCAAAAACACATAAAAAATTGGAAAAGATTAAAATTCATAAAAAATGCAAATCTCTTTAAAACCCACAAAAAAAGTTTCAAATCAGGAAATACATTTCTATAAATAATTGTTGCATTAGCATTTTTCAGAATTATGTTTATAATTAAACTAGTCTGGAATAAAGTCTGAAGAATGGAGCTTGGTTAAGACCTTAATCCACTTAACTTCATAGGAATCTTATAGGAACTGGAGTTGAGACTCTTTAGGTAGTTGTGACCTAATTATTTGAGTTCATAAGATTATGTTCACATGTCATCTTGATCGGTCTAAATAGAATAATTCATGACACACGCACGACCCTTTTAGACAGTGGCCTAACTTGGACAAGTACTTTGCACGTATCTCAGCACACTTGTGGTGGTGAGGGGTAGAATCCTCTCATTTGAGACGTCCATGAATGGAAACATACGTAGCCCCAATTGGAGTCCAGGGCCCCCAACCAAGTCTAGTGGTGCCGACATATAAAGACCGGATGTTGTGGATTGTAATAAAGCTTCAAAAGAAGGATAGTCTTGTCCAAGAAGAAAATACTCCTTATGTAAATATTTCATATTTTATGTACAAAGTATGAAATAAAGTCTCCAAAAAAGTTAGATGGGCAAAAGGCAAACAAAGAAACAAAATCATTATCGTCGGAGAAAAATATCAATAAGCAAGGCATATTATTCAAAGCCAAAGTTTTCAAGGAAGACTGCAGCTGGAGACTTGGTTACACTGGCCAAGCTCCAAAGGATATGTTTCTATACTGGTCACAATCCATTCTCTTCTCTACCTCCTCTTCTTGGACTGGTTGAACTTGAACTTAGAAGGGAATACCATGCTCCTTAAGGAAAGAGTAGCTAGACAGGGGGATAAGGGTTACCTTGCTAGAGAAGGTTTTTCTTTATCATTTCAGGTGTGGGGAGTTATAATTCGCATTCACCATACAAGTAAGATTCATAGTCATAAGAGTTTGAGTATGAAGACTTGTTCTGACCTGACTATTGAGGTGAACTGAACAAAGAATTGTGGAACTTAAAAGCGGTTGAGTCTTAAATCTTATTCCCAATAAGGTTCCGAACAACTAATAATACAAAGGTCTGATCGAGCTCCATACTTTGATTTTATATAGAACAATTTAAAAATCAAAATTGTTACAAGTTCTTTTATTTTTCTTTTCTTATTTTTTTCTTTCACTTATTCTTAGAATAAGTGTTCACTAAGGGACTAGTAAAGGTAAAGTATAGAGGAATGATGAATCACTTATAAATCATTTTTATTCCTTTTTTTGGCTTAAAATACTTAGTATAACACAAGTAAATAACATTAATTCCAATTAATTGACATTCTTACATCATTTGTTATATTGTATATTTAGCACTTATTTGTACCAAATAAAAGAATAAAAAGAAAAGAAAAAGAAATAAAGAAGGTTGTATATATGTAATAAATACAGACTGATTCGAAACCTCGAGACCATGTCAAGCATTGACCTTGTCGACAAGGAATAAAGTAGAGGGAGATAGGATCCTTAATTTATGAAAATACTAGAAAATCCAAGTTTACATTGTACATATTCATCTTATTCACTTTCTACATATCTTCACCTATTTTATTTATCATTAACTCAATCTCAAATAAAAATATTTTTTTCTTGAAACATGTATATAAAATTGCATTTAAAATAATACAAATAATTGCAAAAATAAACCATGTATAGAATAAAAGGGACAACACTCTAAAAAAGTCATAAAGCGAGCATTGAAAGATCGATATATAATCCAAAAGAACTCAAATGAATCAATCTTACTTTCATTGTGTTCAAAATAAAATAAGCTTTAAAATGAAAGTGGTTTCATATATTTGGAGTTAAGATGTGAAGTGGATTTTTTAGATTGTCTGTTGTATATATGTGTGTATAATGTACTTATTTATTCATTTATTCCTTATATTTTTTCACATATTATATTTTTAGTATTTTATACATATTTTATATTATTTTATATAAAATACAAATAAAAATAATAAGATAACCCACCTCCATCTCCAATTATTTCCAACCCGATCATCTCTCCATTTCTTGTGATTTCTTTGCCCGATTAGAATAAGTGGATCATAGATCCACGTCTGATCCATTTCGCATCAAATTTTGCCTCTGCACTCCTGAAATTTGAATTTCACTATCCATAAACCCTATAAATAGAGCTTCATGTGCCTTATTTACACATGATCCATCTTTGAGCACAGTTTTCACCTCCCTCGAGCACCTGGATCACATCTCTTGTGACAGAAGAAACTTCCATTCGATCTGGAGCGAGAACCAAAGCTGATTTGATGAGATATGTGTCATCGACGAGTCCTCCACCACGAGTAGTCTCTTCAGCCCCTCTGCAGCTAAATCGATGCCATCACCATTGCTTATTCACCCGCTTTCGTATCAGGTAACCCTAGTTTTGATTCGATTTCTATTTCATTAAGTGTTCGACTCAATTTCATCTTAGTACGATAGCATCAGATCCGACCTCTGATCATCAGATCATAGGTGTTCTTCTATGTTTAAGATTCTCTAATCGACTCGCTTCTCCATCTCTTTCCAGATCCATCCCTCTTTCAGATCAGATCATATCTAAAAGATCAATCTCTGATCCTTCATTTTCCAGGAGATTCCCATCCATCCCCTTTGATTTTGTTTGTAGAATAACTTCTAGGTTGAAGACTTTGTCTACAAGTCGCGTTAACACCTATAGGATCATTAAGATCTGAGCCTCCTAGAGTTTCAATGTCACATGGGGAAGCAAAGTTCTACCAGATCTCCCCTCAGCAAGATATGGAGTTATTGATAGAAGGCATCAGGAGCGAATTCACCGCGGGAACAAGTAGAGCACCGTGCAACATTGATTTGAGCTCTATAGCTGTAAATCAGAGCATCTGAATGTCACTGGAGTCCACCTTCTTCTGTGTTCCTCTGCCATGCGTTAGGATCGTTCAATCGTGAAAAGGAGGCTTTAGATTCAATCCGAGCTATCCAATAGCACCCAATTCTAAGCTGTCAGATCAGATCGAGTGTCGCATCTAAGCTGCCCACCGCCTCAAACACTACACATGCCACACACATCCCTCCTAGCTGAAATTGTGATTCATTTCCTTGCATATTCATTTAATAACTTTTGAGTCCTTTGTTTGTATAGAAAACATTAAAATAATTGCTAGAAACCCTTGTATTTGTTTTAATTACATTTTGATTCTCCCTAGTTGTATGTACGTGAGCTACCACGTGAATCTGTGGAGTTTTTACATTTTTCTCCTGAAACATCGCGCTTGTTAATAAAAGATTTGAAACTTTTTATTAATTGCAAGTATACCCATGTGAATTTTGTGTGCGTGCTCATCACGTGATATCTCTAGTTAAATTACACATTTCACCTTGTATTCTATTTCTATGTCAATAATTACTCTGAAATTTTTGTAAAATTACAAATAGATCCTTATATTGTTGCATTTAATATCGTTATTAATTTTGCTTGGATTAAATAGTTCTTCCTCTGAAAAATCTACAAAAAATAGTTAATCTCTTGATAAGTTGTTCCACTAAAGTAATTTTGTTTTCAAAATTAAATAGTTTTGTTATTATTAAAAATACAAAAACACACTTAATTTCTCTATTTATCACTTAAAAATCATTATATTTTGAAAATGTTTTAAAAATATTAAAAAAATTACATTAGCTTTATTTTACCATCTTCTATCATCTACACAAAATGAGATAAAAATACCATCAAAAAATCTTAAAATTTTGAAAATGTGAAAAATGTGTGTATATATATATATATATTATAGGAAAATCATGAAAATACATATTTGGTCTTGTTTTAAAGCCTAATAAAAATTATTTCATATAAAAATTATTTCTAGATTATTTTCTGTTTTTTCTATTTTAAAAATAGAAAAAGCAGTAGCTAGTTTTACTTTAAAATTTGTTTTCATTTTTAAATCAATAAAGAAATCCATAAAAATATATAAACACTATAAAAATCTCTAAAACGGTAAAAATGTGTTAAAACACAAAAAAATTGTGTTTTTTAGCATTTTTGTTATACTTCAAGAATATAAAAGGTTTATTTTTACTTTTGTATATATTATCCTCGTAACATGATTTTTGAAATAAAAAAATTAAATTTTGAAAAATTACAATCAACTAAAAATTAAATATCAAAAAATATAAAAAATTTATAAAACACGTAAAGATTCATTAAAAATAAAACTCTTTAAAATCCATAAAACTCTTTAAATAAAAATTAGAAATCAAAAAAAAGAAATTAAAATCTTTATTAATTTTCATAATTAATAACCCTGATTTTAAAACAATTGCCTCTTATGTTTGACCCTGAGAGCTATGCCAAGTAAATAATTAGCACATTCTTCACTTAGCTTAAAGTATTTTTGATTTATTAAGAGATTATTTGGGTCACAGCAACACACATGTCATTTCATATTATTTTAACACTTTAGCATTTAGTAATTAAAACCTATCCATTCCTGCTCACATCAATGGACGGGGCTATGATCTCCCTCATATGGGAGATAAGATCCTTATATTTTGATTAGCAGAAGCAGTTGCAAGCACAAACTATTTAGAAACACGAGCATATGCAGTGCAACCATGCTTCTGATAACATATATCATATGAGTTCCCAACATAGTTACAATATGTGCATGGCTAACAAGAGCATCAACCTTCTCTACCACAAACACCACATCATTTGAACTATGTTGAACCTCTTCTACCTCGAGATGGGGCCATCTCAAAGAAGGTTTAATGGTAGATACATAGGGCATTGTGATCCTACTGATCGGTTGTAGGCCTCCTCCATGGTAGGAATAGGAGTGCTGATGAGAAGCTAGTTGTGGGTGGCATCATTTGAGGAACATGTATATCATCATGTCGCTCCTGTATGCAATATGTTTCCTGTAATTGCATTCAGAGGTATGAAGTTATGTAAATTCTCTAATATACCCATTATCCAGGAGTAGAAGGTATGTCGAGAATGACCATCTTCCTTTATCGTGAAGATGTCGTACTGAAGTTGAAGAATTTTCGTCTCATTCCTCGTCCGAGAGTACATGGCAGAGAGAATATCTGACATTGCCTTGGCAGTGGGCTGATGCAGAATATTATTGTTTGTATCTGTGATGAACTCAACTTTGGCGAGGGTCTAAAAATATCCTAACAAAAAGCGAAGGTAAAGTGTCACTGAGGCGACCGCTCACTAAAGTCAAGTAATCATCAACAATCAACAAACAATGAAATAAGCAATCAAAATGAGGGTCGAAATTTATTATAACCCTATATATAAATGTATAGCGGAAGTATGTATAGGGTATAGATCATAGGAAGAACGAGGGATATACAAAAAATAGCATAAAAAGAAAACAAATATTTTGTGGATTTTCTGAGGATTTTTTATTTTTATTTATTTTTAAATTAGTTGTTTTTTTATTTTTATTTTTTATAGACTCTTAATTTTATAATTTTTTCTATTTTCCTTTTTAAATTTTTCTTTTTCTTTATAAATAGTTATAATATAAATACATGTAATATAGGTATAACATAGGTACTATAGATAATAAAAAGAAAAAATAAGAACAAAATCAGGATAATACCCTAAGGTAGAGTCCTTTTTATTTTTTTAAAGGTAATAAAAATACTTTTGGGGATTTTTTAATAGTTATAATAATAGTAATATAAGTAAATCTAGCTAAATATAGAATATAGGCATGTATATTTATAGATATAGCTATAAATATTCAAAAATCAAAATATAAAACACATTTGTCTTTTGTAAGGTTTTCTTTATTTTTGGTATTTTTCTTATACTTTTTCTAATTTTTTGGATATTTAATTGAACTAAAATATTTAAATAATGAGTTATATTTATATGTAATTATTTTGAATTTAAAAATAGCTAAAGGTTTCAAAATTTTCCAAAATTATTTTTACTATATAATAAATATAATAGATGAAATTTAGAAATAGAAAGAAATATTTCTAGATTTTTTTAGAATATTTTTATTTTTATAAGGATTTTGGATCTTTCTAATTTTTAGTGTTTTCATTTTTTGATTTTAAGGATTTTTCGTCTGTAAGTGCAAAATAGGGTAATAAACAAAATATATTTTCTAAAATTTTTCAAAACATTTTTTTTATTTTTTTCTAAGCTAGCCAGGGAAAAGTAGATCTACTTTTAATTTTAATAAATAGAAATATAAGATAGAATACCACAAGAAAAATATAAATGGCAGAATATTATATAAGGTATTTATCCTAGGTTTCTACAAATTTTTAGGGCGCATGAGCTATTTTTAACAAAAATAAATTCAATAAAAAGAAAATGCAATCTGGCATGAGTATTTTTGCAAATATTTAAAGTTCTGAACTGTTCCGAACACCCTAGAGAAGTTCAGGGCTCAAATGCAAATTTCCCAAATATTCACAATAATATATAATTGAATGGGTATTTCTATAATTAATAGAAATTTGAGGGACCAGATGCAATTATCTCACAAAATATTGCACTAATATTACAAAAACTTGGACTAAAATCAAATACAAAAAAATCTGAGGGTTCAGTTGCAAAATACCTAGTCTCCTCACACGCATAGGCACGTGAGGTGATGTGGATTGGACCTAAATGCAATACAAGGGGGTAAATACAAAATAACCAGAATATTTTACACTATAGATGGAAGTTTATAGACTAGAAAATAAAGTACAAAATAACTGACGTATATGGAAAATTTACCCCCGTTAGGTGATCGAACGGCATTGCTAAATCCACTTGACGCATAGCGCCTTCTCGTCGCATGATGCGGGTTCCTCTTCGACGTCCAGGATTAGATCTCAAGATGAGAACCAATGGTGCTGAGGGAGCTCGATCGGACGTCTACGACTAGACCTGGAACACGAGAACGATTGCCACAATAAATGGGGGCTCTAGAAGAACTCGAAAGAAGATTCACCTAGGCGAGATTCCTCTGACTGAATCTCCTTTCTCTGGTGCTCGATGTTGCTGCTGAGATGCTATGGAGGTTGCTGGAGATGTTCCACGGTTGGTGGAGCCTTCTGATATATTCGGGCGCCATCGATGGGGGCCTGGAGCTCAATGTTGTATGGGGGTTGTTTCTTGATTGAGATGGCTCTCAGATGTGCCCTTCAGGCCCTACAAATATGCGCAAAAGCACTGCAAAAAAAGTGAGGGGCCCTTGCTATTATTAATGGCTAGTCGGAGCGAGATGGAGGTGGAACAGAGAGGTCCGGCGAGCGACGGAGGAAGGACTTTGGTTCTCCGATCCAGATGGAATTGAAGGGGAGTGGATGGTAAGGGAGATGAATAGGCGGCAAGGAAATGAAATGGAGGTGAACGGAGGGGCAGAGCATAGTCAAAATACGATGGAGAGGTTCGTTGGAGCTCATCTCCAGCAAACTATGAACTTTGATTTTTTATGAAATAAAGGTGATTTTAACTAGAAATGAAAACTAATTTGCTCTATCGCTATGCCTAGGAACAGAAAAATGCAAAGAGTATATGCTTACCGAACCTGGGAGTCTGGGAGCGGAGCTCACGATGGAGGGGCTCCGGCAAAAGCTTAGATCAACTAGATTAAACATTGTCCTCCTTGCTGAACCCTTAGAGAGGTTCCTGCTGTCACCAGGAGCTTAAATTGTGCTTAGGGTTAGGATTTATAGGAGTAAAGAGAGACTAAAATGAGGAGGAAGGTGGAGATGATACTATATATTGGGCGACTTTGGATTGAGGTGACAGTTCAATCCAATAATCCTCGGATCGATGTAGGGTTTAATCGTGAAAGAGCAAAAATCGAGTAGTAAAATACAAGACGACATCGAGCAATTTTGGTGCAAGAGTTGATGGGGAAAATCGATGAAAGCCGGGTCAAAGACTTGTCAGCTACAGACCTGGGGAAGAGTGAGCAGTTGACTAAGGTCAACGTAGACTCACTCCTCATTGGTCCATGTCAACCAAGAAGAAGACAAACGAAGAAATAAATCTTTATTTATTCAAATTAAAATAATAAATGATTTTATTTATTTATGTTGTTTTTATGGTGATTTTCATTTATTTTCACAAGTTAGTTTATTGTGAGTTACTTTTTACAAGTGTAAATATAGGTAAGTTCATCTATAAATTATATTTTTTATTTTGTATTTTATATTTTATTATTTTATCTACATAATTTATATATTTTTAATATAATTAAATACATATGAATATATTTTTATTTTTTCTGATATAATATGTACACTTAATTAATTATCGCTACTTATTATATAGGAATATATGTGTACAATTCATCTATGTATTTTTGTATACTAATTTATTTTAATGAATTTTTAATGGTTTTATTAAATGTAGTTATATACATATGTTATCAATAGTATTTACAAAATCATGAAGAATATAAAGAATAAATAAAATGATTATTTTATTTATGTATAATGTTCAATAGGGTCTAAAGCCTAATTTTTGTATTTTAACTCCAAAATAAATGAAACAGACTTCATTAAGTAGATAATTAAAAGTTATACACAATTAAAAGTGATTTGTGTGAATTTTGAGTTCATACGGAGAAGATACACGTATGGGAAGTTTGGATTTTGGATTTTGGATTTTTATTCTGAGTGTAGAAAGTTCAATATGCATTATTTTTAAGTGAAATAAATTTTTTATTTTTCTATATATTTGTATCTACAACTTTCATGTACAAAGCTTATTGATTTGATGTATAAATAATAAAGAATAGAATAGGTCCCAAAAATAAATTCTTGGGCAAAATAAATTAGCATTTTATTGTATTTTTGTCCCTTATCTCCCCCTACTGTATTCCTTGTCGACCCAATCACCATGATGCCTAGGTCAAGGGTTTTAGTGTCATTCAATACCTTTGGTATTTCATTTCTTTTCTTTTCTTCCTTTATTCTTTATTCTGGAATTAAATATAGTATTTTATACCATATTTACATAATAAATAATATGTTTGAATTTATGCAAAATGATGATATTAGCATATATGCTAGGGTTTAAAGGACAAAATGAAAGAATAAAGGAGATAAAATGAAGATTCATTACCCCCCTATACTTGCTTTTGTTATTCCCTTACAAACACTTGTGACCATAAGTGCAGAAAAGAAAATAAAGAAATGAAAAAAAAAAAGGAATTCGGATTGATGTTAACTTTCAAGCTTGTTTTCATAGAATCAAAGTTTGAAGCTCAGTCGGACCATCGGAATTTAGGTTTGGTCGGAACCTCATTGGGAAATAGATTTAAAATACAACAACCTTTAAGACACACAAGACTCTGCCCAAGTCTCCTCAAAGCCAAGTCAGAACAATTCGACGGCATACGCAGACTCTTATGACTATGAGTTTACCTTGTACAGTGTGTGTGGTATATAGCTCCTCTCGGTCGAAGCGGTAAAAGTCAGCCTTCTCCAACATGATGACCCTAATTCCCCAATCCAGCAACTCTTTCCTCGAGAAGCAGGGTATTACCTTCTACGTTCGAGTACAACTAGTTCAAGAAGAGGATGTGGAGAAAAGAATGGACGGTAGCCAGTGTAGCTACCTATCCTCGGATGCTTGACTAGTGTAGCCAAGTCTACCGGTTGCAGGTTCACATGGATTTGACTTTGAATCTCAATCTTGCTTATTGGCTATATACATACTCCAACGGGAAAAGCTTTGATTTTCCCGTCTATTCTTTTTGGAGTTTTTGAATATGTATTTTTTTAAATATATACAGCAGCATTTACATAAGGACTTTTTCTCTTGAGCCAGTAGACTATCCCTCTTTTAAAGCATTACTGCAACCCACAAACTTCTGTCTATAGACCGCATAGCTACAAGATCGGGTTAGAGTACAATGGCCCCAAATATATGACTTCTGATGTTTCCATTGGCTAAAGTCTCATGCCGGTAAATCTAGCTCTCTACCAATTCAACTGAGGTGAGCAAAGTGTAAGATGTAGGTGTGCAAGCTAGGTCACAGTCGATAAGAGTTGTGTGTTTGTTCTGAAATATCCTACTTAGGCAGTCAAGACGACACTTAACCAAGTCTCGTTGTCTCAAAGAATTAAGTCTAGCAGACCTGAAGTGTCTCAATTCTAGTTTCTTAAATATTCATGTGATTAAGTTGATTAAGGTTCAACCAATCTCTAATATCCATGCATTACTTAGACTAGTTCAATTATCAATATCAATCCAAAAAATGCAAATGCTATGTGCAATGCAAGAAAAAATATTTTTGTTATGTAATTTTCTAGTTTTGGAATTTTATAAATTTTTGAAAAAGTTTTGCAATTTTTATGCGGGTTTTTGAAAAGATTATGCAAATTTTGAAGTTTTGAATTTTGCACATTTTTAGTGATTTTTTAATAAGAAAAATATACGATTATTTACACGAGAGTGCAAGGAGTTTTTACAAGTTGAGTGTTAGTAAGTATTTATATATTTCAAAGATTTGTTGTAAGGTTCTCATTTAAGTTGTTTCTACAAAGGATTTCCAAAACATTTTTGAAAGCATTTTTGCAAACATTCTGAAAACTTATTTTTTGCAAATAATTTTGACAAACATTTTTACAAAGATTTACAAGCTTTGAAAATCATTTTGCAAATATTTTCCAAATAGTATATATATATTTTTCAAATAATTTTTCAAACTATTTGCAGACAGATTTTTAAAATATTTTATTCAAATAAATAAAAGAAGTTTTCACAAACAAAACATTTTTACAAAGATTTGACAGCATTTTACAAACTACTTTCCAAATAGTTTTCAAAAGATTTTTCAATAAGATTTTCCAACCATTTTTCAAACATTTTTAACCACTTTATTGCAAGTGTTTTCAAAGAATTATTGTGTGTTTTATTACTTAGCCATATTATTGAAAATACGAAAGTATGAGTTATGGCTAAAGTATATACAACGTATATACGACCCCCTATACTTAGCTTGAGCTATGTCCTCATAGATCAGAGAGAAAAAAAGGAAGACATAACTCATACTAAGAATAGAGTAATTTATACTACAACGATTAAAGAATGAACGAATGAGAAGTTGATCGCCCCCCCCCCCTATACGTAGGATGAATAATCCTAAGCAGGATGTACACAAAGCATGGAGGGTCAAGGGTGGGAATATACAAAATCATCGGCTCGACCTATCCCCCCCCCCTGCATACTTAGGGCAAAATATCCCTAAGTATAGACAGGTTGTCAAGAGTTGAAGGGACGGGTGAGGGACCAAGAAGATGAACAACTCGGGTTGCTCACCCCCCCTCCCATAGACACACACACTTAGGACAAAGTACATCCTAAGTATAGCAGTGATGAAAGGGGTGAACACCTTTTCGGAAGAAATAGAAAAATGAAAATGAAAAGAAGAAAATAAAATCTTTTTGTGATTTTTAGCTCGGATGTCTGATCTATTTGCCTTTGTGAACTCATCCTGAAATACCACCTCGATTGAATCAACAATAGATAGGAATATGTCATGCTCTAAGTACGGCTTCAGCAACTATCCGTTGACTACAAAGGGTTGTGTGTTAGGTGACAATTCTGATATGAGTAGACTTCCATTTCCATGCATAGTCTTCACGATAATGGTCCATTCCACTCGCTCTTTCAGCTTTCCTAGAAAAATCTTTAACTTCGTATCAAATAACCACACCTTCTGTCCAGGTTTGAAAGTCTCCCTTTGGATGTGTTTGTCGTGTCATCTCTTGACTTTCTCTTTGTACATCAGGTTGTTATTGTATGCATAGTCTCATAACTCAAGCAATCTATTCAGACCAACTTTTTTGTTCTTTCATCCTCGCTCAGAATCAATCTTGCACAAGTTTAATGCCCACAAGAATTTGTTAATTAACAGGCAGGTGGCAAGGCTTGCCATAGACAAGGCGGTAGGGAAACATGCCGAGTGGAGACTTGTATGTCGTACGATAAGCCCAAAGAATTGAGTCTGGTAATTGAGACCAATTCTTGTGATACAGACGTACAAGCTTCTGCAGTATTGTCTTAACCTCCATGTTTGAATATTCAGACAACCCACTTGATTGTCGGTGGTACGATGTTGCAACATGATGTTTGATTGCGTATTCTTTGGTCAACTTATTGACCTCCTTATTGATGAAGTTGATTACCGTCAGAAATGAGAACTGTGTGGATTATGAACCGTGAGATGATGTCATCTTTCAAGAAGCAACATACTGTGTGGTTGTCTACAGCTGTACTCAAAACCCTAGCTGTTAGGAAATGGCCCCATGAAGTCAATGCCCCAAGCATCAAAGGAGTCGGATATATGAATGTACTTTAGAGGTATTTTATCGCTCTTGCTGATGTTCCTATCCATTATTTGACAGTCAGTGCGCTTCTTTACGTAATTGTCTGCATCCTTGAATAGAGTTGGCCACCAAAGGCCATATTGAAGCACTTTTGTCGCCGTTCTCTTTCCAGAATGGTGTTCATCGGCTTTGAATTTGTGGTAATGGTCTAGGATACCCATGATATCCACCTGAGGTACACACCTCCTCCGTACGCAATATGCGCCCTCTCAGAATAGATGTGGTTCTTCCCACTGGTATAAATGAATATCAACCAAGAACTTGTCACGTTTGATCTTCGGCCAATCCGGCAGAGTCTTCTTAGAGACGTAATAGTTCACAATATTTGCATACCAAGGGATAGTGGATATAGACAATATTGCCTCATCTAGGAAGGTCTTCGTAATTGGAATTGAATTTTTCTCAAGAGACTCTGCATTGATATTTCTGGAAAGATGGTCTGCCGCTACATTTTTGACGCATGGTTTGTCACGAACTTCCAAGTCAAATTCTTGGAGTAGAAGGATCCAACGAATTAAATGAGACTTGGTGTCTTTCTTGATCTTATGGTACTTTATGGCATAATGGTCTGTGTAGATAATCACCCTTGATCCGAGGAGATGTGATCTGATCTTTTCCAGAGCAAACACAACAGCTAGCAGCTCTTTCTATATCACTGTATAGTTTTTCTGAGCTTCGTCTAGTGTTCGGCTAGAATAATGAATAGAAAATGGAATACCATCTCGTCTTTGTCCTAGAACAGCACCTATTGCGAAATCAGACGTGTCCGCATGATCTCGAAGGGTAGAGACCAATCGGGTAGCTGTAGGACAGGTGCATGTGTGATCAGGTCTTTCAACTTCTTAAAATATTGGAGAACATGGTCATCTACAATGAAATCAATCTCCTTGCCTGATAATTTTGTCAGCGGTCGAGCAAGATTGTTGAAGTCTTTTATAAACCGTCGGTAGAAACCGATGTGCCCCAAATATGACCGGACCTATTTCAGATCGGCAGGTGGCTCAAGTTTTGAAATTACTTCTACCTTTGTTGGGTCCACTTCCCTTCCACGTTTTGATACCACGTGACCCAACATAATCCCTTCAACCACCATGAAATTACTCTCCTCCCATAAGAGCTTCTCTAGGTCATGCGACCTCTTCTCAATGATGTCAACCTTTGACAGGTGGTTCCAAATGATTGTCAAGTCAGAGTTGTCACACATGTCGACTCCATGCGTATTCATTATGTTCACGTTCTTACTGAGGACCTGTAGTGGTGGTTGAATATGGAAGGTACGATATGAGGATAACACGACTTCTCCTTTGAATGACTCCTCAAAGATCTGCCACACTGCATCATTGTCCTTGTTGAAGTGGGATCCTCCGCAGGAGGTGTCAACCAGACATTGACTAGCTTCTATCAAACCTCCAAAGAAGTGTTGGACCAAGCTGGTCCTCAGGATGTCATGGTAGGGGCACTTCTCGATCAAATCGTTGGACCTCTTCCATGTCTCATAAAAGGACTCTTGGGATCCATGAGAGATGTTAGTGATTTTCGATTGCATGAGATTAAGACAACCGAGAGGATAGTACCTGTGAAGGAAAGTTGACTTCAGGTTCTCCCAGGTCATCACCACCTTCCCTATATGGTTGATATAGTATAGTGCTTTGCCCTGGAGGTTGAATGGGAAGGCGGTCAACTTGACTACTCCCAAGTTGGGGTAGTCCATCGTGTTGTAGATGCGGCCGAATATGTAGATGAATGTACGTCTCCTCATTTGAATTCCCATGGAAGCTAGGGAGGAGCGAAAGGAGCTGCGACTTTAGTTCGAAATGTTCGTGGACTGGTGGGATCTGGATCTACTGATTGATGCGGCTGGCCCAAGGGTTATATGATTGCTCAAGGGTTGGCTTGGGTCGACCTCTCCTTGCTTCGCCCTCACCTCCGTGAGATCCATCTACAAAGTGACTTTCATCACCATCATCACCTCCTCCTTGAGGTGTTTCCCTTTCTTCCGATCTCCTCATCAAGTCGTTCAGCATATCTTAAAAGGCGACCTGAACAAGAGCGTGGTCAATTAACTGATGCTGAATGGCCTGGATGGAGGCCAAGAGTTGCATGTTTACTTCATTATGACTCAGGCCAGTGCCCTGCTCTTGCTCTGTGTTCGGTTGTTGTGGTCCCTTTCCTCTTCCTGTTGGAGCTATTTCTGATGTTCCGTAAATGCACGAGTTTGAGATTAGGGTCAAGATCAACAATGGGAAATACAACCCTATCAGTTTGTATGCATGCGTCAGATGGAGAAAATAATTCAAAAGTAAGTTCAATTTTGAATCTTATTAGGGATGGAGAGGAGTAGGGTGTGAAATCAACCTCCATCCAAAAAGGACAGAACTCGGAAAGAGAGTTTTCTCGATTTATGTGAGGAAGAAGTAGTGGGGAGTCATGAGGGTGGTTCACAGAGTATGAACCATACATCTGAGAATTTCCCGAATTATAGGAGATGTCGAGCTCGAGGAGTCGATGTGGGTGTCGGCAGAGTCCCGACTAAGTCGTCCTGGAGTCATCATCTCGAGGGAAAAGAGAAGATCGAGTTGGAAGAAGGATACGTTGTTGAATGAGAAATAAATGGAGTGTCAAACAATAAAAGGCTCATGATGAGAGGGGGTCAAAGAGGAAGTGGGAAAAGAAGAATGTCAAAAATGCGCAAGTGTGTGGGACTTTGATCTTTGAACCTATTCTAAACAAAAAACACCAAACAAAATTGGATTCACCAACTCAACTCAATGTGAAGCCGTAAGAGTTCAGTTATATTTATCTTTTCAATTTTAGAGTTGTTAATTCAGGCAAAAGTTGTCACTTTCCTTAACAGCTAGCCCTAGAGGGGAGCGTGTACTGCCCGGAAAGTATCCCCGTACTTATTCCACCTCCTTTGTATCCCGTGATCTGTACATTTTGAGGTCCTCAATACCAGTCCTAGGTGGCTACTCAGTCAAAGAAGAGAGAGAGGAAGCAATAGGAGAAACCACTACTTCCCTCACAAGTGAGGTACTCAGACGCAAATCGATGAGACTGACACACCCGTGAGGGTGTGGCCTAGGCACGGTACTTCAGACCAAGTTGGATTCTCCACACAAGGCGTGAACACTGTCGTCAACAAGGCATATTCGATTGCATACGAAAGAAGCGCCAATACCTTGCCGGTCCCAAGTGGTAATTGAGGCAACCAAACATCGGGTTTTTGGTTATATTCCTTAAGGGTCGTTCCTCACTCGGTCTGGAATGTACCTGAATACAAAGTGGGCTTTGTGATACCCAAACAAGGATGTTCACTACAAATTTTATTTTAGGCCAAAGTGCAATTAACAGACCCCTTGTTTTAAATTTTGGTTTTCACTTTTTTGAGTATTTTAAATATCAACATGCCTAACGATTTTTTGTATTTTCTTTTTGCCTTAGGTGCTGAAAATAAGAGGGAGAGGACGACAAAGTAGTGAAGGGAGACACTAAGGTGGAAACATCTTAGTGCCTAAATGATTAATGCTTAGTTAGAAGAATTACATTGCTTCCCAGCGCTCTCCATGTGGGATGCAAGGCAAATAATTTTTAAACCTAAACTATATACTGATATGCACACAAAGAAATCGCCCTAAACAAGAATTGCTATTAAAGAGAAGAACCAAAAAAAGTAAATATGAGAAGAGAAACCTAAGGGTCTAGTCTTGGAGTCTCCTCGATGCCCATCATAGTGGGCTATATGGAGATCTCACATGGCACACGGTGTCAAATTCAAATATTCAATAATTAATTTTGATCTAATTCCAAATGTAAGCTATAGGTACATGCAAGGTATTAGGTGTTTGGCCTTAGATTACCGAGCAAGCAATCCTACAAAACTAAAGGCTCATTCCACAAAATAAATAAAAATAAGGCAGAAAACTCAAATAAAGAAATAAAGGCAGTGAGCCCCCAAGTGAACAAACACTTGGAAATTGAGCTTGGGTGTCCAAGTTTACCTGTATTATTTTATTACGAATTAATTACGCAAGAAATAAAGGTCACTCTCTCACAAAAATAAAAATAAAGGCACTATGCTAATGGTCCTCCTCTCTATCTCCTTCTCTCTCCAAGTAGCTAGATAGTGGAATAGCTACTCTCCTCGTAGCTTGGGTGCTTCAGCCACCTAGGTGGTCAATGTCGCCTTGAGGTCCCTCACAAGAAAAATAGAAGAGAATGTATTAGCACAATGAAACACTTATATCAACTAAAGAGAAAATAAATAAAGAGAAATAATGAAAGAAAAATATACTAAAAATCTATCATATGCATTGCTCCCTGGCAACGATGCCATTTAATGAACTCCATTTTGGCGAGGGTCTAAACATAATGAAAAGCGAAGATAAAGTGTCGCTTAGTCAACTGCTAACTAAATTCAAGGGATCATCAACAATCAACCCACATAAGCAACGAAATAAGTAATCAAAATGAGTGGTCAAAATTTATTATAACCCTATATATAAATGTATAGTGGAAGTATGTATAGGATGTCGAACACAGGGAGAACGGGAGATAGACAACCAAAATTGAATAAAAAGACAACAAGTGTTTTGGGGATTTTCTAATAATTTTTATTTTTAGTGGATTTTTAATTATTTAATTTTTTAAATTTTTTGTTTTGATTTTCTTAAATTTTACTTTTATAATTTTATATATATTTTCTGATTTTAAATTTTCCTTTTTATATATAAATAGTTATGATATAAATATGTGTAATATAAGCATAATATAGGTACTATGGATAATAAAAAGATAAAATGAGAACAAATTTAGGAAAAACCCTAAGGTACAGTCCTTTTTATTTTTCTAAATGTAATAAAAATATTTTTTGGGAATTTTTAATAATTGTAATAATATTAATAGTAATATAAGTAAATATAGCTATATATATGATAGGCTTGTATATTTATGAATATAGCTATAAATACTAAAAAATCATATGATAAAATATTTTTGTCTTCTTTAAGATTTTCTCTATTTTTGATGTTTTTGTAATAAGTTTAATTAATTTTTTTTATTCCTAATTGAATTAAAATGTCAAAATAGTGACTTATATTTACAAGTTGAATTATTTTGAAATTTAAAAATAGCTAAAGAATCCAAAATTTTCCAAAACTATTTTTACTATATAGTAAATATAATAAAGCGAAATTAAAAATAGAAAGAAACATTTTTGGACTTTTCTAGAATATTTTCAGATTTTATAAATATTTTGGAGCTTTTAATTTTTAGTGTTTTTCTTTTGTTATTTGTAGGAATTTTTGTCTGTAAGTGTAAAATAGGTTAATAAACAAAATGTAACTTTTTTTGGATTTTTCATATATTTTTATATTTTTTTTATTTTTCTAAGTTAGATCGAGAAAATAGTTAAAAAATATAGGATAAATACATCAATAAAAATATATGTGGTAGAATATTCTATAAGGTATTTGTCCTAATTTTCTACAAATTTTTAGGGCATGGGAGCTATATTTAACAATAAATTCAATAAAAAGAAAATGCAACCTGGCAGGGGTACTTTTGCAAATATTTAAAGTTTTGATACTGTTTCCGAACACCCTAGAGAAGTTCATGGCTCAAAATGAAAATTTCCATAATATATACCGGAAGGGGTTTTTTGTAAATAATATAAAGTTCGGGGGGCAGGTGCAATTATCACACAAAATATTACACAAATATTGCAAAAAGTTGGACTAAAATGAAATAAAAAGACTGAGGGTTCAGGTGCAAAATACACAGTCTCCTCACGTCGTGACTTCTGGCCGTGCGATGTGGGCTCGTCTTCGATGATTAGGATTAGATCTTTAGTTGAGATCCAATAGTGCTGAGGGAGCTCGATCGGATTTCTACGACTACACCTACAACATGAGAACGATCGGACGATAGATGGGGTCTCTGGAAAAACTCAAAAGAAGCTCTACTTGGGCAAGCTTCCTCCGACCGAATCTCCTCTCTCGGGTGCTCGATGTCACTGCTGAGATGCTAGGGAGGTTGCTGGAGATGTTCTATAGCTGGTGGAGCCTTCAGATATTTCGGGCGACATCGATGGGGGTCTTGAGCTCAATGTTGTCTATGGGTTGTTTCTTGATGGAGATGGTACTCAGATGTGCCCTTCAAGCCTAGCAAATACACGCAAAAGTGTCGTGAAAAAAAACAAGGGGCTCTGGCTGTTATTGATGGTTGGTCAGAGCAAGATGGAGATGGAGCGGAGAAGAATGAAATGGAGACGAACGGAGGGACAGAGCAAAGTCGAAATATAATGGAGAGGTTCAGTGGAGCTCAGCTCCGGCGAACTACGAACTTTGATTTTTAACAAAATAAAGGTGATTTTAACTAGAAATGAAAACTAATTTACTCTACTACTATGCCTTGGAACAGAAAAATGCAAAGAGTAAACGCTCACCAGACCTGGGAGTTTGGGTGAGGATCTCACGATGGAGAGGCTCTAGCAAAGGCTCAGATCAACTCTATTCAACATCATCCTCCCTTGTTGAACCCTTAGAGAGGTTCCTGCTATCATCGAGAGCTTCAATCATGCTTATGGTTAGAGTTTGGAAGAGTGAAGAGAGATCAAAAGAGGAAGAAGGTGGAGATGATACTATATATTGGGCGACTTTGGATTGAGGTGACATATCAATCCAATGATCCTCGGATCGATGCAGGGTTTCGGCGTAAAAGAGCAACAATCGAGGAGTAAAATTCAAGACTACATCGAGCAGTTTTGATTAACAAGGCCTTTGAAGGCCCCAAAGGAGAATGCATCTAACCTCTTCTTACAATGATGAAACACAAAGCTTGGGAAGGATGTAACTGATGGTGTATAATGATTTGATTTTATCTGCTCAGTCAAGGTTGTGTGTGCAGACTAAGATCATAACCTTTCCTATGAACTCTAGAGGTACTAGGGTAGGAGGGTGGATTTAATGATATGAAATCATTGTGACCATACCAAAATCAGATCTCATAGACCACAATGTGTCCTAAGAGGGTACTCTGGGACACCAGGGGTCGTGTATGGGTGCTACGGCATACAAGTGACTAGGAAGGGCCGCAAGCGAGGTGTTTTGTAGGTGGAGAAGAGTCTCGCGAGGAACCTCATTATGCAATAGTGATAAACTATGTGTGTGAGACCCTATACGATAGGGAAGCAAACACATGGACGTGAGAGGGAGCTGCACTAAGGAGTTTCACAACGAGACGATGCGCGCGACTGGCTATGCCTGAAGGAGGTTGAAAATCACTTGACTTGATAGGCTAAAAGTAGAAACTATCGTCGTTGTGTCGGTCAGATGAAATTCACAGAAAATTTATTCTTTATTTATACTCCTAAACTAGTATGTATAACAATAAGTATAGGAGGGTAGAACTCAGGAAGCAAATTGTGAAAAACTAAGGTATAATAGGAGAGTATCTAAGGAAGAAGGCCTTTCCTGATTTCTATTTTTATGGGATTTTTCTGAATTTTTGTTGATTTTATGAATTTGTATTGTTTTTAGTTTTATATATCAATAAATAAAGAAATATATATTATGCTTTATATTTTTTATTATATAATTATTTTGAGATTTTTTACATTTTGTATTTTTACTATTTTTATATATTTTAAAGTTTTTTTAGGATTTTTATGGATTTTGAATAATTTTTAAAGAAGAAAACAAGTTTTTATTGAAAATAGGGAGGTATTTTTTGTTCTTAAATAAGTAAATGAAGGAAAAAATTCTTTTATTTTTACTGAAAAGTATATGAAAATACCTTTCCAACAAGGTATTATATGTATTCTTATGATTTTTCTAGAACTAGTTATGAATTTTAAAAATTTTGAAGTATTTTGGTATTTCTAAGGATTTTAATATTCAATTTTTTATTTTTTTGATTTTTTGTGTAAAATATAGTAAAATACATTGTATGTAATATTTGCGGTTTTATAAATATATTTTTATATTTTTTTGTTGATTTTAGGGAGATATGTTTTTTTGTATTTTTTTGAATTATTAAAAATAGAAAATTTTTATTTTTCAAAACTAATTGTATACTTTATAAAGTATATAACTATACCTTTTATATATTTTTATTATATTTTTATATTTTGTTTTAATATGTTTATAATATGTATATAGTTAATTAATTGAAATACAGGGAGCATGTGTAATAAGTAGAATATGCAGAGAGGTGTTGTGTAAAAATTCCAGAAAGTCGTGTATGACACACGTAATTGCAACACTTTAGGGACATGTTTGTGATTACAATAATGTTTGAGGGTTCTTTCGTAAAAAGCCCACAAATCACCCCGTGTGCACGAGACACGCACGTGCAATGCCTCTTCAGCGGTGGGAGGTGGTTACGGCAGTGTCAAGATGTGGCGCTGCCAAGGCCGTCCGATGAAGCTCGATCGTGTGGCTCATGTTCCTTGTGTTCTTCCCTAAATCTAACTTTCCCAGGCAATAGTCGATGAAGACGGTGGTGGTTGCTCGCTTCCAGATGAACCTTATCAAATCCTAATCGTTGATAGCTCGACCTGTAGAAGATATCTTGATTTAAATGGAATAATATGAATCAATTGAGAAAGTTACCTGCAAATGATTCGAGTGATCGTTCGTCCTTAGATTTGTAGCGATTTCAGACACTATATGGTTGATTTTGCTTGAAGATTGTGTCTCGTCCAAAACTAACCTCCATGAGATGCTATAATCCTCGAGAGGGTGCTCTAATGGTAGAGACTGATGCTCTAGGCAGTGTTGGCTCATGGTATTGTAGGTAATCATTGAGAGACGGAGTAACTCGGTCGATGGTGCTTTAATCACCCAAACTTGCAAGTGAAGAGGATCACCTCCTGGTGATGCAAGACCTGCAATTAATCAAACAAGACTCGAGGTTTGTGTCCTCGGTCAAAAGTAAGGCTTAAAGAAATGGAATGATGATGAATGGGGAAGCTAATGCGAGGGCAGAGGATAGAACTTCTGCTCCGGCCATCGTGTGTGGCTAGAGGGATTTCGATGCGAATGTAGGTGGAGAAATGAAATCAAAATGACGATCAAATGATCGACGAGAATACGACAATGGTTTACGTATGCGACAAAAATAAAGAGCAGGACGAGAAGAGAAGAAGGAGATCAAAGGGAGAGAACTGGAGAATGGAAACCTAACCTGAAAGTGGATGGAGGAGGTCTCCTGTGGGCGGAGCTCAGCTGAGCTCCGTGGTCGTGGCTTCAACACGGTGGCATGCACGGAGGCTAGAGCTCTCGCCAGCGGAGCACATCAAAGAAGTGATATTGTTGCACCTCTCCCGATCTTTCTTAGTGATGGAAGGATCTAAATCTGCCACCTCTAGGTCTCTCTCTCTCTCTCTCTCTCTCTCTCGGAGCTCACGGAATGGGAAATGTGGGAAATGGCGTATGACTCTTTCAGAGGGAGGTGAAGCCTTATATAAGAAAGGAAGGAGGGTTCGAGGTTGAAGATGACGGAGAAACGACCTAATGGACAAACCGTTAGGCGGTTGAAGGGGGGAGGAGGAGAGGAGGTGGTGACGGGAAGCAGAGAAGAAGATGGTCGGGCGGGGAGCCAGATTGAGGAAGAACGGGGAGAGATAAATAATAATTAATTAATAATTAAATTAAATTAATAATTAAATTTAAAAATAAGTTAATGAATACAAATTATGTATAATTTAATAGATAATTTAATTATGAATTTTAATTTAATAAATAATATTATTTAATTAGTTAAATAAATACATATATGTATATTATACCTGTATAAATAATTAATTAATTATTTTAGATAATTTTATTTTTTCTAAATTTCATTTGTATTTTATATTAATATCATGCCATTAATATTAAAAAAGTACAAAAATACCAGAAATAATAAAAATTAAATAGAATAAAATTAAGAATCATTATACAAATATACTAATAAGGTCCCAAAACCCCACTTTTTGCATATTAAATCCGATTTTAGTGAAGTCACTTTTATTTGATAGATAATTTTATAAAACAAACTTTAAAAGTGATTACACCCAATTCGAAGTTCATATGGTCGAGATATGAGGTTTGGAAGTTCGATTTTTATGCTTTTTGGTTTTGAGATTCATTGACATTTATTAATAATTAATTGTAAGTTATGTTATTTATTCTTCTACCAATTTTTATAAACAATTTAGAAAAAGAATTTAGCTAAACAGGATTACATATAATTAAATAGAAATAAAGAAGATTTATATACAAATAGTGCATATTTACAAAGGGATCCAAATGCCAAAACTCACACATTTAATTATAATATTTTTTTGATATTTTTAATAAATAGTATTTATAAAACGAAGTTTAAAAATGAGTTTGGTTGATTTGAAGTTTTTTATAAATAGTTATGAACCTTGAAAGTCAGCTTTTACGGCTTTTGCGATTCAATGTAATTATTTATTTCAAATTAAATATTTTTCTGATATTTTATAATTTACTATATATTATTATAAACAATATTGATGAAGGAAATATTTTTGTTGGAATTATATGAATGACAAATAAAATAAGCGAAGATAAGTACAAGGTGAAAAATGTATAACTTACATTATTTTATCTTTATTTTCTTATATTTTTAAAGGTTAGGATTCTTATATTTCCCTACTTATTTATTTTGTCGACCAAGTCAATATTGACCTAGTCTTAGGGTTATGATCAGTCTGAATATATTTACATATATACATCCTTCTTCTTTTATTTTTATTTTTATCTTTATTATTTATTTTGGATAAAATAAGTGTTAAATATATAATATTAAAATGAGGTTAGTGTGTTAATTAGTGAGAATTAGTTGATATTTGCATGTATTTTACCAAAGCTTTTAGCCAAAATGAAAGAATAAAAGGAGAATCGTGGATTCATCATTCCCCTATACTTTACCGTTTCTAGTCTCTCGAACACTTATTCTAAAAATAAGTGAAAGATAAACAGAAAAAGGAAAGAAAAAACTTAGAACAAGATTGCTTCTTTAATCTGATTTTTACTTCATCCAAAATCAAGAACTCAGAATAAGGCATTTGGATTAATAGTTTGTCAGGACTTCACTAGAATTAGGATTTAGGTCTCAACAGTCCTCAAGTTCCACAAATCCTTATCCAGGTTTGCCTCAACAGCCGGCTCATATCCACCCATCCATCATGCAAACTATTCAACTTAGAAGTCAATGTGTACTGTTTGTGAATGGTGTTAGCTCTTCCTGCTTAAAGAAGAGAAGAAACTGCCCAACCCAATTATATACTCCCATTAGGTCCTCATCTAGCTAGTCGATCCTCGAGGATAGGGGTATTTCCTTCTGAGTTCATGTCATGTTGTGTCCACAATCAAAAGGGGAAAGAAAGTAGAAGAATGAGAAAAGAATTGGAGTGTGACTGATGTAGTCACATCTCCTGTGAAGCTTGTCCAGTTTAGCCAAGTCTCCACTAAGATATGCAGGCTCTCTGAACTTGGACCATTGTGGTCATGTATGTATTTGGTGTTTGGCTTCTTTTTGGTAGAAAATATTTGTTGCATGCATTGATCTTTTGTGCCCCAATGAATATAGCATCTTTTTTGTCCATTTTTTGAGGTCTTGAAAAAATTATGCCAGCGGATCTAGCCCTCATCCGAAGCTTTATTTCAACCTCACAACTTCCGTCTTTAGACGTCAGCGACACTAGACAAGGACGAAATGCACCACTAAAATGGACTGCCCTCCGTAACCCCATGCAAGTCAAGCTAAGTGTGGTATGCATGAGCTCAAAATTAGTTCAAATGATGAAGAGTTATACGGATGACACCAGGTGTCCTACTTAGGTAAGTTTAAGTTGAATTTTGAACACGGATTTATGGAACCAAAGAATTATGTCAAAGATCTGAAGAGTCTAAGTTCTAGTTTCTAATAAAGTCCCTTTAAAATTAAGTGGATTATGGCTAAACCATGCTCCATCCTTCATACTTTGCCATTCAGTTCAATAATAAAACTTGTTCTAAAAAATGATAATGAATGCAACAATTTTTATGAAGTGAATTTTTCAATTTAAACTTTTTTGTACAATTTTAAGAATGCAATTTTTTAATGGACTTTAAAACTTTTAATTTTTTGATATTTATGAAAGAGTTAGTGATTGAATCAATTACAAGAATTTACATGCATTATGTAACTTTTAACAAAGAATTTTATACATATTTTATATACAAGATTATATAAGTTTTATACAAGATTTACAAAAGAATTTTTTTTACAAATTTTATGTAATTAATAATTTTATACAAGTATTTTACAACACATATTTATATACATTTTTAAAGGTTTTTAACTCATATTTATGTTTTTCTATCAAATTTTAAAAACTCAAAATGTATACCATACTTTTATAGCCATATTATTAAAAATATAATAAAATACAAGTTATGACTTCTAAAGTATATATATCATATATATACAACACCCTCTCTATACTTAGTGTGAACTATGTCCTCATAGTGACAAAGAAGCGATAAAGGAATACATAACTCGAGCTAAGTATAGATTGGTGAAAAGAATACTATATTATATCAACTCAAAAGAATAAATGAATAGAAGTCAATCATCCCCTCTATATTTAGGATCAACTAATCCTAAGTATGAGACTCAAAAATGAAGATGATCGAGGTCAAAAGAATATACACAAGCAATGACTCAGCCTGTCCCCCCTATACTCAGGATAAAATATCCCTAAGTATAGAGAAGAATATCAATAGTTGAGGGATGAGAGAGAGAGCAGGCGATACAAAATGGAAATAATCAAAGACAAAAATGAGCGATATTAGCCCCCCACCCCCACCCCCACTTGGAATAAAGCAACCCTAAGTATAAGCAACAACAAGGGTAATAAAACAGAACAAATATGAACAACACAATGTTTACACTCCTATACTTAGGATAAAGTACATCCTAAGTATAGCAAAAATCCTAAGCGAAACCTGGGGTGCAAGACAAACGAAAGAATGAATGAATAAAATCGAAAACACATATGTACAAGGTGAAAAAAATGAGTAAATAAAAATGAAACTGTACATGCTCAAGAATGTCGAAGAGTGGCCTTCTTGCGCGACTAAGGAATGATATAATGTACAAGAGAGAGGTCGACATCAGGGTCATCCTCAAAGATATCGATATCTAAATCGGAGGATCCTTGACATTTGTCAACCGATGAGAAATGACCCAGATGGTTGAAAAGATGGACAGAACTGAAATTTGAAAGCTGCATTACAGTCTCTGAATCACTATCATCATCGACATTGAAATAGTAAAAGGAGGAATCATCCTCTAACATTGTATCCTCAACTATGTGTGACTAAAGAGACATTGGGTTGTATCCGAAAGAGAAGCGACGAAGAGGTCAAACTCTGCTGCAATCTGATCTATATCATCATCAACAACAACAACATAGCCATTATCTAAATCTGCGTAAAAAGAGGCTCAATAATCTCGCAACTGGAAGGCTCGAATGAAGGATCTATAACTGAATCAGATTTGTCTTTCAAAGTATGTGCCACCAGCGATTTTGTCTCAATGATATATATACTGCGAATCTCATCAATACATCTCCAATGTTGTGTAAGTGGATCACAAAAGGCTATGCTCTCCAGGTTTTCCTCTCTAGAGAGGAAATCTCAGGTCTCAGTATGATCAGAAAGGACAGGATTGTGTCAAATCTCAGCTTTAATGACACATGCCCCTGTATCTGATTGGTTGGTAGCAACTTGTCAGATGCACGACTCTCTAATGGCTCAGAGCTTGGCACTGTGTTGCTGGGAGGAAAAGTAACATTGTCTGTCCCATAATCAATAGTGGTTCGTAGAAAAGATCGACCAAGAATAATGACAGCATCATGTGATGGTACTATATCGTCCAAGTCCAAGAAAATAAAATCCACAGTAAATTTTATCCCTTGTACCACCATGACAATGTCCTGAAGTATACCCTACACGATAGAGAGGCAAGCACATAATTATATTGGCATGAAGTATTATTTCATGCAAATAGAACTATGTGATCCTACAATTATTTAAATATAGTTATGGTTGTATAAGATGTTAAGGATTGAAAGCGAGGTAATTGGTGGTAGGGCATGAACTAGATATGTATCCGCAAAGGTTCGAGTGGGGGGTAGATTGCGAAGGTTGGTAAGAAGTTCGTTGAGACGTGAAGGGTGGATCGGAGACACGAGAGGATCGTCTGCAGTACTGCAGACTCTGCAGTAAAATCGTGGATCCTTGGAGCCGCTCGATCAAGATCGAGTGGTTCGCACGAATTCGCTCTTTTTGTGGCATGTATCGTGCAAATTCGTGTGAACCGCTCGATCAAGATCGAGCGGCTCGAATGGTTACCGCAGAGTCTACAGTGCTGCATACGATCCGCCTCTGATGGGAGACAACTACACGGACCTACGTCAAACAAAACAAAGGAATATGAAAAAGGGACCACGACGGCTGGAAGATGTTGCTAGCAATGATGGCAGTTCTATGGAATGGTAAAAAGTACGGTTTTTTTGGTTTGTCAAGAGAGTTGGAGATAATTGTGCTTGTAATTTTATAGGTGGCGATGGCTTCGATTGTGCTTGTGCTTGTTTGTGCTTCTTATCGCACTTCTTACGATTCATGTTCTCATCGCTCGTTCATACCTCTAATGAAAAAATACATAGAAAACTTGGTAGATGAAGACATGTTAGGATGCCTCTCTCTCTCTATATATATCTTCATGACAGGTCCACGTATATAACCGGTTTCAAAAAAATCGATGATGGATGGAGGGACCTGCAAGGTAATGTATTTTCTAACATGTTGGGGGAAAAGTCTCATTTTTCCTGACAGCTCAGGTTGGGCTGTGTTAGGAAATGACTTCCTCACGTCTCTTCAGCTGTAATCAACGGCTGCAACGTATTAAATGATATTCCTTCCTTATAGTCTATCAAAAAATGCCATACATCAGGGATGCAAACGGTTATGGATATATCCGTATCCGTTTCATACAGATTTTGACATCGGTATCCATTTAAAATGGATACGGATATGGATATCGTTTTGATATCCGCAAACATCCGTATCTGTATCCGTATTTCCGTTTTTTCATATATAATTATGATCATAGATTTATTTTTAGTCATATATAATATAATTATGTACCTTCTTTTACCATATTTGTATAATTTTTATGATGCAAACATATTTAGTAAATTTGTATCATATGTTCTCCATTTAATTCGTATATATTTAAGTCGATTATATAAAGCATTTCTAACATTACTCATAGGCGATCAGTATCCGTTTTACATCTATGTCTGTTTTTTAAGGATATGGTAAGATAGTTTTAATATCCGACAATATCCGTATCTGCATCCGTATTTGTATTTAAAAATAGATAAGGATACGGTTTGACCTATATCCATATCCGTATCCGTCTGTTTGCATCCCTACATACATCTCAATGAAAATGACGTGATGAAGTGAAAAATGGTAATAAAGAATGCTTCCAATGGAGAAGAAAACTAAAAAAAGAGAGGCCATTATTAGTTGATGGCTCATGTGGAGTCGAATCAGCACCATCTCCATCAGCAGGAATAGAACGATGAGCAACATGGCTAGTGAATTATCAAGATATGTAGCGTGTACTTAGGAGAGCTCGGTTGACCATGCATGTAATGCATATAATTCATAGTGCAGTCGTTGTATACAAATTTGTATATATATGGAAGTAGTTAACAAGTATCAGTCACCCCTCAATACATAGGACGTATACCGACTTCCATGACGACGCGTTTGGTGAGCTATCCTTCTTGCAACGCAGTTCACCTTTCAAAAGAACCCATAAACCATTATATATATATATATATATATATATATGAAAAAAATAGGAAAACGTCGGAAAATGGAGTGGGGCCAGTCAGGGACAGCCCCATTTTTCCTCTCTCTCTCTCTATATATAGGAAAAACGGGCTGCCCTTAGCCTACCCGCTTGTCATTTCCCGCAATTTTTTTTTAATTTTTTGCAAAATATCACCATGTATATTCATCAATATATCCCTCCAATATGTCATTCGAATTTAGTCAGAAACAAAGACTCATATACCCTCCATCTAGAAGAGGTAATTTTAACGATATAAACATTGTTGTAATCGACATGTTCAAGATGGAGGGCATAGGAGTCTCCGTTTCTGACAAAATTTGAATGGCCTATTGGAAGGATATATAGATAAGTATACATTGTGATATTTTTCAAAAAATAAAAAAAATACAAAAAAATAATGCAGGAGCAATCCCATCAATCCCATAAATGTGTGTGTGCGTGTGCGCGTGGGTATGCGTGTGGGTGGGTGTGCATGTGTGTGTGGGCGTGGGCGTGTGGGCGTGGGCGCATGCACGCACGTGTGCGTGGGCACGTGTGCGTGGGCGCATGCGTGGGTGTGTGTGCGTGGGTGCGTGCGTGGGTGTGTGTATGTATGCGCGCGCGTGCATATGTGCGTGCGTGGTTGCACGTGCGTGTGTGTGCGGTGTGTGTGTGTTGATGAGCTTTGACTATTGGGGTTGGTCATACAACTGTATTGTATGTAAGTTGTAACTTATAACAATTGTTTGGATATTATTGTTACTTCATTTAGTCGTCTATTTTAACGAATTGTAAACAAAATACTATGAAAAATATATAAATATTACCAAAAATCTATTTTGTAAATACATCTAAATAACTAATACGGTAATGTACAGAAAACATGTCCTTCTAGACCACCCATAACTTGTGCATATAAACTCACATTGAGGTAAACTCAACTTTAAAGTTCAAAGTTCAAGTTTAAAAATCCCGAGTATAAAAATACTTTGTAATTGAGAAGACCTCTTCTTAGTGTAATTTTAAACTTTAATTATTCTCATAATCTTTTATTTTGAGAATAAAATAATAATCAAAATTAAAACTTTGAAAAAGATAAATTAGATAACAATAAATTACCTAAATTTATTCATAAGTTAGATCAATGAAGTATTTTCCCTAATTTATGTAGAAGCAAGGTATTGAAATTAATATTCAATAAAAATACTTAAGTCATTTCTTCACCAACATAGTAAGCAGATACTCTTCGATCCTTTTGGTTCCCATCAATGATCACATCTATTCAAGCAAAAGTTGATCGTGGATCCAAATCTGGAAGAGCAACATCTATACTCCTAACTAATACCCATTTTTCTCCTTCCCCTCTTCTTGCCCTGACACGTGACTCTCTCCCCTCTCTTCCCCATTCTCTCCCTTTCCCCCGTCATTCCTCTCTTCTGTCTCCCCCCACTCCCCCCTCTCTCGATCACTCTCTCTCTCTCTCTCTCTCTCTCTCTCTCTCTCTCTCTCTCTCTCTCTCTCTCTCTCCACTCACTCTTTCCCCATCTTTCTCTCTCTCCCCACTCACCCTCTCTCCCTCTTTTCTCTCTCTTCCTCTCTCCTCTCCGTCTCTTTTCTCCCCCTCTCTCTCTCAAATGCATCCATCTCTCTCACCCTCTCTCATCTTTTCTCTCTCCTCTAATTCCTCCTCTCTCTCTCTCACTCTTTCTCCCACTCCACCCACTATCTCTCCCCTTTCTCATATTTTCTCTCTCCTCTAATATATTTGTTAAATTTAAAATTACAAATATCATATTTTTCTTAATATTTATTAAATTAATATTCATATATATATATATATCAATTATATTTATTGAATTAGAATTTTTAAATATCATATAAAGTTACATTTTTCCAAACTTTGTAATTATTCAAATTCAGATTTGTAATCAATGTGGGTAAAAATATATATTTATTTTATTATTATACTAAAATTAAATCATATTTATATGTGATGTAAAAAATTGAAATATAATAATAATTTAAAATAGTTTAAAAAATTATTTGTGAAATATAATGTTAATGAAAAAATTAACTCAAACTTAAATATGTGTATATGAATGTTATAATAAAGAAACAAAAAATAATCTGAAAACAATTTTCAATTAATGTTTAAGTTGTTATGTAATACAAATAATTCAATAAATAATAAAAATAAAATTAACTTATGAATATGATAATGATAAAATTATACTAATATCAATAGTTTATTAATAAATATTTTAAAAATAATCTAAAATTTAATAATAGTAATTTGTTTGAATGTAATACATACTTAACTTATTTTCCCCTCATCTTTTCTTTAAATTAGGTGACATACATATATATATATATATTATATTTCATTTTAATTATATCCATCAATAGAATGGATTTGAAATCTTTTCACATCATTTTCTATACATTTTATATGTCTATGGATTACTAAAGTATATTTTGGCAATCATAGAACAATTGTTTACGGTATAAATAATAACTTAATCAAAACTAATATCAAGTATATAAACTATATTAAGAAAAAAATAATTAATCTTTTTATCATAATGATTTCAATAAAAGTATAAATTCAAATAATAATTTAATCCTTTAATTTTTTTAGTAAAATCTATTTAAAATTCTTCGTCAAATGTATAAATGTGTTAACGTAATAGCTTATAAATATGCAAGTTACATGATTTTTTCCAATTTTTTAAGGTAAATTACAAAAAAGGACCACAACTATACCTCAATTCTCAATTAAGGGACTCATTTTTCAATTGTAACAAAGACGGGCCTGAACCGTCAACCTAAGGGTTTAACGTCGACATATAAGGATCGTTGAAGCTTATAGAGGCCTATATTTGAGACAAAAACATGAGATCAGGCCCCTCTTTGTTACAATTGAAAAATGAGTCCCTTGATTGGGAATTGAGGCATAGTTGAGTCCCTTTTTTGTAATTTATCTTTTTTAAAAAAAGAATGGCATGCATGTATTGAGGCTTTTTTAAATATATTATACAAATATAATTAAACCTAAAATCTTGTTTAATTTTTAGTAAAAAATCAAATTTTATAAAAATAAGTATTATCATATTAAGAAAATATTCGTCATTTTTTATTTCTCCTTTTTTACCAACTCTCTCATCTTTCTCTCTCCATATTTCAGTATCATATTAAGAATATATTCATCATTTTTTATCTCTCTTTTTTATCAACTCTCTCATCTTTCTCTCTCCATTGTTTCAAAGTTACAATTTTTCCAAACTTAGTAATTTATTCAAATTCTAATATTGTAATCAATGTTGGTAAAATCTAATATATATATATATATTATTGTATTAAAATAAATACATCACTTTCTATCTCTCTTTTTACCCACTCTCCCCTCTTTCTCTCTCCATTATTCCAAAGTTACATTTTTTCAAACTTAGTAGTTTATTCAAATTCAAATTTTATAATCAATGTGTGTAAAAACCCATGTTGATATTTTATTATTGTAGTAAAAATAAATTATACTTATATGTAATGTTAAAATTGTGAAATACAATACTAATTAAAAAATAACGTAAAATAAACTTAATTATGAATATGATAATGATAGAATTAAACTTATATCAATAGTTTATTAATTAAATTTTTTAAAAATAATCTAAAATTATATAATAGAAAAAAATTGAAATCTAATGCATACATAACTCATTTTTTCCTCATCTTTTTAAAATTAAAGTGACGTATAAATATTAGATTTGATTTTAATTATACCCATCAATCAATTGAATTTAGAATCTGTTCACATTATTTCTTATGCATTTTATATATGTATGGATTACTAAAGTATATTTTGACAATCATAGATCGATTAATTATTATATAAATAATAACCTAATTAAAACTAATATTGAATATATACATTATATCAATAAAAAATGAATGAATATTTTATTATAATAATTTCAATAAAAATATAAATTCAAATAATAATTTAATCCATAACTTTTTTAGTAAAAATCTATTTAAAATTCTTAATCAAATATATATGTTAACAACATCTATAACATACATTTTTATTAAATACATTATTAAATTTATTTACCCTTAAACTTTATAGTATTTATTAAATTTCGTTGTTGTCGTTTGATCCTGCCATGAAGAGCAGGTATGCTACCTAGTCAAAGCTATTATTAGCAAAGGAGGGAGAACCTTCAAGGGGGAGCTCCGCTTTAAACAAGTGGCAATACCATAGGTTGATGTAGGGTGGTCACCGGTCTGCTCTTTAGGAGCCGTTTGTGTAGGGGATTACCCCCTTTTTGGGTTACCCCAAAACCACACTTTCTCTCTCATGCGGGGCCTACTCTCACTCTCTTTTTTAATACATTAAATAAATCATTTCTCTTTCATCTATTCTATTAAAAATTAATATATTCTACTATCATATCGTCTAAAATTTATAAACTATTCAACTTCTACTTATTTTTTCAAATTTCAATACAATCGCATCACAACAACTACTTACTTTTTCAAACTTCAATACAATCACATCACAGCAAACCCAACCAACCCAAAATATCTATCCAAACACCAAAACACACAAATAGATTACCATCCCCTAGTTTACCCCAAGGCAACCCGGCAACCAAATGCACTCTTAGATTTTTGAAAAGTGACTCCTTTTGGAATGGGATTTATCCAATGGGATAGCCCTGAGTTACGAGGATGATGGTATAGATAGCCATGCGGTTTAGAAAGTGTTTGGACAAAGGGGTGGTTGTTTGAATGGTTTGTTATAATGTGACTTTATTGAAATTTGAGAGAATACTTGGATTTGGATTGTTTTATGGTTATTAAAAGGAATGATGTAATAGTGTGATATCTTTTTTATCTGTTTAGAGATGGATATATTATTATTTTTTTGAGATACGAGTAAAGTGGTATGAGCTGATTTAAGAGATGGTGGGAGATAATGTGAGTTGATTGAAGAGAGATGGAAAGGAGAGGTAGAGCCAGCTTGCTAACTTTCGTATTGTCATTAGTAAAGAGGAATTGGTTGAGCGGTATCCCACCAAATGGAGGAGCATCCCTCCAACCAAACAATCCTAAGTACACGTCATCAATTATCGAGATTTTTTCCATGTGGCAAGTTGCATAGACGATCTAATCATTATCTGAATTAATGCATTGAAGTCCCGAGGGGCCTATTTTAAATTAACCTTTAACTCCTCTTTTGTAGATAAATCTATGCAAGGAAAAAACAAATATTTTAGCATTCATTACTTTCTATTTGTGGATTCCAACATTTAGGAGGTTTGTATCGCTTTACTTGGCATCGTCTCATTACATTTGATGCTGTAATATTTATTTTATATTTTTATATTTTTGCTTTTTTTATATGCTTGAATAGGATTTGTTTCTAATTCCTCTTTCCTTCCATGTATCAGTTAGTATAATTATATAGTATACTACTACCAAAAACTCTTTCACACATTAGATTTTAGTTCCTTGATTAGAAAAAGACAAAAAAATTAAAAATACCATGCATAGTATGCATTATATACTACTCGTAAACATGTTAGTCCTCAAAAATATTATAGATTGTGATTTTAATAAATCAATAACCAATAAAAAGCCAAAAAAATAAATCTTTACTGAAAACTCGGAAAAAATACATACGATGGCTATATTTTCTCCTATATTGCTTATGTAATTATTTCATGTCAACTATTAAGACTAGAATTTTAAAACCTAAAAGCATGATAAAAAAATCGAAAAATATCTAAAAATGCATAAGTGACTTAAAAACTCCATAAACTGATAGCATCCTGGTACCACAGGTAACCCCTCGAATGTTCAAACGATCTATGTCCGATTGGATGATGCAGGTTGACTGGATGACTTGGTGTCTGGCCCATGAGCAACATACACTTACAAATCTTTTTACTTTTACCATTGCGAGTAAAAGTGGAGACTAAACAAGCTCCACCGCACGTCTTCGTCGTTACTACTTGCTGTTGTGCTATCAAACACAAACCTACTGAAAAAGAGTTTTATCAAGGAAGGAAGATTACTGTGTGAATGCAGCAAGAACACTTTTTAACATAACATTCACACAGTATTATTACTACTTTTAAGAAAAATATGGTTCCAAGGGCACATATGCAGGTGAAAATGACCAAGTGATTATTCATTTTGAATTAGTCATCTCATGTTTATTCATTTAGAGTATCTGTCTCAATTTATCAAGCATCCCTAACTCACAAAATATAGACAGTTATGACAAAGCAGACGAGAATTATACAGCCCATTAATAAAATTCTAGGAGGAATTAAATTAGAGTTCATAGATATTGTGTAATAATTACCCTATTGTAGAAAGAAACTAAAAAAGCATAGTCAGGAGAACAATCGCACATTCCTTTCAACATTATGTGCTACACGTAGTACCTAATAGAGTATTGATTTCACCAATTATGTTAACTGGTCTTCCATCGAACACGGATGATAATGTTGCCTCACAGAGCTTCTTCAGTTCCCTGGTTTGTCTAAGAGCTGCTTCCTGGTGAAAAATGATAACAGCGTATTAATCACGGTACATATGGACTTCAAGAAACGGTGCGCTGCGCAGAAGCAATGAGTCCAACAGAAAATTTGATAGATGCAAGTAATATTTCAACTGCATTGTGCAGTCATAAACTTATGCGACATAGCATACACAAATACAAAAATGGATTCAATGGGGCTACCCCCACTGCATTTTCCAGCATTTTTTTTATTTTTTTCAAAAATAAAGCCATGTATTTCCATCACTATATCCCTGTAATATGTCATTCCAATTTCGTCAGAAACAGGGACTCCTATGCCCTTCATCCCGAATAGTTCGATGACAGCAATTCCAAGACCGTTAAGATTACGTGTTCTGGATGTAAAGCATACGAAGAGATTTTGTTTCTGACGAAATTGGAATGACATATTAGAGGGATATAGTGATGAAAAGACATGGCCTTATTTTTGGAAAAAATTAAAAAAAAATGCCGGAAAATGGGGAGCGGGCAGCTAGGGGCAGCCCCACTTTTTTCCATACAAAAATATAAAACACAAAGTTGCCCGAGGCTAAGTTGTGGTCATTTATGTGCAACCTTTCATGAGAAAAATGACAAAGGTACTGATAGTCTACAGTACAAATTATTAAAAACTCATAACTTCATAAGGCGACCTGCCAATGTACTTGAATGTGATGATATAGTCATTTAATCATTATCAGAATTGCAAGAGTACACGAAACCATGGCATTATCAAATGATCGCCAATAAGAAGTTAGTAAGATCTACACAATGTTAGAAAGACTGTCCCCAACGAGGAGGAATATGGGAATAAAGGTAATGCCTTGAAGCATCAGATTAGATGATAGACCGTTTGAAGATTTGTCAGATGGTATAAATCATCGCCTGCCCTAAAAGAAGGAAAATGAAGAATCAGCAAACCACTATTCACCTGCTTTGGCCATGATGATGACAGCACATTTTGAAGTTCCATACGCCTTAATGACAAGTCACTCAAGCTCTCTTTCAACTTCACCTCATGGTGCTTCTTTTCTTCCAATGTGGACACCAATCGGTCTAGAAATCTGAAAAGATAGCCATAGAAACATCAATAGAATGCCAGCAACTATGAATTTATAAATGTAAATAAGAATATTTTAATATGTTTTCAAGGATCCAGCCTGACAAGTTATAATCTAATACATCTAGAAATGCAGCCCTATAACAAAATTAAAACCAGAAATCAAGGCAGTGAACTTAGTAAACAAATAGTCACCTTTTGGAGTTCAATATCATGATCAAATCGAGTGTCTTGCGGTTTGTAAGCAATGAAATGGCTGAGGATATCTCAAAGAGCATCAGTTCAATGGCATCTGAATTGTATTGCTGCAGAACATCAGGCGCGACTGCTTGAACTTGATGTTGTAAAGAGGAATTTTCCTCATTTCTCATTTCCATCAGGCGCTGATTTAAAAATGATTTTATCTGTAAAGAGAGAACAGCTCAGAAAATAAAAGATTGAGGCAGGATAACCTCTTCCTAGGCGTTAGTAATCATCCATTTAATAAAAGATATAAGATGTTCAAAGCTTTGCCGACTGCAACAAATTATTTATTTTCCCCGCCCTGTTCCTACTATAATGCCTTTCTTTTTCTTGTAAGGTCTAACATCCTTGAAAACGGTGTCATTTTTTATGCATCTGGTTTGCTCAGATCGCAGAAAATGGTGTGGCTCTCTCACCACATCTCATATTTGCCTAGAATTCTAGAAATCCCACCCTCCCTGACGAAAGTTCGAAAATTCTACCATGAGGAACTGTCTCCTCCGACATAGCTGTGAGAAGGACCATCGGTAAAAGAATAGATTTTTTGTTGAAAATGATAATCGATGTTTTCATGAATTAGGAGGAAATCATTCTAGAAAGATATAGTCACAGGACACTCAAATGCTATAGTTTGTTTCAGCGCATATCCTACTCACGGAAGTGTAACGATGTTTGACATGGGCAGGCAGCCATCTTCATCAACACAGGGTAAACTGATTTCAACATGACAATCCCCACCAAGTGGAATCCATCCCCCATAAATGTCCTCGAGATCCTACTTATGGAAGTGTAACAATGTTGGCATGGGAGTTTGCCCTCAACTACTGCTCTTTCTCTTCCCTAATTTCCTTTACTGTCTTCAATAACACTCTCAACCTAATATCTATCTCTATATTTTTTCTCCACCTTTTCTCCAGAACCAGCATAATGTCATTTAGTAATCCAACCTTACCATATATGTAAGCATATTTATAATACGGGTACTGATCTTTAATAATTTACATAAGCATTTTCCTTGTAAAGATGAAATGATATATAACAGTTGGTATTTACTGATTTAGGAAATGCCTTGAGTTGATATATATTGCAAGCCATCCATAAGACCGAACTATTAAAAAATTAAAGACGATGTACTAATATAGGTAAAATGATGTGCATAATTGTAATTATTACTTATGAATCTTTCCTTCCAACTATAAGGACCAAAAAGTATTTCCGCCACTTATCCACTTATCATCATACAAATTCCATTTTTCAATCAAATAGAAAAAGACAAACCCACATCTTTCTCGACTAATAGTCACATCTTCTCAAACAAACTGAAAAACAGGAGAATCCTCCAACTCATGACTTATTTATAAAATAACTTCCTTAAAATCCAACTTCCTTACCAACCCAGCCCAGATTGTGGAAAAATACTAACTTCCAAGGAGTTGGCTTTATCGTCAGGGATCTGGTCTACACCGCACTATCAACCACTCAGGAGTTCGTCAAATTATTGAACCAAGAGCGGCAACTCAAGAGTTTATCAAAGCATTCATCTGACATGAAAAAGTGCCCAGCTGCTCCTCGCCCCTCCAACCACTATAGCTCAAGGATTGATACTCAGGTTCCATAGCACAAGTAGATGACCCTGCGTAGCACGCACCTCTTCATAATCCATTTCAGCATCTTGAAGATTATACACTGATGGGAAACAGATAACCGAGCTCAAGAGAGCCAAACACACTCCCATGGATAGAAGCCTGGAGGCTACCATTAAGGCTCCTCTTTACTCTTTTCAATATTGAAACCTAATGCATGCCTCTTGTTGCAACCTTGATTAACAACACAATCCATGTATGTTATATCTCTATAGCCACATCCTCCTCAAAATTGAATGGAACAAAAGTGGGTTTTCGATAATTGAGAATGACTCTAGAAGCCATTCTAAAATAACTAGCAACTTCACCACCTAGTCTGCGCACATCATCTTTGAATGAAAAGCAGTGCCACATCATCTCTTACAGAATCAGATCAAAAAATCATATTTTGTTCTGATACCATGTGGAGAAGGATGAGAGAATCAATTGTTTATTCCATAGGCTCTAGAGATTCTTATATAGTGTGAAACCCTAAGGAGCAAAACAGAAGAATTACAATGCTACCCTCGATAGGTTACGAAATAAAATAAAATGACTCTAACAATAACTTTAACATTTACAAATAACCTTCTCAACCATGTCTTCTTTGTAATTATGATCTAAACCACACAAATATATTATCTTACCACAAACCATGCCAACAGAACTTTATTTGAGTCAAATACTTGGATTAAGCTTGAGTTAATCTAACTTTGGAAAATCAGACGATGAATCTTTCACCTCACTCTCTCCTTCCATATCATGTGACTCCCCCTCCCAATTCCTTTTTTTTTGTTTCTTTACTTTCCTCCTTTTTCTTTAAATCCATTTTCCATCTTTTAAATTTATTTCCATTTCTGATCAATACATTTCATTCCACTCGATGTCCATCACTTTACCTCTCTAGCCCCTTCATTTTCCTTTGCTACCTCACATGACCTCTCTAACCCTCCTTCTGAGCTTAGTGACCCCTAGTCCCATGGCCAAGCTAATCATTGGTGATCTTCGGCAACATGGTCATTCCAAGATCTGGTGTGGCGGTAGCATACACCTCAATGCTCTCAAACCCTAAGGTCGACACATTCTACTACACCGAGATGATAGGGATGAGTGTAGGGGGGAGGAGGGTCGCGAGGGTCCATGCAAGTGATCTCAAGTTCGACCCCACGATCATGTACGATAGGGTCATCGTTGACTCGAGCACCTCGGTGACCCGGTTGACTCGATAAAGTTATGAGGCGCTTCGTGATGCGTTCAAGGAGGACATGGCAAGGCTAAAGGGGCACTGGGGTTCTCTTTGTTCGACACATGTTTCGTTTTGAGTGAGATGTAGGTGGTGAAGGTATAGGCAGTGGCGATGCACCTAAGAGGGACAACAGGTGGTGCGGTGGAGCAGTGAGGTTACCGACGGAGTGGTGAACGAGGATGGGGTATTCTGCTTCGTGTTCGCAAGGATGGACAATGGTATATCAATCATAGGGAACACACAGCAACATGGGTTTAGGGGCTCTTCAATTGGGAGATCGGGATTTGTGAAGATGTTTCATCATTTCTATAAGGTCTTCTAATTTAATATTATGGTTCGTACTAGGTTTGTCTGACAACGATCCAGTAGGGTGACCAGTGTTCACGAAATCGGCCGGACGGGCCGCATATGCGGCCGCATATGCCCATGCGACATACAGAACGCACCGATTTCATGAATCAGTGCATTATGCGCCCTTCCTACATATGCCCCACATATCCTGCATATGCCCCGCATACTGCTCCGGTAACTCCAACTTTTCAATCTTCTCATTCAGGTCCTTAATTATGTAGCTCTATTCCTTCATTCAATAGTAAAAATAAGACATGCATTTCTATACAATTGCAATACATTATACCATTATGTACATGCAATGTTTTATATTTTTCTCATGTATTGTTTTCATGAGTATATGCAGTGTAAGGTCGAATATTTTTATATATGTCGATTGAGGTTTTGCTCATGTAGTGTATTTATGTGTATTGAAGTTTTGTTATTACGAATCATCTAATGTGTGAGGTTTTTATGGTAAATGTTTTTTTGTGATTAAATATGAGGCAATTAAAAGCATATATACACCCATCTAATATGAACTGTTTTCTTAGATCTTCTTTAACTCCACTTAGATACATGAATTCAGTGGTAATGTTATTCATAGATATTTATTTATTTTTAAATTAAAAAATAGAAAACTGCTTAGAACCTCATTTACCCCTCATATGCCTCCGCATACCGCTTATTCAGTAGTCGATGACCCGTCCGAACGCATACGCATACCGCTTTACTGAATCATGAGGGCGACATGTACTCCAAAATCGTTGAAGAAGTCACATGCCCAAGCTTAGCTTTAAACGCTCCAAAAGGAGCTAATCATCAGAAGAGGGGCTACAAGGATCGGCATTTAGCTTTAAGGATGATGTCATCGAAGTTGATCGTAAGGTGGAAGGTCAGATTGTTGGAGTTGGGATCGCTAACGAGGGTTATCTTCGGCGTGAGGATCTGCCCGGAGAGCAAGGTGTCGATGAGGTGGACGAAGCTCTGCCAAAGAGGGGCCCTTGTCGAGGACACGATTGCCACCGTCCCTGAATTGCATGGAGTTGGTCGATTTGCCAAGGTGCTGGTGGGCCTGGAGATGGTGCAAGAGGAGTGTTAAGGGGAGGATGAAGGAGAAGGGTAAGGTTTGTGAATATTTTTAGAGAAGGGTAAAAGTGTACTATTTGTATACACTCCATTCACCTTTAATGGACAATGGATGGGTATTAATCTATAGGGGTTATGTTGCAAGAGTTAGCAAGTTTATGAGGTTCATGTGATAATTACGAATAATACAGGGTCGCGAAGGTAATTCACAAAGTTGTTAGGGTATAAGGTGTAAAAATCCCTATACACAAACTACCATAAAGTCTCATAAAATTTCCTAACAATCTTTTTGTTCAAATATATCAGCAAAACTTTTTTCAAAATTCCAAAACCATGTTTCCTTTCTATTTTCTCCTAATTTTTAGGATTTGAAGCTTGATTTTTACAGGTTTTCGACTTAGACTAAGAAGACCTTAATCCAATTAATTTCATAGGACTTCATTAGGCTTGAGTATTTTGGTTCTTCAGACCCACTTTGAACTTAATCTCTCGAGTTCCGCAAGACGCTAGTTTTAGGCGATGACCAAATTATATGTTTCAAGAACCAACTTGAACAACTGTGTAACACTCTTTTTCTATTGATTGATTTTTGAATAATTGATGGAGATATTACTAATAGAATAAATGCAGGCTGGCTAAAGTGGAGAGGAGCCTCCGCTGTTCTCTGTGATAAGAAAATTCCTTTAAAATTTAAAGGAAAGTTTTACAAAGCAGCCGTGAGACCTGCTATGCTTTATGGTTCTGAATGTTGGCCTGTGAACCATAGACATGTGCAGAGAATGGCTGTAGCAGAAATGAAAATGCTAAGATGGATGTGTGGACATACACGTAAAGATCGGATTCGGAATGATGCAATCAGAAAGAAAGTTGGTGTAGCTCCGATCGAGGATAAGATGCGAGAAAACCGCTTAAGATGGTTTGGTCATTTGCAAAGAAGGTCAACTGATGCACCGGTTAGGAGATGCGAGTGTTGGGATGTTGAGCCGGCTAAGAGAGGGCGAGGACGGCCCAAGAAGTGTTGGAAAGAGACTATACGAAGGGATCTTAGTTTTTTGGATATAAGTCCGAGATTGACCCAAGATAGATCTGAATGGAGGCGAAAAATCCATGTAGCCGACCCTACTTAATTGTGGGAAAAGGCTTTGTTGTTGTTGTTGCACATTACACTAAAGCTCAACTTAATTTCTGTGTATGAGACATTGTTTCGATCTTTACCAAGGAAAATAGGTGATCGCAATTGCAATGCCCGATGCCTAAACAAAGTCGATGGTTAAGGAGGTTCGATGAACTAAGTTTGGGGTCCACTTGTTCTTTACAAGTCTGGATCTGCCAGCAAACTTGATATATACTATGTATCCAAAAGATAATTATATACATGTGCACTCTTGATTCCCAATGCTACAAAATTCTACTAAAAAGAAGGCAAAACAAAAGGATGTCTACACCAACACCAAAAATGCAAATGCAAAGCGAAGATCTGCCAAAGAAAATTCTACTAAATAAACCTAACTCTACCAAATATGCCAAGTAATAAACCATAATACTACCATTGTAAAAGAAGTCAAAGAGGCAAAGGGTTATGCTCTGCAAAAAGAAAGAAGAGAACAACTGACCAAAAAGATTTACGGAAAATCCCAAAAGATTCATGTTCTTTATAATATGTTCTTATTTTTCTATTGGCAGACTTAGGGGACATGCTTTAAAGCTATGTCTAAGGATAGAACAGAGGAAACCGTCGCAAACTACAAAATAGCGAAGAAGGAAGCAAAGAAGGCTGTAAACGAAGCTAAGTCAAAAGTTTATGAAGTTTTGTACAAAAATCTCGACTCTAAGGAGGGCCAGAAGGATATATTCAGGTTGGCCAAAGCAAGAGAAAGAAAGACCAAAAACCTTTCTCAAGTGAGATGCATTAAGGATGAGGAAGGTCACGTGCTTGTTATTCGGAAGGATATAGAGACTAGATGGAAGCAGTAGTTCCATAAACTTTTCATCGGGGAAGGACATAGAGAGATCACTTTGGGTGATCTAGCTAGTAGTGGAAGTTACTTGAATCGTGCAAGCTGCAGATGAATACAAAGAAAGGAAGTAGAGGAGGCTTTGAAGGTTATGAGATCTGAGAAATATGTAGGACCGGATGACATCCATGTAGAAGTATGGAGAGTTTTAGGTGAGCGTGGTTTGACTTAGCTTACGAAATTATTCAATGTTATTTGGCGAAGCAAGAAAATACCTGAAGATTGGAGGAGAAGTATACTGATGCCTCTTTAAAACAAAGGAGACATTCAAAATTGTTCAAATTACAGAAGTATCAAGTTGATGAGTCACACTATGAAAATTTGATAACGTGTGATTGAAAGAAGGTTGAGACAAGTTTCCAAAGTAAAAGAAAACCAATTGGGATTCATGTCAGGTCGCTCAGCTACTGAAGTCATCCATTTGTTGAGGAGAACAATGGAGATTTACAGAGCTAAAAGGAAGAACCTCCATATGATTTTTATTGATTTGGAGAGGGCTTATGATTCTGTCCCATGGGAGATATTGTGGGGAGTTTTGGAGAAGAGACAAGTACTTGTCATATACATTAACCTCATAAAGGATATGTATGATAGAGCTTTATCTTGTGTAAGGATCCAGTCTGGGAAGACTGACTATTTTGACATCAACATTGGTTTACATCAAGGTTCATCTTTGTGTCCATTTCTTTTTACTTTGATAAATGATAAAGTGTTGATTGATGAGAATAAAGAATGAGTAAATGAGAATCTTGAGGTTTGGAGACATGCATTGGAAACTAAAGGATCATTCGGTATGTGGGGTAAACTCCCCTTACCCCATTCACTCTCTCTCATGTGTGGGTCCCACATTTATCTTTTTTAATATATATTAAATAAATCAATTCTCTTTTATAAATTCCATAAAAAAATAATATATTATACCATCATATCATATAAAAATTATAAACCACTCCACTTCTACTCACTTTTCCAAATTTCAATATGTCAGAAGTAGTATGAAATTCCTTGTCTTATTCCAATGGGTCTAGGGTTCCATATATAGGACAAACCTAGAAACCCTAATGAGTACAGGAGGGAGAAAAGTACAAAAATACCCTTACATGGGTTTTAGAGAGATCTGCTACATATTTCTAACACTCCCCTCAAGTTGGAGCATATTTATCAGTCATGCCCAACTTGGAAATAATCCACAGTAGTTGTTTCTTGGGTAAGGCCTTTGTGAAGATATCTGCTAGCTGAAGATCAGTGCTAATATGTGGAGTAGCAATTCTTCCAGTTTTGACGGCATCCTGTACGAAGTGGCAATCTATCTCTATGTGCTTGGTTCGTTCATGGAACACTGGATTTGTGGCTATGTAGGTTGCAGATTTATTGTCACAATATAGAGGAATAGGAGTAGTGACATTAATGCCAAGTTCCTGAAGGAAAGCTAATAGCCATGTGATCTCACATGTAGCTTGAGCCATTGCCTTATATTCTACCTCTGCACTGGATCTGGATACAACGGTCTGTTTCTTGCTCCTCCATGTAACCGTATTTCCTCCAACCATCATCGCATAGCCTGTAGTAGAGCGTCGATCTTCTGGGGAACCAGCATAGTCAGCATCTGCGTATGCAATAACCTTTGTGTGCCCATTTGCCCCATAAAAGAGGCCACGTCCGGGAGATTCCTTCAAGTACCGTAAGATTTGTAAGACATCTTGCCAGTGGCTGTAATTCGGTTGTTCCATGTGCTGACTAGCTCTGCTAACTGCATAGGAGATATCTGGTCTGGTGGCAGTAAGGTAGAGGAGTTTACCCACAAGGCTTCTATATCGAGTGACATCATCAAAGGTAGAATCAGACAGGCTGGCGTGCTTCTTTGAGTCTGCAGGGATACCAGAGGGCTTGCATCCAAGAACACCTGCTTCAGTAAGAATGTCCAGACAATATTTCCTTTGTGAGAGGTGAAGTCCTTCAGTAGTGCGAAGTACTTCTATTCCCAAGTAGTAGCGTAGATGGCCAAGGTCTTTGGTAACAAATACCTTTTGAAGGAAGGCCCTGGTTTCTGATATCCCATTGCAGTCATCACCTGTGAGAACCATATCATCAACATAAACGGCAAGTATAACAATACCAGTTGCTCGTTTTCTGACAAATACAGAGTAATCAGATGTTGTTCTCTTGAATCCAAGCGTACTAATTTCTGTGGTAAGTCTGTCAAACCATGCCCTTGGGCTTTGCTTGAGACCATATATCGCTTTTCGAAGTCGACATACATACTCCCCCTCGACTTCATAACCAGGAGGTTGCATCATGTATACTTCCTCATCAAGGTCGCCATAGAGAAAAGCATTTTTCACATCTAACTGAAAGATAGGCCAAGATTTATTTGTTGCTAGCGAAATAATAGTCCTGATAGACCACATATGTGCAACGGGTGAGAATGTCTCAAAATAGTCTACACCATAGGTTTGTGTAAAACCTTTAGCCGCAAGGCAAGCTTTTAACCTGTCAATTGAGCCGTCCGGCGTTTGTTTGGTCGTAAAGACCCATTTGCATGCCACCGGTCTAGTTCCTTTCGGACATTGAACAAGATCCCACGTTCGTCTGGATATAAGTGCATTCATTTCTTCATCCATGGCATGTCGCCACCCAGAGTCCTGTAAGGCACTGTTGTGATCTCGTGGAATGGAAATTGTCATTAGAGCATCTGTATACCGTCTGTCATAGTCAGGTAAACTAGCAGTAGAGGTGTAGTGAGACATCGAATAGGAAGTACAATGTCTCTTACTCTTCCGTAGAGCAATTGGAAGCTCGAGAGGATCATCCGGGACATCCTTGTGGGGGATACTTTGAGAGGGCATATCATCCTGGAGGATTGAGACGGGTAAAGGGACGTCTGATGGTGCCGACACATTTCTTCGTTTGTAGACGATGGATGGGGGTGGAAGTTCAAGGGGAATATCAGTGATAGTATGGGAGAAGAAGCTTGTGTTTTCAAAAAAAAGTGACATATGCCGAGATGTAATAGCGATGACCATGAGGATCATAGCACCTATAACCTTTTTGAGTGCGAGAGTAGCCCAGAAAAACACATTTGATCGCACGTGGCGAGAGTTTATCTGTATTTTGGAATTTATGAACGAATGACACACAACCAAAGACCCGTAGAGGTAGGGGGAAAGGAGACTCTGTGGGGTAGAGTAAAGAGAATGGAGTAGACCTATTTAGAGAAGGCGAAGGGACTCTGTTGGTAAGATGAACTGCAGTTAGTATAGCATCACCCCAGTAGATTTTGGGAACTTTCATTTGAGAGAGAAGTGATCGGGCAATGTTTAGGAGGTGTCTTAATTTTCTTTCTGCTATCCCATTTTGTTGGGATGTATAGGGACAAGAGGTTTGGTGTATGGTCCATTGAGAAGCAAAAAATGTGGCAAGGTCATTTTGGGTGAATTCCAACGCATTATCTGAACGAAAGATTTGTATAGTAGTGGAAAAAAAATGTTTTTGACATACTGAAAGAAATTTTCGATGATAATATTAATTTCCGAACGTTCTTTTAGTAGATAAACCCAGGACAATCTGCTGAAATCATCAATGAAAACAACAAAATACTTATGACCACTGATTATACGAACCGGACAAGGTCCCCAAATATCACAATGGACTAGAGCAAAAGGAATAGAACGACGAGGCTCAGTTCGAGCAGGAAAGGATGCTCGATGATGTTTCCCAAACTGACACGCCTCACACTCAAAGAGTTTTAGCGACGAAAGTTCCGAAAACATCATGGAGAGGGCTTTGGCAGATGGATGACCTAGACGAAGATGCCATAGTAGTGGATCAGTGAAAATGGACACAGCACCCGCAAAATTGGAATCAGTAGGGATGTCAAGATAATACAGCTCATTTTTCTCATATCCCCCACCAAAGATCTGCTTCTTCCGGATGTCCTGAAAGTAACAGCAAAGTTTATCAAATATCACTTGACATTTAAGCTCAGTGCATAGTTTATGAACAGATAATAAGCTAAGAGGAAAGGCTGGAGCGCAGTGCACGTTCGTGAGTCTGAGTGAGGGAGAAAATTCGATAGTGCCCACACTAGTAATGGGCGAGTGCGCTCCATTGGCAACACGTACGGTTTTCACAACTGAGGATGGTCGGGAAGAAGTAAGAATACTACCTTCCCCCGTTAGATGCGTCGAGGCTCCAGAGTCGATGATCCATGTAGGAGTTGATGTAGTAGCTGTGCTGGCGACTGTACCCGAAGTTGTGGCAAGACTGGCTGATGAAGCAGAAGTGATAACGTTAGTTTGAGAGTTCTGTAGTAGTTGACGTAGACTTGCATATTCAGAGGCTGTAAAAGAATGGTGACTAGCATTCGCAGATTCTTCTTGGCTCGGGGCAGCAATCTCATAATCAGCATCAGAGCTAGTCAGCTCATACGCACTGTTGGCAATAGAAGGCATGCCAAATTTGGCCCAGCAACGTTCCGATGGGTGATTTAGGCGACCACAATGAGTACACGGGGGAAAACGGGCGATAGTATGATCACGACCTTGGGCCCGTGATAATTCGCGACCACGTCCTCGACCATGTCCTCGAGAGAGTCACGTCCTCGTCCTCCGTAATGGAATGATCATCCCCTTACAAAGTGAGCCGATACTTCAGCAGATGGAGGGGGGTGGGGAGACTCAATTTCTTGAAGTCGGCCAAAGATTGTTTCAAGAGTGGGTAATGCACCGACAGTCAGAAACTGGTCCTTCGCAGATTTATATCGAGGGTGTAACCCTGATAGGAATCGATATACTTGCCATTCTGCTCGTTCCCCAACCTGTTTATCACAACATGCCGGTTGAAAAATGAGAAGTTCCTCAAATAAACCTGTCAGCAGCCTGTAATACTCTATCAAGGATGTATCTCCTTGATTTGTAGACCAAATCCTAGTATATATATCTGAAAGCCGAGATTTGGTAGTTTTCTGTGAGTAGGTATTCTCAAGACTCTCCCACATTGCTTTTGCAGTTTCTTTATATAGGAGATTGGATGCAATAGATGGATCAACGTTGTTTGTCATCCAGGTGATAACATGACAGTTATCGACGAACCACGTATCAAAGTCTTTGTCCGTCTCTGTTGGCGGAATTTTAGTAAGGACATAGGCCTTCCGCTGGCCGCCAATAAATATTTTAAAAGACCGAGACCAGAGAACATAATTCTCGGATCCTTTGAGTTTTATAGTACTGCCCTGAACCATCATAGATGTAGATTGGTACAGGGACTTGGAGTCCACATATGTGGGAGTAGAAGTCATGGCGACCACACAAGGCAAGTAGCAAAGAGCTAGATAAGAGTGATAATTTCAGAGGACATGAAGGTGTTGTAAAATATCACCGGATGGTATTGCTGAAGTCGTTGGAGTAATCGGGTCGCATAATTTTGTTAGACTGGTGACTGCTTGTTGGAGTATTGTTGTGCACCCGAGAGTCTCTGGAATCGTTGCAGAGAGCAGTGGTTCCGCCCAGAAGTCACTGGAATCCTGGAAGTCGTGGACTTGAAAAGAAACTGTCGCTGGAGTCACTGAAGTCATGGAGTAGGTGCTTCTCCTGGGGAGATTCGCGCCTTCTGTCAGGACTAGGGCGAGCGGGGACTGCTGGAGATCGCCTGGGCCTGGAGTAGGTGCAGGGACTGCCCGAGCCTGGGGACTGCTGGATTCCTGGAGTAGGTGCGGGGACACGCTGAGGGAGGGACCTCCAGGAGCCTCGTGCAGAGGGGCGCACGCGCAAAGGGACGTGGTGCGCAGGAGAGGCGCAGGGGGGGGGGGGGGGGGGGGGGGGGGGTGCACAGGAGAGGCGCAGGGGGGCGCAGGCGACGAGGCGCAGGGGTGGGGCGCAGACACGCGTAGGAGAGGCGCAGCGTGGGTCGCAAGCGATGAGGCGCAGGGGGGCGCAGGCGATGAGGCGCAAGGGGGGGAGGGGGGGCGCAGACACGCGCAGGGGAGGCGATACGGGAAGGGGAAGGCGATGCGGGTGGCGACAGGGGGTTTGCGATGAGGAGGCGATGGAGGGGGTATCGCGCGATGGAGAGAGGCGAAAGGGAGAGGCTAGGGATCGGGAGGGAGGCGGCGAGAGAGAGGGTTGCGGGATGGCTCTGATACCATGTCAGAAGTAGTATGAAATTCCTTTTCTTATTCCAATGGGTCTAGGGGTCCATATATAGGACAAACCTAGAAACCCTAATGAGTACAGGAGGGAGAAAAGTACAAAAATACCCTTACATGGGTTTTAGAGAGATCTGCTACATATTTCTAACACAATACAATCACATCACAATAACTATACACTTTTTCAAACTTCAATACAATCATATCACAACAAACCCACTTCAAACATGATGCAAATCGTACGTCGATGGAAAATAAAATTTGATGGTGGAAAATTCGGTGGAGAAGAAATTAGAGGAGTTGAGAGGAGAAAAACTCGTCGGAGAATGAGTGATTTTGGAGAAGAGAAGCGACAAGAGAGAGAGAGAGATAAAATCTCAATTTTAATTTAACTTCCCTCCCAAAATAATTGCATACCATCCCTTTATATAGGAGGGATGGGATTATATAATTAGAAAGAAATTTCAAATTTAAAATTCAAATTTGACTCTATATCCTATCCTAATTGACGGACTAACTGATTTATTTAAAATAAATTCAAATCTTCAATTTATCCAAGTTGACTCTAACTAATTAAATTCAAAATTCAAATTGAAAACCGACTAACTTATTTGAGATCATACGCGACCTCTTTTATTTAAATAGAAATTGCAACGACTCGATTAAACGTAAATAAAATTAAACTCTAATTAACAGATAAAAATCAAGCCCTATTTATTAATTTCGTGTTGCATTGGTTCTCCTCCGCTTGAAAAATTCGTCTCCCGACGAATTGCTTGATCTTCGATCTGTTGGTGGAGAATTCCATATAGATTAATTGATTGGATCTCCCAATTTTGCTCCTTTTACATGTTACATTTATAATTTCTTCCCACCAAAGGGCACAGCTGCAACAGTTCTACCCCTTCACTTAAATAAAAACCCAACCATATGTATAATTCTTTAACCTTTAGATAAAGTTTTTTTAGTGGGAGGGGTTTCTTATAATATTTCCAAATGAACCAATTATCTCCCTTTTCATGGGATACGAATTTCCTTGGGATGGAAAGAAAAACAGGGTTTTCATCTTCCGCATTCAACGGTGGCGGCGGCGACAAAATGAAAGGGAGGCGCAGCTGCAGCGGGATTAGGGCGAGCGGGAGTTGCAGTGGCAGTGCAGGGTCGAGATGGAGGATTCGACGGCATGCTGGCGGGATGAGAAGAAGTGTGAGGCGGCATCGAGTAGGGAGGGGGAGGGTGGCAACATGGGCGATGGAGTTTAACGATGGAGATGGAGAGGGTTTTGGGGTTATCGTTGGCACTGGTGGGGGCGATTGTGGGCCGATGTGGGGCTGGATAGCAACTTCGGAATTGGATTTGGGGATGGAAAGGGGCTGCAGCGGTGTTGGAGGGGTTGCCTGAGGTACGGGGGAGTCGTCGAGGAGTTGTGGAGGGGTTGAAGACGTTGCTGGAGTCAACTTTATCGTTGGTGGTTGATCTGAAACAGCCAGAACAGCAAGCTCAGAGGGACTTTTTCCTTCATTTTCTTCATTATTGCCCTCAAACTTGTCTTGGACAGCAACTTCTTCTACTAAAGATGGCTGCGGGATTTGCGCTGGAGGTGAGGGAAGGGCGAGGAGAGGCTGTGAGGGGGCTGGACTGGTTGCTGGAGGTGTGAGGGTGGTAGAGGGGGTCCGCGGGAGGGTCATTAGTGGCACTGGAGTCGCTTTCTCCGGTGACTGCAGATCTGAAACGGTCAGGACAGCATGCAGGTCGTTGTCGGTGGCGATTTTTTCTCACCTTTCTTCTTGGAAAACATGGACAGCGGCTTCATGGACACGAGGTGGTGTTTCACCGGCCCTTTTGGCAGTGATTTTAGCGGCATTCTCTTCTAGTTGGCGCGTCAATGCCTCGGCATTCCGCGGCTCTCATGTCTGTGACGCCAAAGCTTGCATATCGGCACAAACTTGGAGCATATTAGATAGTGCTTGTCTAACCTCAGCACGCCATGCAAGGTCGTTGGAGCGAGATCCTTTGGACTTTCCGTGTGAACGATGGGAGGGATCGAAGATTGCGTCGATGGAAATAAAATTTGATGGTGGAAATTTCGGTGGAGAAGAAATTAGAATGGTTGAGAGGAGAAAAACTCGTCGGAGAACGAGGGATTTTGGAGAAGAGAAGCGCAGAGATCGCGTGGAGGAGAGAGACGAGAGAGAGAGAGAGATAAAATCTCAATTTTAATTTAACTTCCCTCCTAAAATAATAGCCTACCATCCCTTTATATAGGAGGGATGGGATTGCATAATCAGAAAGAAATTTCAAATTTAAAATTCAAATTTGACTCTATCCTATCCTAATTGGCTCTAACCGACTAACTAATTGATTTTAAATAAATTCAAATCTTCAATTTATCTGAGTTGACTCTAACTAATTAAATTCGAAATTCAAATTGAAAACCGACTAACTAATTTGAGATCACATACGATCTATTTTATTTAAATAGAAATTGCAACGACTCGATTAAACGTAAATAAAATTAAACTCTAATTGACAGATAAAAATCAATCCCTATTTATTAATTTCGTGTTGCATCAAAACACACCCCCAGTTTAACCCTCTATCCAAACACCAAAACACAAAAACGGTTACCCTCTACAAGTTTAACTTGCCCTAACCTGCGTACCAAACGCACCCTAAAGGATTTCGTATAAGTAGGGCTAAGACTGAATATGTGGCGTGTACCTTTGATGGAAACAATGATGAAGGAACTGAGGTAAAGATTGGTGACGATAACATTTGGAAGAGAGATTCTTTTATATACATGGGATCTATTTTGCAACATGAAGAGAAAATTGATGGAGATATTATTAATAGAATAAATGCAGGGTGGCTAAAGTGGAGAGGAGCCTATGTTGTTCTCTGTTATTTAAAAATGAAAGGAAAGTTTTACAAAGCAGCTGTGAGACTTACTATACTCTATGGATCTGAATGTTGGCATGTGAACCATAGACATGTGCAGAGAATGGTAGTAGCAAAAACGAAAATGCTAAGGTGGATGTGTGGACACACATGTAAAGATCGGATTCGGAATGATGCAATCAGAAATAAAGTTGGTGTAGCTCCGATCGAGAATAAGATGCAAGAAAACCTTTTAAGATGGTTTGGTCATTTGCAAAGAAGGTCAGCTGATGCACGAATTAGGAGATACGAGTTTTGGGATGTTGAGCCTGCTAAGAGAGGGCGAGGATGGCCCAAGAAGTGTCGTAATGAGACTATACGAAGGGATTTTAGTTTTTTGGATATAAGCTTGAGATTGACCCAAGATAAATCTAAATGGAGGCATAGAATCCATGTAGCCGGTCCTACTTAATTGTGGAACAAGGCTTTGCTGTTGTTGTTGTAGACTTGGGGGTGAAATGAAAATGAGCCTAGGCTTAAAGAGAATGGAGGCTTTAGTTTTCGGGGAATCTTCGGGTACCTTGGTTTAGATCATAAGATGTTCTCGTCTTACAAATCGGGAAAAGCAATGATCTTCACACATCGTTCAAAATCTACTCAAAGTGAGAGAATATTTGTTGATCAGAATTATTGTGCATGACCTAAAGACTGAATCGACTAATTATAGAACTTAAGGGTTGCCAAACTGAATACTCGAGTCTGAGAGGAGTCCAAGCACATCTTTAATCTAAATGTCAACTCAGTTTATGTCTATTATTCGTCAAAACATGGACTTCAAATCTCAAGACTTTGTGATTACGTTTGCTGCAAAATCCTCCTTGTACGTTCCCTAATCATTTTCCTTCTCTTTTCTAATTATTATTTTGTACAGGACTTGCAAAAGTTAAACATGAGGGTGTGATGACTTACATATTCATCATGCCAAAATGCTTAAGTTGCGTGAAAATCGAGTACAATTCTCTATGTTATATCTCATTCTTTACATGAATCCTTGTTTTGTGTTAATTCTCATGTTTTTTTTATGAAAAAGCGGGTGAGATCCCAAGAGCGGGATTCACTACTCAACGAATTTCCATAAATGTCAAAAGTATTACATTAGCGTGATAGCCATAGATTATACAAGGAGTTTATATGGTGAATCACATTTTCACAGTTAGATGTTTGCCTTCTGAAAATAGTTTCGTTTCTTGTACGCCAAAGGCCCCATAGAACAGCAAAAGGCCCCGCGCAATCATCATGAGAGCTTCCTCCCACCCCTCTAATGGAAGACCAAAACTCCACCGAGCCGCCCATCGCGACCCGGTCGCACTCAATCCCACGCCACACCTGTGTCGAGGATGGGCACGTGAAGAATAGATGAATGGAGTCCTCCATTCCGCCAAGACATCTGTCACAGAAAGTGTCATCCAGGTGAAGGAGGCGGCTCCTCCTTGCTTTATCCATCAGCCGATCTCTTCTGAAGCACTACAGGAAGAATTTTACACGGCTGGGGATGTTAGCCGCCCACACAATTTTTAGATCTTGTATTAATTCTCATGTTTTATAAAAAAATCCCCCTAAAAATGTTCAAAATAAAAAATCTCTAGTTTGACCATCTAAATATACAATGTAAAATTCTATTTTTATTTATTTTATTTACCTCTAAATTTATGCAATTCAAATTCATAGTTTTAGTTATTACGATTTGGCCCTTTAGAGACTATATGTAAATTTAGAAATGTTCTTGCTCTTTTCTGCATTTATCCAAAAACAATAAAGAATGGAAAAAAAACCTCTCTCCAATAGATGTTTATAAATTGCAATATAATCCCTAACTTTTAGTTCAATATTAATCAGGGCCCTAGTTTTGCAGAATTTTACATAATGACCCTGGAACTTCAATTTTTTGTCAAGAATAGCCAGAAAATTAAAAAAAAATACCGAAAATTCATGTGCAAACCTGCAAACTTCTAGAAACTAGTGGCATAGGTTTTACCATGTTTCAAGGTTCTTTCGATACACAAAAAGAAAAATATGTATTAGTCGAGTCCAATAAAGATCAAAAATACCATTGTATTGAAATAAAAAGTTCGTGCAAGTGCCCAACGTCTCGGTGTTTGACCCTCTACTTGCCATGTGCTTTCTTTCACTTAGATTAGCTTGTAGTTTAAAAAATATATTTGAAATCACCCGATTCTTATGTGTGTGCATGACACTTAAAATCACACATTTAGCGCAATGAAAATCATTGCTAATTGTTTGTACTCTTGTAATAGATGATCAAGAGAGAAGTAGTTGTGTTCGCATAACTGGAGCATTTGTTTTTGTGTTTTTGATGCTATTAGTAGATTGACCTCAACTATTGGACCTGCTATGGGGTACGCATGTTGATCAGTACATTTCTGTAATGGGAGATCTATGCTTATGGGAGATCTATGCTTGCGCCATCACTAACAATCAAGCTTTCATTACTTACCATTGATTTGGTAGATTAAAATATTATTGAGGCAGGGGGTCGATCTCTATCGAATTAGGTCTTTTCGTATTAGACCTTATAACATTGTAATCGAGTTTGCAGGTTTAGAAAGCATATGATTCAAAATAGGATGAGGAGGTTTGTATACATCTTTCTCATACGAGTATGAACTTAGTGTTTGATGCAATATTTCTCAAATTGGCATGTCAAGGTGGATTGAAGCCATCATGGATTTGGGGGTTTATATAAAGTAGGACTTCATATCCCTAATCGATCAGTTTTATTTATTCACCTATTTCTATTTACATTAAATAAATTGAGATTGATTCAATCTTTTTAATAGATTAATTTAGTTAGTGAGTCAATTAGAGATCAATTAGGATTTTATTTAGTTTGAATTTGATTCTCTTCATAATTTTGCAATCCCACCCCTCTTATATAAAGGGATGGTAGTTTATTGTAAGGAGACCATGTTATGAATTAAAGTTGACTTTTGGTTTGGAGAGAGCCTCCGCCATTATCCCCCTTCTCTCAAAATTCTAGGATTTTTCTTCTCGACCGCGTTCCTCCCATGTCTCGCGAAGCACGTCACGTTATTCTTCTCTCCTCTCTCTCTTTCTCGTTTTTCAGTTTGCATCAATTGGTATTAGAGCATAGCAACCAAATCGTTTCCACGATTCAACAATCCTATCAATTATTGGCGGATCCAATTCAAGTTAAGCCGCCTCGCTCGATATTCGTATTCATGGAAGAAAAAGTTCAAGAATCATTATAAATCGAGCATCTGAGTGCGGCAATGGCTAGATTCTCTCAACTTGGACAACGTGTTCTTTTTCATAGACTCATCTTTGAAGAATATACAATCAGCCATACGAAAAATAGTCATTACAGCACCAATACAAAATGATCTCGAAGACACAGGACCCGTCTTTGACAAACATCCTATGGAAGAAGGATCTGAAATCCTAGATCTGTTTGTTGTCGACGTGGTTGTCCAGAAGGACTGCTACTAGGGCTGTCAGGAAAGCTCGAACTCGATAAGCTCAACTCGAACTCGACTCGTTAAGGGCTCATGAGCCGGACTCGAAACCTTAACGAGCCCGAGCCCGAGTTGGGTTTTATGGCTCGTTACCTTATTGAGTCGAGTCCGAGTTGGGCATTGTTCAACTCGAAAAATCGACTCGATAACTCGTTTCCCCTCTTAATAAAAAGTTGAAAACATATATACTGAAACTTCCACATTGAGTTTGATATAAAATAGAGGTTAAGATTTTGCTTGCCCAAAAAGCTACAGAAAAGAGTATAAAAAAATCAAAATTACAAATGGCATTTGCATAATTTAATGTATAAAATAGAACAATGACTCGTTAAGTGGTTCATCAGCCTGCTCATTTTGAGGCTCGTGAGCCAGCTCAGAAACTCATGACTCGATAAGAGGCTCGTGAGCCAGCTCATTTTGAGGCTCGTGAGCCAGCTCATAAACTCGTGGCTCGATATGAGGCTCGTGAGTCAGCTCGAACTCGACGAGTTCGAGTTCGAGTTGGTGATCCAGAGCTCGACCCTTATCGAGCCCAAGTTCGAGCCTTAGGTTTCTTATCGAGTTCGAGTCCGAGTTGAGGCCAACTCGACTCGTTGAACTCGATAGACACCCCTAACTGCTACCACCATCGGTGGTGTCACCCCTATCCCCCACACCTCCATCTAAGGACTAACATCCCCACAACAAGCCGGGATCGTCTATCTTAGTCAAAGGAAGCAGCCCTTATGGAACCCACTCCTCCGACATCTTCAACTTGAGCGAAAACCTCTACCACAATCTTGATCCCCGCACCTAATGCCAAAGTAGCAGCTACAATGAGAGCTCCATGTGCGGCCATGGCTACCTCGGATGCTATGTGCGTCGCAGCCACAGTTGCCTCCACCATGGGATTCAGACCCGCTACCATGCTTCCTCCTGCTACCCCGACCGCACTCTTGTCGCCGAAGATGTCGGTGCTGCACACTTCGTCAAGGCACCCCCGCCAAGCGATTCTAGCATTGCCGATGTTCGAAACACCAGCACCATCGCATGCATCTAGGCAACCCCTGCCGCCAACCTCGCTCCTATTTCGCTTGTGCCGGCCCTGATAAAATCGCTTCGGTCGCATGAGCTGCAAGGACAACTGCTGCCATCGCTCGCTCTCGAGCTTCCACTGCCACCGCGTACGCTTCACATGTGGTCATCATCGCCATCCTCTCGCCAAGAAGAGGCGTACTCGCCTCTTAATTTGGAAGGGAGAAACCCTAACATGGGGGGAGAATTCTTTCCAAGGAGATTCGAATCCCTTGAAATTAGGGATTGGAAAATGATTTGGGATAATGTCGGTGAAGCCGCTCCTTCCGAATGATTTTATTTAAAGGTTAAAGTTAGTGGGGGTAGAAAATTTGCAATTCTACCCCTGCAGCAAGAATATTTAAATAGAGGTGCTGAGAACAAGAAATTGGAGCAACCCCCTTCTAAAATTAGGATTAGAAATGTAGCAATTACCTATATAAGGACCCTATGGTCTAGTACATTACCCACATCTCCTCTCATCCTAGAGTTGTACTACTCGTTCTCTATGGCTCCTTCAAATTCCGCAAAGCATAAGATGAAGTTGCCCCGTCAATTCTTCAAGCACCACATCAGGGGAGCAACAGGCATGTGAAAGCCACATTTTGTACCCCATATGTTCTTCCAACATGAAGTGGACGGCTTCAACCACCGTACCAAAGACACTTTCGCATATGTTCTTTCAACATGGTATCAGGAAACCTAGAATTAAATCATCAAGTCGAGCCTAATGATCATGCAAATTCATTGGGAGATGAATTTTTAAGTGGTGGAGAATTGATGCAATATTTCCTAAATTAACAGATCAAGCCAGATTGAAGTCATCACGAATTTGGGGGTTTTGATAAATTAGGGTTTTCTGTCCCTAATCGACAAGTTTTATTTATTCATCTATTTTTATTTACGTTAAATAAATTGAGATTGATAGATTATTTTAATAGATTATTTTAGTTAGTGAGTCAACCCCTCTTATACAAAGGGATTGTAGTCTATTGCAAGGGGATAATGTTATGGATTAAAAATAGAGTTTTGGTTTAGAGAGCCTCCACCATTATCTCCATTCTCCCAATGTTCTAGAGTTTCTCCTCTCAACCCCGTTCCATTCAAACCGTGAAGCGCATCACATTATTCTTCTCTCCTCTCACCCCTTCTCGTTTTTTCGTTTTCATCAGCTTCCTAGATCATGTAGGAGTAAAGAAGCTCATAGACTCAAAGAGGTATCAACATTTGTATGATACCTTCTGTGAATAGGATCATAACACCGTATCCCCTTTGAGTTCTCGAATCTATGACTATACAGTCCAACCATGAATAAATTATGAACAAAGGCTACATAGCCAAAACACATTAAAGAACACTGAATAAATATTCCTTAGAGAATAAAACATGAAAGTGACCTTGATAATTAATCATTGATGAAGGCATGTTGTCGACTAAGTAATATGCAGTAAGAAATGCATCTCCAGAATATGTAGTGGGTACATATCATGGACAAGAATAGTACGAGTGGCATCCAAAATATGATGATGTTTCCTCTCAGTGACTACATTCTAGAGAGAGATATAAAGACATGATGGATGAAAGACTATCCATAGTCCGTCCAGTACTGCAGAAGATCTGCTCAAGTCAATCCGCGAAGATCGAAGTGGCTAGTATCTATCTCCCAAAAAAGGTTGTCCTTGGGTGCTATTTTGGAATAATCGAAGGCACGTACTTTCTTTTAGGTAGAAGATAAGTCAGGTCTTTGAATTCCTAATCGTCTATCATGGAAATAGCCTAGGCGGATGAAATGCCGACTTTCTTTAGGATGGAAAGGTTGGTAGTAGAGCGATCAGCTTAGCGGCAATTGTGCTCTCTAGAATCATCAGAGCAGCTCCAAGTTGGGGATTGCCTTATGATATTACATGAGCACGCTCGACATCACGTCTCTGAGTCAAGGGGGCATGTGGGTCTCATTGCGGCCATCTCATATACTTTATTTTAATGAAGATAATAATTCATCTCCTTATCATGAACATGGTTTTAAAAGGCGGCGCCTCGAGGCGCAAAGGCGTACGCCTCGAGGCGAGGCGGGCCCAAAACGCCTCGAGGCGCACGCCTCAGGTGCATCCTAGGAGGCGTACGCCTCAGACTCGCCTGAGGCGCTCGAAGCGTGAGGTGCTCGAGGCGAGACTGAGGCGTAAGCCTCAAAAATCGGCTTTTTTTTAATTTCCCGGGTCACGTGCAAAGCACGTGACCTTTTTTAGTAAAATCGAAGCGTCGGGGGGAAGGGGAGGTTCTGTTTGACAGAATCGAAACCCTCCCCCTCCCTTCCCCTGAGCCCCGCTTCTCGTCGCCTCGGCCCTGCTTCTCGCCGCCCAGCCGCGATCGCCGCCCTCCAGAGTCGCCACCCAGGCCCCTTCTCCATCGCCGACCCTCTCGCTGCCCAGCCGGAGCAGGTCTGCGCCACCGCCACCTCCGAGTTTGATTTTTCTGATTTTTTTTCAATTTTTTTTGTGTTTTCCAATTGTTGGGTTAAATTCTTACCTATGGCTATGAGTTATTAGTAGATATTGCAGTAGTTTCGCGTGTAAATGGATCCTAACATATCAAGATTTTTTTTTTATTCCAGTTGATATGATCATAGCAGTTCATATCCCTACGATATCCACATCCATTGTGCATATGAAATCTAGTTATATCTATTTTCTTTTCGCAACATTATATGCTTTCTCTTTGACATCTCACCTAGGGCTAGGATGCAACTATGATGAAGGATTACATGTATGTGCATCTTGTACTGTTAGTATATATCAATATGTGTATGTTATTGTACAACTTGTAGATATGGGAAGGAAAGGCCAAAGTGGGGGGCGATCGGATCCCGGATGGAGATACTGTCGAGAACTTGAAATGGACGAGCATCACAAAGGGAAAGGATATGTATATGTTGAATGCAATTTTTGTTCGATAAAGATCACCGGTGGGGTGAAGCGGCTAAAAGACCATCTTGCAAAGACACGCAAGAATGTAAGAGCTTGTCCAAGCGTTCCTATTGAAGTTCAACAAGAGATGAAGATGTTCATGGACAGCAAGGGTAATGAAAAGAGAAGACGGTTTGAAGAAATGGAAGAAGTTTGCCGAGTTGGGATGCAAGAGCCATCTGGAGGTGATGAAAATGAACCGGCACAAAGAGCACCGAGATTCTAGTGGTATCAAGCAAGCTCGAGGACCGATGGATTTTTTTATTGCACATGGAGGTAGGGGTGCAGGTAGTTCGGATCCTCCCTCACAACAACTCACTTTAAATGCAAGCTGGAAAAAAGATGAGAGAAGGAGGATTTGCAGGAGCATTGGGAGATTTTTTTTGAGAATTCATTGGCATTCAACATAGCCAATAGTCCTTATCTGGCGATGATGACTGATGTATGTGGATATGGAAGGGGTTTCAAGCCACCAACCATGCATGAACCCCGAACTTGGATTTTGAAAGAAGAGAAGCAGGCCATTACCACTCTTGTTGATGAGGCGAAGGCTTCTTGGATAGCCACGGGTTGTAGCATCATGTCGGACGGTTGGACTGACACGAAAGGACGCACATTGATTAATTTTTTGGTGAATAATCCCAAAGGCACTTACTTCTTGAAGTCGATTGATGCATCCGATCAAGATGCTAGGATGCTTTTTAAAGTGTTGGATGAAGTTGTTGAGGAGGTCGGAGAGACGAATGTTGTCCAAGTGATAACGGACAATGCATCCGCTTACAAAGCTGCTGGACAAATGTTGATGGATAAAAGGAAGAATCTTTATTGGACACCTTGTGCAGCGCATTGTATAGATTTGATGTTGGAGGATATCATCAAATTGCCACTTCATGCATCGGTGTTCAAAAAAGCAAAAAAAAATAATCAATTTTGTGTATGCTCATGCTTGGGTTTTGGCAATGGTGAGAAAAATTGCAGGTTGTGATTTGGTGAAACCTGCCGTTACAAGATTTGCCATTGCATTTCTTACATTGCAAAGCTTGATTAGAGCCAAGGATTCACTTGAATCCTTCTTCACTTCCAGAGCATGGAAGAACAGTTCTTATGTGAATCGCCCATTGGGTCAAAGTATGGTGAACATTGTTGTGAAGAGCAAGTCTTTTTGGCCTGGTGTTGCATATATTCTCAACACCACGAAGCCTTTGGTCACCGTTTTGAGGTTGGTGGATTCTAAAAAATATCCACCGATGGGATTTATTTATGAAGCCATGGACAGGGCCAAGGAGGAGATAGCTAGAAATCTTGAAAATGGCGAGACCAAATATAAGATTATTTGGGATATTGTGGATAGCCGTTGGGATCGTCAACTTCACAGGCCTTTACATGCTGCTGCTTATTTCCTCAATCCTCACTTTCATTACGAACCGACATTATCCAATCACTTAGAGGTGAAAATGGGATTGTTTTCATGCATGGAAAGATTGATCATTGATCCAGATGCGAGGATGAAAGCAGATTCACAACTTGATTCCTTCATGCATGCCAGAGGATTTTTTGGATGGGCAAATGCTGTTAATTCAAGGAAAACAAGAAGTCCTGGTGAGTATTGTAAATAAATTTTAAGAGTTTTCCATATACTACATAATTACTAAAATGTGTTGTTGACCATTACCAGCGGATTGGTGGACGTTGTTTGGTGATGAAACACCTGAATTGGCAGCATTTGCTATTAGGGTGTTGAGCTTGACTTGTAGTGCTTCTGGGTGTGAACGTAATTGGAGCTCTTTTAATCATGTAAGTGGTTAAAGCATTATTTAATTTTATGAGTGTTTTTGTTTCATGTTAATCACTTAAACCTTACGTATGTCTATATAGGTCCACACTAAGAGAAGAAATCGTTTATCACAAGCGAAGCTCAATGATCTGGTTTACATCATGTTCAATTTGAAATTGAAACATAGAGAATTAAGGAAGAAAACAATAGAAGATCCATTATGTTTGGAAGACATTGACTCTGGTGATGAATGGATTTCAGAAGCTCAAGATGTCGAGGCGTATCAGGATCTTGATGCAAACATACCCCTTGACGATGATCCTCTTGAGGAAGGAGGTGAAAGAGGTAGAGGAGCTCAAGTCACTCGGTCTAAAAAGAAGGGGGAAAATGACGAAGGTGCAATACAATATTATAAATTAAAAGAATGTTCGATGCTTTTTTGTGAATTGTGATTAACTTTCAAATGGTTGACTATGCATATTACTTTTTTGATTAGGTAAAGGAAAAGCTCCAATTAATGTTGAGGAGGAGGAGTACTCCAATTCTGAGGATGGAAGCGATGATGAAGCTGAAGATGATGTGCACTTGAATTTTATGGATGATTCCGATGACGATCCAATGAGTAGTAGGAGCAGTGACGACGACGATGACGGCGACAACACTGCTGAGGGGCGAGAAGACTGAAGTTGATTCGTTGAATCAATATTGATGATTTGTGATTTTGATGTATCACATAATAGTGATGGAACATATGTTGCATTAATTTCATGCTTGTGTCAAACTTTATTTCCTACTTTATGTTTTCTTTTCTAATTTCACAATCGTATTTGAACTTTGGACAATCATAGTTGTAGTTTGTAGTTTGTATTGAACTTTAGGACAATATATTGCAATTTTTTGTGTTGTTAGTATTTATTCCAATTTATTTTGCTTTAATTTTAATTTTTCTTTCCAAAAAATTGAGGCTTACGCCTCGACCGCCTCGAGGCCTACGCCTCGCCTCACATTTTGGGAAAACGCCTCGGACCGCCTCACGCTTTTTTAACCTTGATCATGAATATGTCTTTTCAGTATCGGCGGTCCCAAGTAAATTGAAAAAGAGCAATCTAAGTTGTATTTGAGTTGAGAGATCACCTAGAACCATGCGGAAATCTCAAAACAGACAAAGATATATGATAATGAGTTCGTTTGAAAAGGAGTCTCCGATTTCAGAGAATTCCGAATTTCATGTGGATCATCCCTGTACGAAGGAATCTCTCTAAACTGAGAATCTAACTGAAGAGGAGAAAATGGAGGTAAATAAGACACCAACTTGAGGTTTTATGTATGATTCCAAGAAACCTAAAAAAACAGTAAAGGATAATTCGTAGAATTCAAGAGCATTATCAATCTCGATATATTTAACATGAGTAAAGAATAGATTTTTTATTTGTAATATAAAGGATTTCATAACATATACAACTTTAGATTTATTCTTTAAAAATAAATTCTAAGAAACACGAGAATAGTCATCGACGGCTAAAAGAAAAAATTGTTGCCCCTAAAGATCACGGACACGACTTGGATCCCAAACAATGAAATGAAATAACTCGAAATGGGAACTGATAATGTAACTATGGTGACTTGAGAAGCTAGAATGATGGTGCTTCCCTAACTAAGACACCGCACATTGAAAATTAGGCTAAAAAGTTGAAGTAAGAATAAGACATATCTTCTAACGAGGGAGATGTCCAAATCGCAATTGCCAAAAATAGATGGAAGTAGGTCCACTCGGAAAGGTACCTGCAAACGGTACTATTCCAACCTATAGCAATCACATTGCTCATGACTCCCATATAATCATTTTGCCAGTATCTCTTGAACAATGCCTTAAATGTCAGATTTCGATTTTGTTTCGGTGACTGAGCGAAACGAAATTTCAGTCGAATTTCGATAGAAATCCGACCGAAATTTTGGTCATTTCGGTTGGATTTTGAACTAGGGCCCCCAAATTTCGATCGATATAGGCCATTTCGGTCGAATTTCGGTCACCCATCGGAACCGAAATTCGATCGAATTTTGGCGAAATTTGATCCCATGCTCTTGAAAGACAAGAGAAACATGGTCAAAGATGGCACGACAGTTTAAATCCTATGTGATCAGACTAATGGAGAGAGGACTCGGGGTAAAATCTAGAGCATGAAGAGCATGAAATAGCAAGATGCAGGCATGGTTGAGGTTGAGCATGTTACAGGCTTCCTTTAATAAAGGTATGGTGGCATTTGTCAGAAGGTGAGTACGAGTTCAATCGTAGATACGATCAAGGCCAACAGGAAATATCCCAACCATGAACATATTCCTATATATCTTATGGTCTTCACACTTGCATGGAGGAAGATGGCTATGGAGTTTTGCAAGCATGCCCTTTCGAACAACATAATGTATAAAGGCGACGATCATCCTGCTTCTAGAGATAAATGTCCGGATGGATCTGAAGTATCTTGCTCTCATTCTTGGTTTATGAGTATGTAGTGGCCAAGATGTCCCACATAGCATTTGTTGTCGATTGATTCAATAGATCATTGGTGATCTAATGAGAGAGAGTATGTGAACCATACCTAACATAAACCTTGTCTTGCTTCCATGACTTGTTACCGATTCTCTCAACGGATTCTAGATGTATGAGCACAAGCTCTCCGTTGGCGCTTTCCATCATGTTTATGAACTGCATTGCTCATAGATCATAGTTGGTCCCACCCATCTTGACTATAGGACCCATTGATTTTATGGATCCAAATGATGAAACAATCTCCATTATCATCTTCCATTGCAGAGAGAAACCGAATCTAGATGAAAAACTATGAGAAGAAAAATAGGAAACTTTTACCCTTAATTTAGATCATTAGGCCACAATGATCAGACCCGAGAATGTCCACCCATGGTCGCCTAGTGTAGCAGCATGTCGCCTTTTATGCACAATTACGTGGTGGGAATGAGTACGAGTGTCGCGTTGGAGTAGAGAGAAACATCACTGGTCATTGCTGGTGTTGTTGTGACTGGCACTGCCACTGTTGCTACTGTTGTTGCAGCTAGTGAAGCCATTGTTGTTGTCGAGAAAGCAACGACATCGATGCTAATATTGCTTGTTGGGATGACGATGGCATTGGTCGTATGAGATGGCACTAAAAGAGAGTGGAGAAGAGAACTGCGGAGAGAAGGGGGAGAAGGGGGGGGTGTTCGACGTCGAGAGAAGATGAAGAGGGGGCTAGTTTTTAACCTTGCTCGGATATTATGCAGAAACAAGAGAATATTTGTCTATCTTAGCACTTCTTGTATAAGAAGATGCTAGGGTTAAAGTTACCGAGGTGATTACCTTAAAAGATATATACTAGGAAGGGTTACAAAATATAATGAAAATATCTCTCTACAGAAAATTCTCTCAACATTGATATATATGCATGTTATGCATGACTTGTTTCTCTTAACATTAATAAATGCATATTAAGCAAGAAGTGAATCTTAGTGTGACCATGAACAACGATGACCTTCGGTAACGTGTTTGACCTAGCAAAGGGAAATTTTGTCTTCTTGCTTTGATGGATATCACCTCTGATATTTGCTTTTATTTGATAAGATCGTCAACTGACATAAAGTCCAAAGAAAAATCATCAAACTCGAAGGACGTGCACTATGAAAAGAGACAAGGAATTATTCATGGTTTCTTTTGACCCTAGGTAAGGTAAGCTTATTTTGGAAAACAGCAAGAAAAAACTATAACATCTTATTATAAAAGAGTCCAAGAGATAAAAACTCAGTTTTATCTAATTATGTTAATATTTTTGGTTATTGATGAACAAGCTGTAACAGAAATACAAAATACCTCAAACAAATCATCAAGAATTTTATTCCTGTATTCAGTCTCCAGCAACTGGCTTCGATCCTCCCTGCTGTCAAATAGCTGTGGTGGCATATTAGAACTTGAAATTTGAGCTGCATTGCTATTATCAGGTCCAATAAATTCATCATGCACAGCACTTTGAGGATTATCAATGCTGATGTCCCAGCAAATCCCGGAATCAGGATTTTCAGCCATTATATTTTCCGCTTTATCTGCAGGTTGTGGAGTCGATATGACAGCATACTCTGTAACCAGTAATTCTTCACTTGGATTTATTATCTCATAGGAACCAGAAGATTCGTCAGACACTTCTACGGGTCCAATGTCCCAGTCAATTTGAGGCTCGTCCACAGAAATATTCCAGTCAATGCCATCAGTATTGATACCTCCATCAGTTGGGACACTCACAGCCACAGAACTGTCTTCCAAAAAATCAACAGCATCCACGGCCACAGAAACATTCCTGCTAGGAGGTTTCTCGTGAAGGTTTCGCAGATTAGGAAGCACCGACTTGGGACTTTTCTGTAAAGAAAATAAAAAAAATGTGATGCAGAAGCTTGCCCCCTAATGTAAATGCTGAATCAGGCAAGGACCATGAAAAAAAATGATATCCTAAATTATCACACACTGACCTCTATTTCGGTATGGCAATCCTTAACAAGGTTAGAATAGTACTCAATGGCTTTCATTACAGTATCATTACTGAGGGTTCGCAAAAAACTTTCAAACGTAGAAGGAAGAGAATTTGCGGTATCTAGAAGTTCTGATCTAACATCGATTCCCTACAAAAAAAAAAAGGAGAGATGGAGAGAGTATCCTCTCGTGCTGACAAAGTAAAAGGCATTATTTTGAATGTACATGTGCTAGAGTGTGAATGTGCATCAAATCATAGAAGAGACGATCCTTACCTGTAATCCAAGTTCCTGGCAGGCTTCTACATATTTGACTGCAGATAAAGCAGCACTTCTTTTGATGTCAGTCTCCTTCCTTTCTAATTCTGCTAGCTGCTGCTGAACTTTCTGAATCTGTTTTTTCAAGTAAGGGCTTCAGAAAAGAAGCATAAATGGTGCATTAGTAAAGAACAACAAATACAAGACCGATGACCCTGAAAAATTATTGCAGCATACTTACATTTCGTAATTGACATTTTGGGTCATTATCTGTGAAGCCTCTCCAAGAAATATGTGATCTTTCTCAAAAGCTCGAACTATGGATTCCCAATCCCCCTAAGAAATTTTACAATTAAAAACTAAAAGTGTGAGAGGAGATGGACAGAGCGGAAATGAGCTTACAGCAGAACCAGATAATCGTCCAAATATATTACGGCTTTCTGAGGTTGAGTTCAGGAGTATCTCATAAATCTGCTTTGCTTCCACATAACCAATTGCTGGATGGTATAGACGACATTAGGTCCAAGATAACTAGTTTTCCATTCATAATGGCGTTAACATAATAACATAGAACCACAGACCCATACAGTGTACAAGGACATCCTTCAAAATGGGAAATCAAAATCTTACCAGCAATAATATTATGAAGGATGGCTATTGGAGCAACCGAGCAAGTAGCTATCCAAAATTTTATAAATTATAAAAATTGCAAAATTAGTAAGGGATATTTACACCCATAATCCTGAGTAATTTGGTAATTACCCCAAGAACCTTCGATAATCACGAATTACATCCAGTTGCCCGAATAATGCTTAACCTTTACATGGCATAACCCTGTGTCAATTTCCGTTTGAATTCTCCATTAACTCTGACGGAAAAAGTAATATGTTGACCATTTTACCCTTCGAAAGACATCATATTTACAACATGATGCCATTCTGTCAAATAAGATGATGGCCCCTCTCCCAGGCAAGCCAAGCTGCCCCCTTCGCCTGCGCCTACGCCGCATACGAGCTCCAGCCCTCTCCCTCCTCGCGTGTCCGGCCCCCAAATGCCAGCTCCATGCCGTCCTACTCGGCACCCCCTCCCCCCGCCCTGTCCTCTATGGTCGTCGAAGCCCCAACCCGCCATCCTCGTCGAAGCCCCAGCCTCCCTGAGCGCCCACCCCGCCATCCTCCCCCACCCCCCGGGAGCCCGTCTGGGGCTCCTCTTTCCCATCCCTTCGAGGTGCGTCGGCAGCACTACTGGTGAAATCCAGCCCGCGAGGCAGTCCTTCTCTCTGCCCTCTGAGATCTCGTGGAGGAAGGAGCTCGCCAACACCGTGCACCTCATCGGGACCGTAGGGGCGTTCGTGCAAATCAAGCATCTCAGCTCGGGGAAGGTCCTCGCCTGGACTAGTCTTGACGTAAAGAAGTCTGCTGCCGATACTACTTGGTATGACTATGAGTGTGTCCACCCCCCCACATGGTCGAAGCCCCCCCCACCCCCGGGAGCCCGCGCCCAGCTCCACCCCCTCCCTGTCCGCAGTCCACCCTCTTCCCCCTCCCCCCGCCCGACCGCCATGGTCGAAGCCCCCCTGTTCGCGGTTCGCCCCAGCCAGCCACCGTTCAAAGCTTGAAGCCCAGGTCGAGTCCCCTCCTGGACCTCTTTCTCTTTTTTCCCCCTGGACCTCTTCCTCATTTTTTGGATTAATCTCAGCCATTAGATCACTGCTTGGTTAGATTAACTCAGCCATCTGGTTGACTTAATGGATTAAACTAACGAAAGGTTATGGGTGTAAAACGGAACGGTTATTCAGGGTTCTGGATGTAATTCCTGATTATCAAGGGTTCCTGGGGTAATTACCAAATTACTCAGGGTTATGGGTGTAAATATCCCAATTAATAAACAGGTTTGGATTGTTAGTACCCCACACCACAACCTATTCCAGAACAAGAACTTTGATCAATGAAGTACATTTTCAAGCTACTATCTAGCAAAATTAAAAACCATTTGGCTCACAACACACTGCCTGAAAAGTATCAGAAAATGATAGATATATTCAGGTAAGACTGCATCCATTCAAATCTATCATGGAAAAAGACATCTGAAAATTTTCTTTGAGGGTGCATGAGATGTCCACTCCATAAGCTCGTTTGGATTTTGTTGAGATATCATTTATCTTTTCGTATTTCTATGTATTCTTTTTTCTATCCGTCACTATTACGTAATTTGCTAAACAGGATTCTCCTCTTATTATATAAGAGAACTCTATGGCCTCATTATCGATTACTTCATTCGTTTCTCTTCCATGGTATCAGAGCGACGATGCTACACCGGAGTTCTCGTACCTCGTGACATACCTCCATCCTCTTCTCCCTTTGTGCATCGCCAGACCTCCAAGGAGGCTGTAGCGCCTTTGCAATGCCCCGAGGGCCCTCCTAGTGATGCTGCAAGGCTCCCTTAGGGCCTCAGCGGTGTTGCCAGGGGCTCCTCGCCCCACCAGTACCGCTCGGTGGCCCCCTAGGGCACCATCGCCGCTGCCCAAACCCTTGTGGGCAACATGCGACGCCATCCAGGATCTTCGGTAGGGTCACTTACGTCGTCGTCCAGCACCCCTAGGGCCTTCTTCGTTGTCGCAACACACCACTGAGGCCTTCTAAAGCCCTTGGTGTGATTTAGGGATTCATTGAGATTTCGTTCAGTGCATTTTTTTGTTCTAGGACCCTTTTTCGGTCTAATTTTGACCGGAGGATGGTGATTTCAGACCTCTAAAACACCTCTCAAGTCCTCGCGTGGATCCCGGTTTGAGGGGGATGGTTGTATGAGTCTACGAGTACAACCAATCCTCTATGGGTTCGTTTGGTTGCAGGGTTGGGCAGGTTGGGTTGGGTTGGGTTGGTGTACTATTCACAGGGGTACCCCTCCTCACAGTTTACTATTCATCCAGCCCAACCCACCCAACCCAACCCTGCCCAACCCTGCAACCAAACGAACCCTATATGTTGGTGTAGACTCATTCAGATCAGTCTACTACCCCAGTCGAGTTCCATTTCGATCCTATTCTTCATCATGTCAAAGAGCAAGGGTGATTTCTTCTCTTCGTGTGGTGTATTCAAGGGCCTAGCTCCCATCACTAAGATGGAATGGACCAACTATGAGTTGTGGTCCATGCAGTTCTTGACCCTCATGTTGTACAATAACAAGGAGCACATCCTGACACACCCGAGCCGACGGATAAGACTAAAGAGAACGCTTCGTGGAAGCAAGATGATGCGTACGTGTGTATCTGGCTCTCTGGGACTCTCGTCACAAAGATAGCCAACGATATCGTGAATCAACCTACATCTAAGGCAATGCGGGATATCCTAGCAGCCACATATGGCCAAGCAAGGAATGAGGCAAGATTCTTCACTTGCAGCTTGACATCTTCACTGCCAAGGAGAATAGGTGTCCTCTACACAGCTTCTACTCTTTGCTCCATGGCATGTTCGAGAAGCTTTACATATCCATGCCAGTGACTACGTTTATTAAGCAACAAATGATGTACAAGAACATCATGATGGTTGAAGTTTTCCTATTTGCTCTTGATCTTGAGTACGCGGCAGTACGCACACAGCTTCTTACGGTACGACTATCCCTCTTATGGAGGAGGCATATAATTGTCTCAACAGGATCATTGTCTCATCCCTGCCACCACACAAACCTCCTCAACGATGGCTACATCTCGCGGCAGAGGAGGTACTACTCAGTTCAGAGGGTGTGGTCCTAGTGGCAGAGGAGATGTATGTTAACGTTGTCCATGCACTTATTGCCATCATCTTGGATATCTAGATGAGACATGCTATCAGAAGCATGTGTATCCCACATCTGCTCGTATAGCCGAGCAATCAGAGCCGCATGCCAAATTGGCCCCTACTTCAGATGTAAGGTTAAATGATATTGCTTCCCATCCGAGGGAGATAATGACTCATATTATCGAAACTACTACATGTCCTTCAATTGTTGCAACCTCTGCCACAACATATTCAAGTATTTCATGTATAGTTTATGCGTTTACCAATTGTAGCATGGCAGATATGACAGAGTGGATCATGGATGCTAGTGCTTCCCACCATTTGTGTGGGGACAGGGAGCAGTTTACTTCATACAGATCTGTCCCCTCTAGCAGATCAATTGTCATTGCAGACAAGACTCATTTACCTATTAGTGAACAGGGGGAGTGTCATATGATGTGTAGACTTCATGCGGCTATCTACGTCCTTAAGCAGAGTACAAGAGCATGGATTTCAAAAGCTCTCGAACTTGATAGAGCGGCAGGGGCTCATGAGATCGACCTCTAATCACTCACTGTTCGTTCAGAGGACTCAAAGAAGTACAGTTGCTATATTGATCTACGTTGATGATATAATCATATAATTGTTACTGGGGATAATGTGCAGGTCATTCGTGCAACTAAGGATTTCCTTGGTCAGCATTTTGTAACCATGGAACTTGGCAATTTATGTTACTTCCATGGACTTGAGTTTACCAGGAACCGACGGGTATGTTACAGATCTTCTCTCCGAGACAGGCATGCATATTGCAGACCTACTCCTACTCCCATGGACCCGAGCACGATGTTATATGATGATGACACGGAAGAGGTAAATAAGAGGATGTATAGGGAGCTCATCGGGAAGCTCCTATATAGGTTCATCACCACGCCAGACATATTTTTTGTAGTGAGCAGAGTGAGACAGATCATGGAGCAACCCAAATAGGCACAAATGGATCCAATCCATATGATTTTGATTTACCTAAAGACCTCTCCTGGTACTGGACTTTTATTTAGCAAAGGAACATCCTCTACTATTACAGCCAAGGATGGCCGTGTCGGCGATATATCGGCGATATATCGCCGATATATCGGTATCGCCAGTTACGCCATATCGATAGTGATCTGTATATCTATTTATACCCTATCGCCGATATATCGACGATATATCGCCGATATATCGCCGATATATCGCCGATATATCGGTGTCGGCGATATATCGCCGAGAAAGGGAATATTCTTTGCTTCCATTTGGCAGATATCGGTAGATATTTTGAGCCTTTCGCCCATATCGATCTGGGCAGTGGGGACCAGCCGACTAAGGGAATCTGCTTTGCTCCATTTGCAAGATATCTCGGTAGATATTTTGCCTATAAATGAGGGCAGTGGGCAGGCAGCAAACGCACACAGTTTGGAGGCTTGGAGATTGACATTGGATCTATTCCTCTTCGGCTCTTCCTTTGCAGTTTGAGGTGATGAGATTATCTCAAATTTGATGTTTAAATTAGGAAAATAGTTTGGGATTTTGTTCATGATTGTGTTATGTGATGCATATTTTCTTTGTTTAGGAAAAATTTTGATAAATCCCTTCCTTTTGTTCATGGAATTTGGGCTCCAAATTTTGAGGCTTTTGGTTTTTTAGTGTTTATTAAGAGATGTTATGGATGCATGGACTTGGATCTATTGTTTAGGAGTTAGGAAACAACATTTGGTGGTGAATTTTGTTAACCAAATGTGTCTATTTAATTAAATCCGAAAATTAAAAGAAATTTGGTCTACAATTTATAGAGTTTTGGTTCATGAAATTTGGGGCTTTTGGTTTTTTCGTGTTTATTAAGAGATGTTATGGATGCATGGACTTGGATCTATTGTTTAGGAGTTAGGAACAACATTTGGTGGTGAATTTTGTTCACAAAATGTGTCTATTTAATTAAATCCGAAAATTAAAGAAATTTGAGCTACAATTTATAGAGTTTTGGTTCATGAAATTTGGGGCTTGTGTTTTTTTCGTGTTTATTAGAGATGTTATGGATGCATGGGACTTAGATCTATTGTTTAGGAGTTAGGAAACAACATTTGTTGGTGATTTTTGTTCACAAAATGTGTCAAGTTAATTAAATCCGAAAATTAAAACAAATTTGATCTACAATTTATGGAATTTTGGGTTCATGAAATTTGGGGCTTTTGGTTTTTTCGTGTTTATTAGGAGATATTATGGATCCATGAACTTGAATCTATTTTTAGGAGTTAGGAAACAACATTTGGTGGTTATTTTAGTTCACAAAATGTGTCTATTTAATTAAATCCGAAAATTAAAAGAAATTTGATCTACAATTTATGGAGTTTTGGTTCATGAAATTTGGGGCTTTTGATTTTTTCGTGTTTATTAGGAGATGTTATGGATGCATGGACTTGGATCTATTTTTTAGGAGTTAGGAAACAACATTTGGTGGTGATTTTAGTTCACAAAATGTGTCTATTTAATTAAATCCGAAAATTAAAAGAATTTGGATCTACAATTTATGGAGTTTTGGTTCATGAAATTTGGGGCTTTTGATTTTTGTGTATTCTTTTCATATCAAGATCATGGCACACTCCGGTGCAGACTCTGATGGTTCTCGTGGACAGTTGGACTTGGATGGTGGAGAGATTGGCTGGAGGTATGCAACCGCTCCAGATGGCAACAAATCCAAACCGCAGTGCAACTTCTGTAGGAAGAGGTTGGGAGGAGGAGGTATTACTAGATTAAAGCACCATCTTATTGGCGACAATAAAAATGTTGCCAAGTGCCCTCGTTGTCCAAAAGAGGTGAGGGACTTGGTGAAGGCCAGCATGGAGGGAAAAAAGGAGAAGGGCGTCGAGAGGTTCAGGAGGGATGAACAGTTCAAAGAATTCATGTTTGAGAAGGAGTTCAATGTCTTTTCAGATTCTGACGACGACGACTTTGTATATCCTGATGACATTCAGACCGCAGCGGAGAGAAAGGCATACAGGAGGGCGACAAAAGAGTCCATGAGGAGCGAGTTTGAGAGGAGAGAACTTGGTGGTGCACGTGGCGGCTTCCCTGGTGCCGGTGGCAGTGGGAGTGGTTCTGGAGGTGCACCAGTACCACCACCCTCCAAAAACTCAAGGGGAAGGGACTGGAACCGTTCTTGACAAGGAGCGGGTCCATGCAGTACAAGCCAAGTAAGGATCCGAGGCAAAAGACGGTGAAGGGGATGTTCACCAATGCACGAGAGAGAGTGGGCAGAGCCATCGGCAAGCTCTTCTTTGGGGAGAGCATCCCGGCCCACGTTGCTAGTGGACCTTTTCTACAGCACGCCCATTGATGAGATCGCTGCAGCGGGAACGGGAGTGAAGGCTCCCACTGCCAAGGAGTTAATGAACAAGTACCTTGCATAGGAGAAGGAGGAGATGAATGAGTACATCTCTGAGCTGAGGATGAAATGGCCAGAGTATGGCGTGACGCTGATGTGTGATGGTTGGACGAGCTATACGAGGAAGCAGATCATCAACTTCCCCGTTTACTACGACGGTAAGACCATCTTTCTTAAATCCGTCGATGCATCTGAACAGGTGAAGGACTACAAGTACCTGCTGAAGTTGATGAAGGGCGTCATTAAGGACGTTGGGAAAGAGAACATTGTACAGATTGTGACGGACAATGGTAGCAACTTCAAGAAAGCAGGTGAAACGCTAATGAAGTCTAGCAGCTACGGTATTTTTTGGACACCATGTGTTGCGCATTGCATAGATCTAATTTTAAAGGACTTCGGCAAGAGGAAGCTCGTCACAAAGGTGGTGGAACAAGCACGGACGATCACCGCATTCATTTACAACCATTCCAAAGTGTTGGCTTTGATGAGGCGGACGTGCAATGGTGAGCTGGTGAGGCCTGGCATCACACGCTTTGCAACCAATTTTATTGCGTTGCAAAGCCTCCGATAACACAAGACAGGATTGAAAACCATGTGTTGTCAAGGTGAATGGTTCAAGAACCCAGAAGCTCGGACCGAAGGAGGACGGAGGGTGGAGACAATCATCAATGATCTCCACTTTTGGGATGACGTGACAAAGGTCACGAAGATAATGGAACCGGTTGTCTCCGCATTGCGTATCGTAGATGGGGACAAGAAGCCAACTATGGGAGTGATCTACGAGGCAATACGCTACATGAGGGAGAAGGTTAGTGAAGCCGTTGGAAGAGGATTCAAAGCATGGTTGGACATTATAGACGAACGATGGTCCAAGATGCTTTCACATCCTCTTCACAAGGCTGGTATGTATCTATTATCTAATATCTAATAAATCATTTTTCCATTTTCACTTTAGAAAGATTAATATTAGAGAATTTCTCATCTCCAGCATATTACTTGAATCCAAAGTACCAATACAAGAACAGTCTTGGTACAAATGCTAACCTGCCAAAGGACCATTCCAGAGATGCTGCTCCAAGCTGAGCCTGATTGATATATATGCTCCATCTTGAGGGAGAGTGTTGAGATATCATTTATCTTTTCATAATTCTATGTATTCTCTTTTCTTTCATCTCTATTATGTAATTTGCCCAAATAGGATTCTCCTCTTATATCAGAGAACCCTAGGACCTCATTATCAATTAATTCATCTGTTTCTCTCCATAGATCTCTACACCTTTCTTGCATGTCTCCTCCTCCATAGCAACTGAGAAAAGATCTAAAATCCTGAGAAGAGTTTTGTCTTCCAAAGCCTATTACAATCATTGCATATGCTCTAGCTCTCGTATAGGATGCCTCAAAACATTTTAGGCCAATGAAACGTGAAGTTGTCTTCTCTCAAATCCCAGGTGATAGTGGGAAGAGGGATCCAAAGCACATCCATTTGGAATTCCATCCTCTACAGCAGGTTGTTAAAAATTTTGAATCAAGGTGTGATAAGAAAGCAAGCAGCCACATTATTCCATCCGTTGTTGGTGGATGCTAACATGCTGAAACCAAGACAGTGAGGGTCCTTCGCCAAAACTACCAAGCAGGGAATGTTAACACAAAGAACTTTCTCATTAGAATAATATAACGGAGTTCAATGTTCTCCTTGTCCCCATCTAAGGAGTTCACCTGCCGGCTCACGCCCTGCACAATGGTTCTTAGCCGAACTCTCGAGCTCAGTTATCACAGCGCACCATTCCTACTTGCATTGCAAACTGGATAGCCTATTCTCAGGTAACTCTCCAAACCAAGGTGAAGCTCTGGAATGTCCCTGGAGGGGCAAAGGAGGAAGATGATGAAGTTGAACCCTTCCGTTTCTGTGTCGATTGCGATAAAGCGTGAGACTTTCTAGTCTTGCCGTCCTCGAAGATCCATGAGCAAGAAAGCCAACGCTATTGCTGGCAGATACGACCTCTCTACCTAGTCTTGTCTCTAAGGCATTGCTTACTTTCCCTCATTACTTCTGATAGAAACCAAACCTCGCACATCACATGAGTGCATTCATTACGTGTTATGTGCACAACCCTCAATCTGCAGCAAAAAAGATGAAGTTATCTTGAGTGAAAAGTTACCACGGTCAACTTCGAGGAAAGCCTGAAAATCTCTCATGGATTATGAGTCGTAACCTGCTTTTTCGAGCCTTATGTCTCAATTTGATCAAAATGTGATTTCAACACAAGCTTGGGGTCTTTTTTTTTGAAAATAAACACCGGTATAGGGCGTGTTTACTCCCCCATTTTCTTTCTACAATTTCCTACCATTTTGCCCATAGATACTTGACAAAACCACTTGACGGTGACCTTTAGGGCATTCCCACATTAACTGCCGAGCCTCGGCTTTAAGAAATAGTTAAGACCTTACCTTCCTTGTACATCTTCAGGTACCGAATATACAATAGAACATAGAGGTAGGACTCTCAACCAGAAGATAGAAGTTTGAGGCTTGCATCTTCCCACTGTCATCATTCCCTTGACTTCTCTCCTTCCTCCATCACAACCGAACTCCTACCTTCAATCCCAGATTCCCAGCAACTATGTAGCCAAAGTCCTAGAAAGGTCACATAAAGTCTGGTTGTGAGCCGGTTAATTAATATGAGGAAGTGAACAAAACCGCAAGAAGCCATACTTTTCCTATAACCAAAGGTAGGAGTTGATATAGAGGGAAGGAGCCCAAAACGAGGTTAGTATAGACTTTTATGAGCAAAGGCAAGCTCGTCTTACCTACCACCATCCATCCAATATTCTAACTTTGCATTAGACTTAGCAAGAACTCTTTGTTTCTTGCTCTGAGCTATATATGGATAAGATTCCCAGCAACATACCACTAATATGTCCCCACTAATGGACTTCCTGTCCTTTGGGCAACCAGTGCAGTTTGCATATGTGTATACTATTACATCAAGAGACTTCCCTATTGAGACTAGAGGAATGACACTTGCTTGGTGCATACTAAGACCTACCTAAGGAACGTCATAGTTGCATCCATGTTTCTATAATTCCATATTTCTCCATAAATTTATTGATCTTGTCTATCGCAAAAGAGATCTAGTGTGTAACAATTACATAAAACTGTTTGACTACCAAGCATATGTATTGCTTAGCATGCTCAGGATTATTATCATGCTAATTCATCCATGGGAATGGATGCTTGTTAGCACCCAACATGTTACGTCTCTTTTAGCAAGTCCGCGACATACTTTTTTTGAGATAGTACAAGACATTGTCTACTACGTGCAACCTCAATCCCAAGGAACGACCATAGTAAATCCTTTATAACAAAATGCTTAGCAAGATTTTTTTGTATAACTAATAGCCTCCACATCATCACATGTTAGGATGATATCACCAACATAAACAAGCATTAGTTTCACCTCTACAGCCTTTTCATCAGACGATCTTTGCCAATAATGTTGTCCTCCTTGCCAACCGCTACTAAAAATAAGTGGAATTGTCCTAACCTTGCTATAATTTCTTAAGGCATTGTATCTCCAAAATTCAGTGGTTGACTCAAAGAGTAGGTGGGTTACACGTTCCATTATGTCAATACGGGAGGTGTAGGTGGTCATAATCATCACAGAGCATGCACTAAGTCAACGGGCACTCCAGGATCCACCAACTCTCATGAAAACATGTCGGTCCTCCAGGCCTCGTATTTGAACAATGAGGTCACCTTCATAACCTTCTCCCTCACCATATAACCCGCTCCATGGGCTAGAGTGAGGTCAATTGTATTCGATTGAGTTGCTCAACAGCATGTCCCTTGCTCGTCATGATGTGTAAGTCAAAATAGGAGGAAATAAAGGGGACTTTTCTACGGGGTAGTGATTCAAGCGAGCTCAACATCAGCAGCTTCATGTTGCACCTCTAGTAGCTCCTAATTTTAGAGCATAAATCATCCCATTGCCCATCAACCTAACAAATAACTAAACTAAACAAATAATCATTCATCGTGTGTAAACTCCGAATAGGCCATCTTTTATCTTTCTACAACAAACCTCGTCATATTTGCCCATAACAATACATCGGCTCCCATTGTTTAAGCCACCCTCCAGAAATCAAGTATCCACAAGATTTCCACATCATAGTTCAAAAGTTGCGGTTGATGAGGTGATGGGTGAGAAAATAAATGGAGAGAGAAATGGGTACAAGGGTTATAGACAATGGGACAAATGGGTGAATGGAGGTGACAAGGCGAGAGGTGTGAGAGACAGGGTTGAGGCGAAAGCGAGTGAGAAGGGCAGGGTCTGGCCAGGGATTCATCTGTTGATCACAAACGAGGCAGAGAGGACGGAGGCAATTGGGAGTTCAATGGCAAAGGTAGAAGAGGGTCTTGGCACGGGCAACAAGGGCTTGTGCAAGCGGTCCCACTAGCTCACATCGCTCATTGCCATGTTTCCAATGTAGAAGATGGGGCATATGGTAAGGTTGTGTTGTGGCATAATCACGTACTTTCACTGTCAGAAACCATATCATTGGAAGGCCTCATACATGGTGGAGAGTGGGTGGTAGCGGTGTCGATCTTCGATTGTCTCAATTGTCTACTTATGAAAACACTAGAGGTGGATTTGGTTGAAGAGGTGTCGTGCAAAGAAGTAGTTAAATGTGTTTTTGTGACATTGATGATAGAGGAGCTTATTAGGATGTTCTTCAAGGGATACTATGCAACTTGATCGCTTGGTTGTTTATGAAATGGGCTGACTGAGGCCAAGGTCGAGTGTCTTCTTTGTGGCAAAATGAATTGGGTTGCCATCCTATGGTGGTGTGGTGGGGCTTGTTGTTGCAGAACGAGGTGGCATTGTAGCCCTCAATATTGAGTGATCCCAGGCATAAGGATGCCTCTCATCCTATGGAGTAATTTTCATTCTAATAAATCAGTGAAGTTTGATGTAAGGGAGGTGATGACGTTGGTGGCGAACAGCTCATCGAGTGGTGTCTTTAGACCATCCACGACACCAATGGAGCTCAACTTTTTTGTTAGGATGCACTTTCTATTGTGCAGCTATTGGTAGTGGGTCGACAAATATCTGGTGACCTACACAGAGGATCAAGGCATCTGGAGCTCCAGATTGGCAACAGAGTGGGCATTGCTTTTTAGCGAATTTCAAATATGACATGTGTTGCTATCTTTCAAAGCATTTTAGGAGGCATTAGCCCTAATTTTCATGTAGCAAATTTAATTACCTTGAGTATTGATGTGGCTTTCAACTCCATGTGGAACCTTTGGATTCCTCTCAGTTGGGCCTACAATTTTTAAAGCTCAATTACCTCCATTTCTTGAACTTGGGTAAAAGCAGTGGCTATTTTGAAAGTGAGGGCCTTGGGTTCTTATGACCAAAGTAGCATATTATTTTGGGTGGGTCAGACTAACATGGGTTGTTAGATGGAATCGGGTGCTTTTGTTATCCATCGATGTTGGTTATTACCACAATGGTTCTGTTTATTGATGTTGACAACACGAGATGCAATTCTATGGTGATTCTCAAAGTGGATTTTATGGGGTATGATGAGGGGTTGCAGCAATAGTTGGCACTACTTTGAGTTTCACGAGGATGGTGCACTAGATTTGGAGTAGCTAAGAGGGTAGTGGTGCTTCAAAACAAGTGAGCAAAACCAAAGAGGTACTCGATTAAGGAAAGATAATGTGTTATGGAGGGAATGGTGGGTTTACCCAGAAGAGCAAAATAATGAGGTATGCGGAGGGTTTGGTGGCGAAACCGAAAGTAAGTTAGAATCATCTGGGGGTGATCCATGTGGTAGGATCTTTGTTACCTATGGTGGGAAGTGACCTACTATCTAAACTAGAGGAAAAGGAGGTGGTTGATGAAAAGTTCCGCAAGTTGGTTTCTTGCCGTAAGGGTGTTGCTAGGTCCTGGGGTACACTCAATGGCTCCAAACGGTAATAGCCACACAGAATGTTCAAAACTTGGGGAATCCCGAGAAGATGGCAGGTGTAGGGAGAGTAGTTTATTCGGTTGGCTAATGAGATTTTCATAGTTGTAAAAGTCGACCGACTAGTCTGGCTAGTTTGTCCGACTAGTCGAATCGATAGGGTGGCCGACTAACTATTAATTACTCAATCAATGGTTACTCGGTCAACTAGTCAGCCAATTTTTTCTTGGACAGCCTTTATTTTTTCTTGGAATAGCTTGTTGCTTCTGTTCCACAGGTTGCATGCGCTCTAGCAAATTTACTTTTGACCCAGGGCATCACCCATCTTCTAATTCTCTTTATTAGAAATCAAATTGTTACTATTTTGATGGATCTATAGCCACTAAAATGTTGTCCAGCTGCTGTTCACACCCCTCATCCTGCCTACTTTGATTTTCATCATGTAAATGTGCAGGGGTATCAGCCACATGAAGCTACCATTCAACTACTGTTGCGGAAACGCAACCACAGGACCACAGCAACCCTACCCTGGTCTTGAGCTTGCGGCTATTGCAATGTAAATCTAGGAGAGTCTTAAGGGCCAATTACAGAACATTGAAAATAGAATGTACGGATTTCCTCAAAAACAGTTTTTTGTTTGAAAACTTAAAGGCCATTTTTATGTGCTTCATGTGATTGCACTCTAAAAAGATCTAAAAAATTGATTTAAATTCAATTATTTATAATAAAGAAACTGTACAAATCTATATAAATATATAATAATATACGTATAAAAATGATTTATATATTTAAACTAATTAAAAAACAAAATCGATTAAATCCGATTAGTCATTCGAATGTTGATTAATTCTTAGTTAGTGACCCGACCAACTAAATACTGACTATTGACTTTTACAAGCTCGATGGTCTTATACATGAAATGAAGCCATGAAATTGGGGATTATAGATTGTGAAGGATTGTTCGAAGCAGAAAATTACAAGATTTCAAGCTGTGGACTCCATTCAAAGTTCTGAAGGAATTCTTGCGAGTTTAAATAATGGTTTTTCACATTAAGGAGGAAATTCTCAATTCTAGACTGCTCTCACGGGTTTAATAAGGATTTTTTACATTAAGGAGGGAATTCTCAATTCTAGATTGCTCTCAGTAATGCAAGGAACACATATGAATTGGTCTTTGCGTGGGTCTATGGTCCCACTTATACTTCGAAAAGAGGAGAACTTAGCAGGGAGCTTCATGTGACTAGGTTATGGTTTCAATATGCCTCTTGGTAGTGGGCAGGGATTTCAACATCATTCAACTCTCAGGAGATCGGTCGAGAGATAACAGGACCTAAGGTCAAAGGACATCAGGTACTTGGTGGGGGAGCTTCATTTAGAGGCTATGAATGCGTCTGACTACAGGTATACATGGAAAAACTCATCTTCTAGGCCGTTTATAGATCGAGCCCTACTCGCATCGAGGATATTGTAGTTATTTCATATGGCCTCAAGGTGAGTTCTCTACCCAAGTCTTGCTCAGATCATACACCCCAAATTTGGAAGTCTAGCAGAGTTATCGACCTTTCTCACATTTTAAGCTCGACCATTCACGATTACATAAGGAGGACTTCGTAGAGTTAGTGATGAATTTCGGGAACATCGCATGGTTCCGAGGATTAGCGACTTTACGAGTGGCTTCGAAGATGGTTGGGCTTAGACGTGTGTTGCATGATTCTCCAAAAAGTAACTAGTCGAGAAAGAAGATGGCATATGAAGAGGTTGACAAGATTGATGGTGTAAAGGACACCCGGCTTTGGATGGTAAGAAATTGAATGAGCGGAGGAAGCAAAGCAAATTGACACAGTTGTGGAAAAAGACAAAAAGTGGGAGGTGGAATGGAAGTAGAGATCGAGGCAGACCAGCTTGAGAGAGTGAGATATGAATGTGGCTCTTTCATGTTATAATAAATGGGTCGCATAAGAGGAATTTCATTTACTCCTTTGTGTTAATAAAGAGGTGGATAAGGGTAACAGCCATGTTGGTAAGGAGGTGGCAGACAATTCTTGAAGGTTTAGTAGGACTAAAAATGGTGGAAGCTCACAATGGTTGAGGTGTGATGTGAGCATTCTACGTCCTAAGTAGAGGGTTTGATTTGCAAATTTGAGTTGCACAAGGTTCAAGATGTGATAAACAATCTGAAAGTAGACAGGCTACCTAGCTATGATGTTTTCAACTTTTTTTAAGAGATCTAGGATGTTATATGGGCTGATGTATTAGGGCTGATGGAGGAATTTTGGACTGTGAATTTCGGTTTTAATCAGCCCTAATTTTCTTGTTACTAAAGGTTGTGTAGCAAGTGAGGGACACACAGCATTGTCATGTAATTTATCTCATTGTGACAAACCTTTTGAACAACTATATGCAACTGGTGGTAGATGACATCATTAATCTATTGCAAACATCGTCTACATTGAGAAGATTTACGATCAAGGTTCGAAAAAACGAAAGGCGGAACGAGGCGTTTTCCCTGAAAGCGAGGCGAGGCGTAGCCTCGAGGCGGTCGAGGCGTAAGCCTCAGTTTGTATAGAAAAATAATTATAAAATATATAATAAATATATTTATTGGTGAAATAATATAATCTGACAAACATATAGTATGTAACAATGTAATATATGATGATATTATGAAGATAAGAGCATGAAAAAAGAATATGTCAATGCCATAAACCTTTCTACTGAATTTCTACCCAATCAGAAGGAAATCATTGGCTGTAACTATTGCTAAAATTTTTATCTAAAGAGGATTGGCTATAGTTGTCATTATAGATATCCAAGTTGTTGATATGAATCATATGATTTGAATACTAACTATATGTTCTACTGCACTCAAATGAAGAATGGTCTGATATCCTTCCTGTGCCACCATACCCTACCAGTACAGTTTTTTATATGTTTAAGGATGTAATAGTAAGAGTTCACTGAAATAATTTGGCATGTTAATGGTAAATATGAATGTGAAAGAGGTCAAAGAGGTCAAATTTAAGCATTCATCTTGCATAAATATATACTCAACAACAAGACCTTTATAAACATATGAAAATATGAATAGGAATAATTTTTTCCTTTAAAAAAATACTTGAAAAAGCCCTCACGCCTCACCTAGTGCCTCGCCCCGCCTCAATGCCTCGCCTCGCCTCGATCGCCTCAGGCATCTGAGGCGCACGCCTCAGCCAAGGGGTCTGAGGCGGTCGCCTCAGGGCGTTTTCTCAACGCCTCGTTTCGCCTCGACCGCCTCGGCGCCTCGAGGCGCGTTTTTTTAAACCATGTTTACGATAGATAGTTTATTGATGGCGAATAGGATGGTTGCAAATTGGAGGAGGCAAGATATGTTATTGTGGAAGGTAGACTTCTACATGGCTTATGAGTCTGTGAATCGAAGGTTCCTTTGATCTTCTCTCCAAAATGTTTCATGAGGTTTGGATTGTCTGGATGAAAGATGTATCACAAATGTCTCCTACTCGGATTTGCTAAAGGACAATTGAAGGGGGCTTATTCCAACATCAGAGGGGCATTAGACAAGGTTGTCCCCTCGTGCCTTTTCTTTTTGTTTTTTTGGTGATGTATTGTCAATGATTTTGGATCAAGCAGTGCATTGTGGCATGTGTGATGGTTTTGTGTGCACAAGATTTGAGGGTGGCGCGATTGAGGTGAAATGAAATTCTATCCTCGTGGAGAATTTTTGGGAGCTTTATGATATTAAGGCGAATGGCGAGTTGACTACGGAGTATAAGATTATCTTTGGTATGTTATGCAAAAGCTAACTACTCAAGTATTTGAGGTTGCATTTGACATGTGACGAGCTTAGGCAGATTGATTGTGTTTGAAAAGATCGAGAAGAAGCTGGCTATGTGGAAGACAATCTGCTAGTCAAAGGGTGGAAGTGAGTTTAGTTTTTCTCAAGGTTGTGCTTTCAACCATTTTTGTTTTCCACCTATCTACTTAAAGGATGGTCGTACAAGTACACGAGTTGCTAGAGCTGTTGTTGAGATGATTCTTTTGGTCTTATTCTGGGTGAGATGCATGTAGCATTCCCTTGTGGACTAAACTACAATGACGCAACTTCTAGGCAACGATAACCTAGGGGTTTTCAAGCTCAAGGAAATGAATAAGGCCATGTTAATTGTTACAAGTGGATGATAAGACAGGGTGTGGGAGAAAGGGGACAATGTTGTGTTGTATCGATCGTCTTTGCCTTTTTGGAGGGGCATGTTCTCTATCATTCCTAATATCGCCTCCATCATGCAACCGACGGTTAGTAATGGAACATACATCATTTTCTAGAAGGATGAGCAGACCGAGAAAGGAACTTTGTGGGGCATGATCTCAAGATTTTTTGCTTTAAGCTAGGAATCAGGACCTGTGTGTTGTTGGGGCATCCCAGATGGCTTACGCTCCTACTTTCGTGTTTAAGTTTTTCTAGGCACAGGGTGCTGGATTTTGTAAGATGCCTTGAATGCTTGGTGGCATAGAGGGCCCTTCTGATGATCACCACCATTAGGTGAGGTATGATGGTATTTTCTCCATCAAGAAAGTCTACATATATTTAGTCAAACCCATGATGTCTGATTTTTGGGGTTTAGCTAGGGACTGCATATTAATTTCAGATTCCAATGAGCATTTGAAAGTGAACTTCATGCGGCTCCTAAGAACTAGAATGATGACCAAGGTACTTACGGTGAAGATCATCCATGGAGCAAATGTGTCGTATCCGCTTTGTTTGGGCGACTAGAGGATGTGGATCAATTATTCTTTATGTGTATCTTCACCAAGATGTATGGTGGGGCGATGTGATTGACCGGCTGGACTCCACCTATGCGACGAGTTTTGGAGCCTCCTTGTTGCAGCTTGTTTTAGGTCATATAATGATCAAAAGAAACCCTTGAGATTTCATTTGGGTACTCTTGCTTGCCAATTGCCATAAAAGGTGCATCCGTCATAATATATTTTATGCATAAAATGTATTGGTGCATGCTATGGCTATTCATAAGTCTTAGATGATGCAAGTTTTAAGTCTTATTATTCTATATTATGGTGTGTACCAATTTGGCAACACCGTTCCTTCTTTTAAAAAAAATATGTACCTAATCGTACCAATTTTATTTAGCACCATATATAATATATAAAAGGCTTTTCCAATGAACCCTGAGCTCATTAGGATTGTAGTGAGCATACTCATTTTTAAATATTTTCTATCATTTTAAGCATAATACTTATTGGTTTACAACTGTTATATCATATTCTTACTATAAGTAATCATTTTCACAAAAAGCAAACTTTAAATTAATACAAAATGGTGATAATAAGAATAGAAAAGGCATCGATAATACAAATAAAGATACAATCATTTCATATTAATTTACAGCTTCCTTTTTTGTGAAAATGGTTACAAGTAGTAGGAATATATATAACCATTGTAAACTAATAAGTGTTGCATGCAAAATGATAGAAAACCTAGTAAAATGAGTGCGCTCATTGCCATCCTAATGGGCTCAAAGCTCATAGGAATATTTTCCTTGTGGGCATGTGGGTGTGCGTGTAAAATATGCACAAAGCAGACGGGACGGAATGTATCAACACAACACTAATCAACCACCTCCTTACAAGAGCTTGGACAAACCAATCTTAAAGCCTCTTCTAACATTTTTCATCATGGAAGCAAAGCAAATAATATTGTCATGAATGAGGCGCCAAGAAGTAGAGGATGTCCAGATAAGATAGGTAGACTATTGCGTTCCAACTTCCATGTGCGTGCCCACACAATCCTACATCCTACTTGCACAAAAGAAGACACAAAATTAGATATGTTGTGGCCAACCATTTATGTCAAACACTACATAGAAAAAGGAAACAACAAATATCTATACATTCTCTCAAAGAACCCGGGATTGACCCAAGATAGATCTGAATGGAGGTGAAGAATCCATGTAGCCGACCCTACTTAATTGTGGGAAAAGGCTTTCTTGTTATTGTTGTTGTTAATTCTCTCAAAGAAAAAACTTGCCTTTAAGAATTTGTTGTCGATCACAAGGACCTCATCCCCCAAGATGTACAAAACTTTATAAAAAATAAAGCAAAATTCAATAAGATCAATGCACACAAACGGTTGAAATCCTATAAAAGCTAATGTTACTTCAACCACTGTCACCCCTAACCAGTAAAGAGAGAATGTCCCGCCTGCAACAGCTCTTACCACACCACCTATGATCCGCCTCCATCTCTCAAGTCATGATTTCTCCAACATGTTTAGCCAAAGTGACATGTCTCTTCCCCATGATCTCCATCATCTAATAGCAAGTGGCCAATGTAATTTAGCCAAAGTGGTGTGAAAACGCTCTCCATTAGCACTCGACTCCCTTTGACCATGGACCTTTAACAAGTCCACCATTACTCTGCCTCCTTTGCAAACACTGAACATCATGCTCTCAACATTGTTAATTTAAATATGTACATGAATAAACCATTAATGAAATGAATTATTGACTATGTAATTATAATTATTTGGACTATATTAGTAGCCTTAGTGAATTTATGATCTCTTCCATAAACCTATAGTAAGTGATAAGTTCATTGATTGGATTTTTTAAATTTTAAATCTTAGAGATTTGAATTCTCGGCATTCTTGCCTTTCACTCCATACGTATTTTGTGCATGAATCTTTTTAAGGTTAAGCAACACTAAAAAAGAAACTATCTTAAGCTTTAAGTCAGAATTGGATGCTACTGGGAAATAAAGAATCAATAAATCAATCCGAACAATGACTCGTATTTTATATGTCAAAACAATTCTATTCTTGCATGAGATGTCTTCTGCATCAAAGTTTTAAATGTGAATCCACTTTGCCATGCAAAACAAAAACTAGTTAAATGAATGTAATGTTCGTGGCAAGGTTTCCTACGTCCTTAAACATATGAAGATTGTAGACTTAAGTTATTAATGCATTTAGACAAGTTCATATTTTTGAACTTGAGATTTTTAACCATTTCCACAACATTTTGGGGTTTCATTGGCATTTCAACAGCATATGCTAATGACATGCAATATTTTAAACTTGACTAAACCAGCATCGACATCAGCAGTTAAAATATGATTTCGAAACCCTCTTTGTTTCTTTTTCTACATTATCTGCAGGAAACTATGTTGTTTCGAATTTGTTGCTGCAAGAGGATGAGGTCGATGCATTGCAAGACTTGGCATCACTTTTAATGGAGGTGACTTAAGTTTAGCGATGACTTTTGAGTTATTATCAACACAATTGAAATGATCACAGATCCATCTTGGCATTTTCTCCATAAATAAAACTTCTGCGGATCTCTTTGCACTAATTTCCTCATCTGTGTTATCCGCAAGAAGTTGGTTTCTTCTCAATCTTGTTGCTTCAAATAAGACCAACATATAGCAAAGATAATCATCACTACAATTGGAGATGGGTCAGGTGACCTCAGGTCTAGTAATGACTTTGCAGACTACCAATAGCAATGGAACTGATCAATGGCCTATCTTGATCATTAATCCAAGTAAAAAATAGGAGGCTTTCTTTGCACTAATTCAATGGTCCCTTTTTATTGGGAAGATAATGCCTTGTCCTTGAAATTGTCACGTTGAATGAATGATGGATGTCAGTGCAATATTGCACAGGTTGGCCTCTCTTTCAACAGAGGTGACTTGGGTTTGATAAGGACTCTGCGGATACTAGCAATCCCGACAGGATGGATCAAGTATATATATTGCTTCTCGATGGTGCAACGTGGAGCTTCTATAACAAAGTATGTAATTGGCACGTCATGGCAGAGTTGTGGGCAAACCTAAATTCAGGGCTTTCCCAGCTGCACTCACTCAAATTGTGTCCAACCATAACATTGAAAAAAAGAATAATTTCTTCAAGAAAAAAAATATAAGATAACCCTATTAAAAGTTGAGATGATTACAGTCAGGTTCCAAGGTCAGGAAGAATGGATGGAGATCCTTGGGCAGCGAGGGAAAGGCGGAGGAGATCCGAGCCTTGGCTTGGGCCAACCTCTTCCTCCAGTCGTAGGGGACCTTCTTCCGATCCACCAGCCATTCTGGATCAAAAATATATGTTGGATTGGCGTAGAAAAACAGCAGTAGGGGGAGGGAGGAGGAGATTGAGATGGGAAATCCGGCACCTCCGAGGCGGGGGAAGGCGATGTCGATGGGGAGGTTGCGGATGTCATTGGGATCTTGCATTTGGACTCTAGCCCTCAGTATAACCCTGCAGAGGCGAGATTTCGATTGCTGACGACGACCACGAAGACTAGTAAGGAGAGAGAGAGAGGCGGAACTGCAGCGTGCTTTCTTAGGTTGTGTTTTTGTAAGCGGGTTAAAGTGGGTTAAATTGCTAGAGGTAATTCATTTTTGAGTTTTGATGTTTGGATAGAGAGTTAAACTGACGGTATGTTAGAAATGAGTTTGTTGTGATATGATTGTATTGGAGTTTGAAAAAGTGAGTACTTATTGTGATGTGATTGTATTGAAGTTTTAAAAAATGAGTAGAAGTGAAGTAGTTTATAATTTTTATATGATATGATGGTATAATATATTATTTTTTGATAGGATTGATGATGTAAAATTGATTTATTTAATTTTTTAAAAAATGAATAAAGTGGGGCCCACATGAGAGGGGGGAGGGATGGGTTGGGAGTTTACCCCACCAACCGAACGCTACCTCAGGGAATACACTTTTTGAGGATCCGGCTGGGCCCTTCAGGTTGCGCGTCAGGCCCATGGCTCAGCTCGCCATCTGCAAAAAAAATTAGGCTCGACCAGAATCGAGCCTAATTTTTTTTGGTCAGATGGCAACAATGAAGAGAAAGAGAAATTGAAGGTGTGTGTACTAGTCTAGTAGATTGGGCATGGTGAGGATATATACTTATGTATATAAGAAGAAACTGACTATTTACAAATAAAAATGGATAGATTGTTAAACCACGAGTTCGAGGGATAAGGAGAACAGTGTTAGTCATCATGTAGTGAAATAATTGATGTTGCAATAAAGATGTGGGGAAAAGATTGACCACATGCTTGTTGTAAGAGGAAAGAACTGATATTACATGTATGTATATAACAGAGATAAGTTAGAGTAATGAGGATTGAAATATTTTTATATAAAAGATTGTTATACGGGTTTTCTTATTATACCTTTATTTGGATTAGGGCAATGGGCACATGAGCTTGGGTAGAGATAGGCCTAAGCCTGACCTATTTATTTAGTTATTGAAATTATGGCTCAAGCCTGACCTATTTATTTAGTTACTGAAATTATGGCTCAAGCCTAATTCACTTCAAATCGGTCTCAGGTTTGGACGAGGCTCATGGGTTGATCTCGTGGAGTGGGTCAGGGCGGTGGGTGCAGCATAATGCTCATCCTTATGTGTGGCTTGAATCGATAGATATGAGAAAAATGAATATATGTCCCTGTAAAATATTTGGCTGTACTTTAATATGTGTGTTCTCTATATATGCATTTTGACCTCTATAAATCCACTAAATCGAGAATATGAGTATTATGAGTATGCTTCCACCAAAATCATCGTTAAATATGAAAAATGTCCATGTGCAAAACAAGTTTACTCCAAATTCTAGAATTTTTATTTTTGAAAATAGAAATTGAAGGCAGTCGACTAAGGATGAAAACTAGATTGCATTGAAAAATACTAATTTGTCTTATAAGTTGAATCAAAATTATATTTTGTGTGCCATTCTTTTTCACCTTCCTCCTTTTCATCTTCCCTCCTATAAACATGCAACACCTTCGTTATCTCCTCAAGCCATACATCACCGCACATGGCATTCAAACATGCCCCCCCCCCCCCCCATGCTTGTATGACTCGCTCAATAGCCACATGTGCTACATCCTTATCACTCGAGCTCCTCCCCAGCCTTAGTTTTGTATGAACCTTTTTTTATGAGCCTCTCCTTTGTTACAAACTCTAATAGTCTAGCCCATGATATAATGTCACTCCCCCCCCCCCCCCCCCCCACACACACACACACCCAAAGCTCCCTTGCACTTGAGCAATCATTGCTATGTGTCCCTTTCTAGTTCAACCTACTCAACAAATTCTTCCCCTATTACCATCCTTTTTCACAATCAAGATCTTTTAATGACCTCTTAGAGAAGAGTGATTCTTTGCCTGGTAAAGAAAGAACATGAAGAGAATGAGTTATATAACGATAGTTCAATTGCTTTTACAATTAATATCTGTTAAATATGATTTGATTAATTTTGGGTGGATAAGTGTGTGGAATAGACTCACGGGGGATGTATATTGGAGTAGAAGATAAGTTTATAAGGGTTCATATATAAACATGAAATATAAAATGGTAACATATTGTAACGTTTCGGGCTTAGGTCCACGGTCCATTATCTAGGAAAACTAGTCCTTACAATTTGTTGGGCTCTGAACCGATTGGATCCATTGACAACTACCCAAAATGCTTAAGTTCAAATTGTCAAGTAGTAATCCCCGTCACTTGTAACCCGCTCTCATACTTTGTGAGTTTTAGATGTGGCTATGTTTGGGGTTGGGGTATTACAATCTCCCCCACTTATATTCCCAGCATCCTCGTTGCGACATGGCACATCACTTATTCCCGGTGATAGTGGTGGATACACGCTCTTGGTAGTCATTTTTCCATATCTCTTTGTAAGGATAGCTCAACCTCTTGGGTAGTCCTTTCCACTATCAAAGGGAATTTGACTCTGATACCATTTGTAATATCACGAGCTTAGGTCCCGGTCCGTTATCGAGGAAAACCGGCCCTAGCAACTTGTTGGGCTTTGGATCTGTTGACAATTGTGACATCCTGAGCCTAGGTCCCTAGTCTGTTATCGAAGAAAACTGACCCTCACAACTTGTTGGGCTCAGACTCACTTGTATCCATTAACAACCACCCAAAATACTTAAGCCTAAATTGTCAAGTAGTGATCCCGACCACTTATAACCCACTCTCACACTTTGTGAGTTTTAGACGTAGGACTATGTTTGGGGTTAAGGTGTTACAGGTATAATTACAATTTTTTTACAAATGCACACATGCGAATTTCCAAGCTACACTAAAGAAATGTTAATAAATATAATTCACGACATGTTATCTTATAATACACAAGTTGGTTAATGAAAGATTGGCTTGTATTACACAACTTTACAATGTTATTTACAATAAAGTGGTATATCACGATGTTGCAATACCACAAAACCTTTTCCTCTCTTAAAACACATACATACATAAAGAGCAATGGAAACTAATAAAGGCTTCTTGAGTTCCTTCTCATTTTTCCTACTTCTCTCCTAGTATCCCCTTTTACAGACTTTATGTCTTAACTATATCAGTCCACATGCGATGGCAATTCTTGGCCATAAGTACTCTTCATGCCTTGAAAGTATCATGAGAGTCAAGATATGAAAGATTATCTAAATATAGATTAACATGTACTCTTTTGCATAGAGTTTTCTTTATGTCCAGTTTGTGTCTTCTTATATATCTTTTCGCATAGGTTTCATTATTTATGTTATATGTCTTATTAAGTTTGTCATTATTTCTTTCTAATTTTTTCTGCATATTTCATCTCAATTTTGTTGTGTTCTTTCAGGAGAGAATTTATGACCCATGGAGACATGTGATTGCATTCATATGTGGTAATGGGAGGTAATATCTAAGAAGATTTACAATAACATTATTCATTAATTTTGACTCAAATTGAGACTCAAATCTCATACATCGAGCCTATCAGATGTTAATGGTATCCAAATCGATAAAATTGGCCCCTTCTAGATTGACAGGCTAGGAATGTTTGTTTTACGCAAATTTAAATGAGAACATGTTGTCATCTAATGAACTAAATCCCTCGGGGGTAGCTCTATTTACGCTCCCTCCTCCCATCCTCCAAAGGAGAGCCAACTTGGCTAGCTCCTCCCTTATTTGTTTGCAATATTTTTTAATAAAATCCAAAGAGATTTAGTTCACTATATTATAGTTTCATTCAAATTTGACCCAATTTGCGACTCATGTACCATTCATCAAGATTATTAAATTTTAACGGTCTCAAAATATCTGAAATTGACTTTTCAAGATGGATGTGTTATGAATATATGTTTTACATGAAGTTTGAATAGGAATGCATTACCATTTAGCGAACTAAACCCTACCATATATTCTAAAAAAATAACTTAAAATAATACAAAATGGTAGAGGTATCCAAGTTGACTCCTGTGAAGGTAACCCATTTAACCAGACATACATCCATGATTTTCTCTTAAATGCTGTGTTATTACAAATTAGGCTTCAAAATTAAAAATAGATAAAATTCTAAAATCAATTACTCTCTTTTCGTATTTTACTTTACTAATTCAGCCCATGTCTTTATTACTCACGTGCCATTTTAATATTTATACACACAGTTTCACATTAAAAATAAAAAGAAAGATGGAATGAGAAATTAGATCTATATGGAATGTTGAACCACACTCCAAAGATAGAAATACGCTATAAAAAGGGAATACGTAAGCATTAGATATTCGATAAAATCAAATCAACTAATAATCTAGAGGATCAAATTAGATTGTATTTGAATGTTTAATGGATTGAATTTAATACTTTTCAATTCATTAAGATTGAATTGTACATGAATTAAGCTAATATATGATCCAATCAGGCATCCTCAAGACATTTCATTTCGAAAGTTTCAGATAACAAAAATTTTCACATTGGTTAGCATTCCCATATACTTTTCAATAAGTAGGTATCATCTACATAAAATATGAGGAACATAATGGTACTCCTACTAAGCTTCTTTTGTATGCATGGTTCATTAAATTTTTGAATGAAATCATCTCTTAAAAATATTATCAAATTTGATTTTCCAACGACAAGTTGATTCTTCCAAGCCTTAGATAGATTTCTTAAGCTTGTAAACTTTACCTTCCTCTCCTATTACTCTTTGGGTTGACATTGATAAATCTAATGAGAAATGTAGTTTTAATATCCAATTTTCAGACGTTAACTCATGGTGTGGAACTGTATCTAGCAATATCTTGATGGTATATCCATATGAGAAAAGATCTCATCATTGTGGGGTCCCTCGTACTGGACCTCAAACTTTTTCTTAAAAAACTCGTTCTTATCCAATATCCAAAAAAATATGAACGAGTAATCCATCGTGTAGCACTCGTCGAGATCTTTCCAACGAGTACAAGAACATTAAAATCTGAGTTTAGAAGCCCGAATTATAGCCGTTTTAACAAGACCAAGTCCGGGACAGATTCAAATCCAAACCAAGATTTAGATCCGAATTTTGCCCCACATAAAAACCCCTAAAACCCACCTTACCGCTCCAAAAAATCCAAACCAAATAGCAACCCCATTTTCTCCCCCCCCCCCATCGCTAGATCACTGTTGGAGCTCGCTGGAGTGCATCGGATTGACGGCCTGAAGCTACCACCTTGTAGAGAAGGTCGATGTCACCCTCATGTGCGGGCTCACATTGCCAACAAAACATCGAGCATGACATTCTCACCGGACGGAGAAATCGAGGTTGCGATTTTTTTAGCTATGATGTTCTCCTCCTTCTTGCTACCAGTTTCCACACGATTATCGATCACACATCCTCCCCATTAGAACCTTAATTACAACATTTTGTGGTGTGATTTTGGTTGGATAGAGGAATATTTGCAGTTGATAAGTTGGCAGTCTTCTCAAGATTTTTTTGTGGAGTCGCATTGTTGAGCATTGGAAAGGAGGAGAACAAACATAGAAGAACTGGTAGGTTTCCCTTCTTTAGGTGATGTACATTGTTTAGTACCCTTAATATTGCCATCTGTTTTTTTTCTTCTTGTGACGGTTTAAATGGTATCAGAGCTGATTTTCAAAACAAAATGGTATATACAAGTGTTAATTACGTTTGACTAATTATTAGATAAAGTTTTCTCCTAGAAAGTATTAGTTGAAGTCCTCATTTGATGAGAAGCTTGCCTGCTTATATTCATCGTATTGCTTTGTAGATTTGTTATTCTTGATATACATGCCACATGTGCATATAATCTGTGGATCATGACAGTAGTGTTCTTACGAGTGTATTTGTTCTTAGACTCACTCCAGCTCTGTCAGATTTTGCTTTCTGGACCATTAATGCAAATTTGTTATCTTGATAATTGCAACATCTGTAAATAATGTCGCAGAACTTCTAGTCGTGGCGTGTAAAGTATTGACAGTGGTTTAGTGTAAACACTCCTGTTTATATTATGTCGGAGAGGAAGCCTTGCATCTGACCATTCGACTGCGATTGCGAGGGGTTTCCCCTACTGTTCATGTTCCAGTTTGGGATTATTGTGCTGGCTGAGCTCACTGGATTCCTCTTTTCCAGTGTAATGGGAAGAGAGATTTAGTAATATACATACAAGGTCCAGCATGCAATAGATATAACAATGAGAGTATTATTGGTGTGCACATGAGAGTTGTATGGAACCACAAGAACTACAGTCCCATACACCAACTTGCTAAATTAGTGATTGTGGTTAAGACCATCAGAATGACTATAGCATGGTGGCACAAATGCTCCTTTTACTCTAAATATAGGGTCCTTCTCATAAGTTTTGGGAATTTGATGGCATTTGTTGACATAATCCGAGAAGAATAAATAAATATTGTCCTTAGATTATTGGAGTATTGACTTCTGACAACTATGAATGGATACCTGAGAAAATTTTGAGGTGCTTGTATGACAAAGATTTCAGTGAGTTCTAAAACTCGGCTGATTATATTGAAACCGATACTTTGATAGATCAAAGGCGACACTTCTCTCATTTTCTTTAACTTTGAGAGACATTGTTAATGAGAATCATTTACCTGTTGGATTCAGTACATGATTGTATAAAACTCTTGGGATGCTTATATTTTGGAACCTTCAATTAAATCATTAAATTGGATTGCACGATTTCGAGTAGATGGAGTAGGTACCTTGAGGGATTGGGCATGCACCCTCGGAGGACTCGGGTAGAAACTTAGATGACACGAACCCAAAAGTTGTGTTGGTTGGGGGATATCTTGCTTGGCATACCGAGGAGTCACCACGCAGTGTTCAGCTTCAGCACTTGCGTGCCTTTAGCCTGGTGCTTCGAGAGCATCCAGGTGATGAATAGTCATTCATCTACCTTTATTATTCTATTTTATCATTAATTCCTATCAAAATACCTAAATATATCAGTGTTGTATAAATTAACATTCTTTATTCATATGTAAATGATACTTTATTATATGTATTTATATCCAAAATGAAAAAATAAAGAAACGAAAACAAAAATAAATGAAGTATCGAAGATATCGACTGATCCTAAACCTTGAGACCGAGTCAATATTAACTAGATCGACAAGGAATAAAGTAGGGGGGATAAGGGTCATATATTATATTATAGAAACCCTAATTTTATACAAAGAAAATACTCATTTTTACACAATTTTATTCTTCATTTTACACACTATAAATAATAATGTTTTCAACATGAAACTTTTATGTAATAATATATAGAAAATTATAGAAATAATTACACATAAAAATAATGCATAGTGCAACTGGGACACGCAAATGAAAAAGCCATAAACTGGACTTTACATACCAATATCTTCTCCATATGAACTCAAATTGAACCAAACTGACATCTGTTGTATTTCAAATTAAATTATCTAACAAAGGTGATTCATTAAAAATAAAGTTAAGATGTGAAAATCGTCTTTTTGAGGAATCATTGTACTACGTATATGTATATTTTATTCATATATTTTATTCTTTACATTCTACTCTTTTTATATTTTTAAATGATTGTAAATATTATTTAAAATATATTAAAAATATAGACACAAAATAACACCATTAAAAAGATATTAAAATAAGTAATACATTAAAGTATATTGGTATAATATATCTGTAGTGCTTACACATTTGATTATTTATGTATGTAAATAAAATCAGAAACAAAAAACAAAAATATGCAAATATGTACTTAATTATATTATAAATATATAAAATATGTAAATAGGATAATAACTATGGAAAATACAAAATAAAATACCTAAAATACATGTAAATATACCTATATATAAATATATAAATATTAACATCCTACAAATAACGTATTAAAAATAAACAAAAATCATAATAAAAAAGATAATAAAATAATAAATATTTTTCATGTATTATTTTAAATAAAATCATTTATTATTCCTTTTTATATTAATTTATAATTTCATTTCTATTTATCCTCATATGGTCCTACATGGACCAATGAGATGTGCCTGAACGTTGACCCGCGGGTCAACTATACCTCATGGCCATTTGACTTGTCAGAACTCTTGAGACGTCCAACTTCATCATTCTTTAGCCATGATCCGTTGCCCTATGCGACTCACTTCCTTCATGAAACCTCTTGTAGAACACCTTCCTCCATCACGACCCATTCTAACATCCACTATACATACATCCCTCCCATCCATAAATCCATGATCTTTTGAGCCTCCTTGCCTGTGTATAAATAATACATCGTGTCCTCATTTTGTCCTTTGATATGTCATTGGTGCTTCGTATCCACAAAGAACATGGTGGCTTGAGTGACCCTCGTGATAGGAAGGTCCTCGTCGTTCAACGATGCAAAAAGGTGGCAGACGACACTGATTCCCTAAACTTGGAGCTTATCTCTGTACAAGGAAACTCCAGACCTCTTAAAGGATTGTCGAGGTATAGGTTAGCCATTTTCTTATCTCATTTTCATTTATCATTTCCATTATGAAATTTATTTGATATGTATATCTTTATTTTAGTATAATTTCCAACTTTAGTGATCGCTGGAGAACTAGGCTCCAACTATTGTCTATGGTGCTACACTGATGAATCTACATTTCATCACCTTTATTATATCATTTTGGCCTTAAAAGCCCTAGCTAATTCATGTAAATAACATTATTTTATACAAAATAACATTTATCATTTATTCCATTTATTTTATACAAAATACAGTTTTTAATGCCAAAATTATAGAATAAAGAAAAGAAAAAGAAAAATAGTAAAATATCAAAGGTATTTTATGATCCTAAACTCTGAGACCTAAGCATCTTCATGACTGGGTTGACAAGGAATGAAGTAGGGGGAGATAAAGGTCAATAATAGAGTAAAATCCTCATTCTTTTATTCATCAATAATGCATATTTGGGACCTATTTTATTTTCTATTTTCTATACCTCAAATAAAGAAACTTTATACATAAAAGCTGTAGATAATAATTTATAGAAAAATATAAAATTGATTTCATAGAAAAACAATATATATTTTACAATTTATACCCTATAAAAAGCCAAAACCCAAACTTCCCAGATGCATATCTCCTAAATAAAAAATCAAAATGTATCAAAATCACCTTTAATTGTATATAACTTTTAATAAATTATTTAATGAAGGTGGTTTCAGGAAAATCCAAGTTCATTTGTGAAAATTAAGTTTTGGACCTTCGTTGTATAACAAACTTGTATAATGCACAATAAATATATATACATTACATTTAAATTCTTATATTTTTATTCTTTTATATATTATGTACAAATACTAAACAATAAAAAATGGAAATAAAATCAAGAAAAATAAAACAAATAAAGATGAAACACAGACTAAATATACCAATATTTACTTATTATACATATACTTGTATTTATTTAACCTAATAAATAAGTATATAAAAATAAAATAAAATATGTAAATATATATTTAATTATATTTTAAATAAATAAAATACAAAAATATTATAGAACTACACTAAAGATACAAAAAATAAATATAAATACATAAAATGTATTTAATTTTAATCATAAATAATAATATATAAATAATATCACATATTAAATTATTTTGTAAAAATAATTAAAAATCATATTAGAATATTACAAAATCATAAACCACTTTTATGTTTAAAGTTTTTCGAAATTCTATCAATTTCTATTTTATTTTACTTTATTTTCCAATTTTGCTCTATTTTGTCCTTATCCCACTGATGTGGCCCAATCGTGTGCCTCCATTAATTGACCCGAGGTCAACTGTCTGACCTAGGGTCTGAGGCATCTGAAACCTCGATTCACCCCCACCTTCTTCGATTTCCACCGCTTGGTCCAGTGATCGAGTGACCTCGATTTTTTCACGAGGGTTGACCCTCGATATGTGGTCTTTCTCGCTAGTAGGTTGCCTCGATCAATGGATCCTTGTACATCTTCTTATCTTTGATGCAGACTCCCCATGTATATAACATCTTCACGATCGAACCTTGATCCCCGGATCCCTCTTCTGTCGTTCCACCCTAGAACCAAGCATCGAGTCCTCTTCCTGGTGACAGCAGGAGCAGATTCCTCTATTCAGGTGCTCGATTTGGTGTTGAATTGAGGTGATCCGAAGCTGCTCCACCTTCTCCGACCGCTGCTCTGCTATAGGTGGTTGTAGAGAAATAAGCTTGTTCTTTTATCTGTCATTTCGATTCATCAGCTTAGCAGTAGCATAGATTAGGTTTTAGTTTTAGTTCATTTCATTTCAATCGTTGTCATTTCCAATTTTTCCGATCGATAGAGCTCCACTGTGCCGACCAAATCTGACCGACTTAGCCCATTTCGTCATTCAATCCACCTTCATTCCTATCCTCATCACCTTATAATCACTTCCCCTAACTTCAATCATCTTGTTCTTGCATAGAACGAGGAACTGACCCTCCTATCTCCACTGTCTGCTAGAGGGCTCCGCCCAGCCATCTCCTATTCTCATTCTCCCTTCTAGAGCTCACTTCGAGCTTTGCCCCATTTTTATAAACTGACCCCTGTAGGAGAGACCAAGAAAGGAGTTCTTTTAGAAGCCCATCAAGCAACATTGGTGTCCCTAGGTTTAGGTGCTCCATTAGTCTTCATCGAACCCTCTTGCCCATTTTGAAGCCTCACCCACCGATGCGGAAGGACACTAGGAGGCTCTTGAAGCCTTTATGAGTCGGAGAGGAGCTGAGCATCCCGAGATTCATACAATCAAATCCCAGCACACCCGTGTTCTTCATCAGTTCTTCGTGAAGCCTCAGTTTCCGTATGATCGAGAGACGTCTCCAGAACGTACAACTGCCATCAGATGTTAAGCTCAAGAGTCGTTGATCTCCTTTGTGGGATCTAATCCTGACCATCAAACTTCCAAGCATCATCGAGTGCTGTTATGTCACCACGTGGACAAGTAGACACCATCTGACTGTCCTCCAACACCTCAATGTAGGTATTTTGCACTTCCCCCAACATGTATTTTCATCTTTATTTATCAGTACCTAAAGTTCCATCTGCAATGTTAAAAGTTGTGTATTATTTACTCTTTGAAACCCGAACCTGCGAATATTTGCATTCAAGCCCCTTCCCAGCTCAGCTGACAGACCTTGGGTATTTTGCGAATAAACCCTCTAGGGTTTATTTTATTATCATTTAGTCGGATTTTTGGGATATAACGTGTAATATTTTGAATGAAATTTGCACTGTGTCCCTCTTAAGTCTTACTTTTTACATAAATGCCCATGTTTGTTTTGTTTATTTAATTTGTTGGGATAATTGCTCCAATGCCTTGCAGATTGTTTCAAGGGTTCAAAAAAGAGGAGGAAGGATATTCTTATTGCAAAAATGCCCTTGAATGTTTTTTTTTCATTTTATTTGTGCAATTAAAATTATTTCTAGTGTTGCAGAAGTTGCAAGAAAATTAAACCTTGATATATTTCCACTTCAGTAATCACATATATTTTTGGTGGAGTGATTTAAGTTAGTTTTGTATTTTTGAAAAAATAAAAACCTTGTCTTTTATTTTTTTTTGAAGTTTTAAAAATAAAAAATATAAAAACTTTTCTGAAAATCTTATAAAAATTATTTCTACTTATTTGTATTGTTTTATCACCAGACCAAAAATCAAACAAAAATATAAAAGAAAAATCTTAAAAATCACAAAACACTTAAGTCTTACAAAATTTTTAAAAAATACATAAAAATTCCAAAAATATAGTTCATTACTTTACAATTTGTATTTCGAGGTATATTTTGAGTTAAAAATATTTTGGACTTTTCTGAGGTGGTTGAACATTTTAAACTCAAAATTACTTATGTTTGCTTATTTTCTCATTATTTTGAGTTTTTAATTCAATTAACATTCTTTAAATTTTTTCAAAAATTACCCAAAAATCATGAAAATAGTATAAAATTATTAAAAACATAAAACATATATTCCAGGAATTTTATATGTATTTACACTTATTTTTAACTTATGTATATCGATATGTTTACATATTAGTTTTATATATACTATATATTTATAATCCTATTTTCCTTTTTATTCTTATTTTTACTTGATTTTATTTTCGAAAAATAAAAATCCAAAGACATTTGCAAAATTAAATAAAAAATAAAAAAAATAAAAATCCAAAACCCACAAAACCCTAATTTGGCTAAATGTTTGAGAGATAGATTGTGCTTTGATTTTTCATCTCTTTCTCTACACCATTGCTTCCTAAGTTCGACCCCTATTTGTTTATCACTACACATCTTTAGTAGGGTATAATAAATTTTAACTTGTGTTATTAATTGTTTAATTATCTGTGTGGGTTAATTATTGAATTAGTGTGAGATTCGAATAGTCGCATCAACGATAGTGAAGTTGACTTATCAGCTCATTAGTAGCAGCTCTGGTATCATCGCTCTTCATACACCCACTGTTCCGATCTCTCTCCATCTTCATCTCGCTTCCCTCCACCTTCTCTACCTTCCAGACCACTCCATACACCTTAATCTATCCCAAATTAAGCATGCATCCATCCCTCCTTCGCCATTCACCGGAGAGCATCCATTCCACATCACATCCACTCTAATCTAAGCTATTAAGAGGGTCAGTACCTTCACCCTCATTCTACGCTCTTTTCGTGTAGGTCAGCACCCCAAAGTGCCCTACCTGGGGTCGATTTCATCCTTGCACGAATCTACTAGGCACCTTACATCTTTATTGATCTCTAGGCCCTGATCGATGGGGCCCAGACTTCGTTGAGCACCTCAGTGGTTTTGGACCACCTTCAGGATTCATTTGATCATCTCAGAAGCACTACGACCATCGGAGGTAGGAGTATCGAGCAATCAAGACACCGTGTTTTTCATGTTCTTCGTGAAGAGTAGCAATCGTAGGATTGAAGGAGCAACCTAGTTCTTTTTGCAACCGTCGGATCTTGCTGCACTTTCAGTCATTCGATGGAATCCAAGATCTAATCCATACTATAGATTGACGAAGGGATATCAAGCGTCCAGGAGAATTCATCGCATAAGTGGGGTGATGTGGGGTACTCCGGACCGTTGGATGGTGCTCCATTAGGGGTAAATTATACGAAACCATGTGCACCTTTCTGTATTTTCAAATAGTTATGTAAATATTTAAGTAAGTGTAATATTTTAGGTTATTTTGTAAGTAGAACCTTAGCTTTCTATTATTTACATTTTGATCATCGTGCCTCCTGTGTTGAACCATGTGAGATACTACGATATTTGTACATATGCCATTGTAGTTTATGGATTTATTTCTAAATGCATTTATAGTTTTTGTTAATTGTAAATTGGTCCTATAAATGTGGCATTTTATTTTATTTTATTTTGTGCATTATAAAATATTTTTATTGCTTCAAAATTTGTAGGAAATTAACTTAAGTGCCTGACATGATGCTTGTACTCGCCTAATTTTTATTTGGCATTTTAAATAATTTCATATTAACTAAAACTATAAAAATAAGTAATTTCATTCTATCTAAACATAAAACCCATAAAAAATAGAAAAACTTTGTCAAAAATTCTCCAAAAAATATATTATATATATTCTGCCACATATCCAAAAATCATCAAAAAGGAAAAAACATAAAAATTTTAAACACAAAAACCCATAAAAATAACAAAAAATTTTTAAAAAATCCAAAAAACATATCATTTTATTTCTGATTTTTCTGTATTCTATATAATATATAATAAAATAATGGGTTCATTTTAAACTGATTCATAATTTTAAATCCTAAGCTATCTCAGATATTTAATTTTTTCATTATTTTGCTATATTTATTACTTTAAAAAAATTAAAATTAGTAGAAAAATCTATAAAAATTAGTGAAAATAGAGAAAAATATAAAATTCATAAAATAATTTTTTTGTATTTGAGTATATTTTGATACATTTAAAAATCTAATAGCATGTATATACACTATATATACCTAAGATATTACTCATATAACGTAAAATATCATCATTATTATTATTATAGTTATATATTTTTATTTTAAAAGTTAAAATAAATTAAAATTTTGTAAAAACGAAAATAAAATAAAAACTAAAACTAAAAAAATATAAAACAAGAAAAAACCCATACAAATATATTAACAGATAAAAAGAAAATGAATAAGAAATTAATATTAATTAGCAATAATTAGTTATTAATTTCTCAATCTATCACATAGCTCCCTGTATTCGATAGTTCACTATACTTACCTATACACATTTATCATGGAGTTATAATAAAATTTAACTCATATTTTTTCTTGAATTGCTTATCTATATTGTTGTTGGTCAAGTAAAATTCTAGTGATTTGAGTTTTTCACCTTTCTTTTTCTTACCCTATACACATTCTAGTGATTTGAGTATTCTTATTCTTACCCTATACACATTCTAGTGATTTGAGTTTTTCACCTTTCTTTTTATTTATTTTATGTAATTGAGCCCTTAGATTTAGGGTTTGCTTGATCGAGTAATCTAGGATCTAAAGCCCTAATTATACTCATGTACCTATAGTTCTCATGCTTGAACTTAAATTCTAATCAACCCGATGCTTTCACGTAATAGCAAATTCCTTTTCTTAGGGTACTTTCATCATTGCATTTCATATAGTGTAGTTTTTCAATTCTTGTCTACCATCCTGTATGGAGAGAGTTGGTAAGCAAGGTGAGTACTTCTGAGTTAGAATTCATCATTTATATTCTCCTTACGTTGCTTTTCTGACCTCTCCTTCCGATTTGAGCACTTAGGATAATAAAGGAATTGGAAATCTTGTTAAACCATTGCATGAAAAATATCAAGAAGTGATAACCAAAATAAAATTTAGGCTATTATCCACTTGACCTTAAAATAAAATGTAATTTGATTCATTGTTTTGGGAAGAGCAACTCTCACATTGGACGCATGTACCCTCCATACCAAGTGGAAGCACACACCCATGAGGATTAGAGACCCAAACCTTGGACTTGTTCCATATGCACTTGGTCTAACCCTTAGGCTCTGTTATTGCTATAAGCACTTGCCTCCAACTTAGATGAAGTGGTCTTGTGTGAAAGTAGGTGTGTTCCACCGACTTGAACATGAACCACTATAGGAGTATACACCTATGAGTCTGAGTAAATAAATGTTTGAATCACCTAACTCTAAAATTAAAAAGAAAACGGTTGTACTCTCATGGTCATCGCTATATTGAGTAGGTGAATTGGGCATTGCTTTGTGTTTGATTGTGATTTGGATTCCATTACATTTATGTTTCTTTGAGTTTTAGCAATCTTTGAGTCTTCAAGTCATTTTATATTTTTCTTTATATCTAGCATTATCTGTGCCGTGATAATGGGTCATTTTCCTCTTCAGCTAGATCTTGCGGTTTCTTTTCACCCATATCACCCTCGTGTCCCCGTTCTAGTTAGGATGACTCTCTTCTTGAACCACAATTTTGTCTCACCCGGTACGAGATTGAAACCCATATGGTCGATGTCCTATCCGGTATTTTGTTTCATTCCCCGTCCTCTTCGTGCCCACTCGTATCACATTCTCTTTCTCCGAGGCATGTTGTGTTTCTAGTGGGGCCCATGATTGGGATATGAACCTGGCGATTACCAGACTGGAATGAGAGTGTAGTTTTTGGGACATGTAGTATGATATTAGTGTGATGAGCTTCTTGATGAATTAGTGAATGAGCACTAGTCATGAGAAATGATCGACATAAAAATATGAATATGGATGATGATACAATATTGGAGGGCTTCTGATTTTACATACCATTCATTTACCATTGTTATTGCAGCCATCCTACAAGCCGGTCAATTTCTCGTGTCACGATCTTTTTGATCCTAGTACCTTAAGACACTTATTAGTTCCTGATGGATATATAGAGCCATTCCAATGAGAGATACGTGAGGGTGATGGTTTGGATTTATCTGATTGTGATGTACCCTTATATGTGCCTTGTGTCCTTCCTGTTGATGATATCGATGGATTTTATGAGGACTTGATACAATCTAGCATTGCCCCAATTTTCACCGACGAGTTTGCATTACTTTTCGAGGGTTATCTGCAAGAGGATGCAACACCTTCTATGCACTCGATTTTACTTCATGATCGCATCTGATCTGGTGGACCACGAGACCAATTCCTCTGAGTTTTCTCACATTAACAACCCTTACAAGTATGAGCCATGTTATGTGGCATTCGATAATTTCTATGACTTTTGTCTATCGTGTGCATCGGATATGCACTCTGAGTTTGTGTCTCCTGATCTTGACCCTGTGTATCTTTTTGAGACAATGATTGGCGTGGAGGAATCCACTACGAATCCTTCTTTATCCATGTTTGGAATTTTTAGCTTCATCCATTCATTCCATATTAAGCACAATACGATGATGTATTAGATGCTATCGGTTCCCAGTACTGTTATTTATTCTTTTTACCAGTAGAAAACACCCACATGATTGAATATAAGGTGTTTTAGTATTTGTTGAGTTCGTTGTGGTTCTCACACCAGTACCACGACATGAGTACGTCATTTGCCTTACCGATGTCATCCTAAGCCTTGATACAATGTTGTCTTAGCACTTGCGTCCATCTAGGACCGTCAAACCTAACTCTTTTTAAGAGGAACCTCAACACGATCTACCTCTTATGTATATGTGTTCCGTATTTCTACTTTTCCATTCTTCCATTTGTTATCACACCTCAGATCGAGGGTGTATATATTGTGTTGTTCCTTTTCGTCCCGTTTCATCACTCCTGTTGTTGCTTATATTTAGGGGTCCATTACCCTAAGGATAGGGGGTGGGAGGTGATGTTCATTTTTATTGGTTGTTTTAATTTTTAGAATCATCCCTTCCCTTACTTATCTCCCAACTTGTTTATATTTTGTTTTATACGAGGGATCCTTTATCCTAAGTATAGGATGAGATAAGCCAAGCCGAGAGCTTGTATATTCTAATCCTCGATCGTCGTGTGCGTAAAATCTTATATATATGGGATTAGTAGATCCTAAGTACAGGGCGACGATTGACTTCTCATTCTTTTATTTTCAATCGCTACAGTATAGACTTTTCTATACTTAAAACAAGTTATGTCTTCCTTGTTGCTCTTTGATCACTATGAGGACATAGTTGGAGTTAAGTATAGGGGGGTCATAACTCGTACTTTCGTATTTTCCAATAATATGGCTAATATACTACATTGGGTAAGGGTATACAAATAAATCAACTATAAAGAATAAACCATTGTAAATATGTATATTTTTTGCATTTATTTGTAAAATTAGTTTGAAACTATTTTGCAAAATGATTTGAAAAATAGTTGAAAATTTTATTGAAAAATCTTTTGAAAACCTTTTAAAAATCTTTGTAAAATATTTTAAATCATTTGAAAAATAAGCTCTTTGTAAATGTTTGTAAAAATTATTTGTACAAACATTTTTGAAAAATTCTTTGTAAAATTATTTGCAAAATAAGTTTTAAAAATATTTAATAAATGTTTGCAAAACTATATTCAAATTATTTTGAAAACCTTGTAGATAATATCTTTGCAAAATTCTTCAAATAAAACATGTGCATAGTATATCAATCCAGTATAAATTTGTATAAAAACCTACAGACAACTTGTATAATTTTTTTGTTAACATATGTAAAATCCTTGTAAATTCGCTAACTCTTTTGTTTTCCAAGAATCCTATATAGTTGTAAAAATCTAAAAAGCCTAAAAATGTTGAAAAATGCTTTCAAAACTCCATAAAAATTTGCAAAACCTTTATGAAAAATCCATAAAAAGTTAAGAACTAGACAATGGTTTCACAAAAAGTTTTTTTCATTGCATAAGCATTTTTTGAATGATTTTGACAATTGAACAAGTCTAAATAAAATCTAAAGATCGGAGCTTGGTAGAGACCTTAATCCACTTAATTTCACAAGAACCTTATAGGAACTGGAAATAAGACTTTTCAGGACAATGAGGCTTAATTCTTTGATTCCACAAGACTATATTCACATGTCATCTTGATTAGCCTAAGTAGAGTATTTCGAAGTGCACACACGACTATTGTTGATAATGACCTAATTTGGACACTGCACTCTACACTTAACTCAACTCTGAGGAGGTGGTGAGGGTAGGGTTCTTTAGCTTGAGGAAGCACATGTGTAGAAACACACATAGCCCCAATAGGTGGCCAGTGCCCCCCAACCCGATCTAGTGGCATGGACATCTAAAGACAAGACATTGTGGGTTGTAATAAAGCTTCAAAAGAGGGATAGTCTATTGGCTCAATATGAAAAATTCCATATGTAAATTATATTGTATATAGTAAAAAAATAATGCAAAAGATAGACGGGCAAAAATTGTTAGCCATGTGAGCCCGAGGCGAACCATTCTTACAATAAGTGTTATTGTAATAATTATGTTTTATCAATAAAAGTTATTGATTGTTCACTCCCTTTCTGAAATTAAGTGAATGAATGCACTATAAGGTCCCTCTGTACGATTAGGGTTACCGTCTTAATAATCATATAGCTGTTGATTCATTAAATGAATCATAGAGGCTGGTGTTTGGATGAATATCTAATGGGTTAGATAGAGGACCCATCAAACACCGTCAAATGATTATTAAGAGATGATCTCCAGCCTGAGTAGGAGATGTCAATCTTTTTCTCGCATAGGCTGATATCTGACCGACCTCTCGATGCAGGTCCTCTGCATGGGAATAGTGATTCGGAGGTGTCAGATTAGTTAAGTCAATGGGTTGACTTAGCGAGATCGAGATAACCTAAGTCATATGTTGAACACTGTCACAGCATAGGCACACATCCTCTGACTAGAGACAGATGTGTTACTATATGTCTAAGTATGTACATTTGGAGACCATTAGGTTGATGACCTAATCTAGGTCTATATACCGACGAGCTGGTGTGCATATAAGGGCATATGAGTAATACGATCTCTCAAAGGGATCATACAGGTTCACTTGTGAATCAGAAGACATGAGCTCACTCATGAGGTATTGGGACCGATCAAATTCCATGCATGGTCGTCGTGCTTTGAAAGCATGACAAGAATTTGAAGGTATGATATATGCTTTGGGAAAGCATATGATCGATACCAAATCCCAAATAGATCTTCATCTTCAGGTTGATCATTGGTCTTCCAGTATGCAGGATGTGCAGGTATTGGGAATACCTAAGGGTGATGTGATCATAAACGATTGTATAACCATGACGCTTCCAGTCCGAGGGAGTGATGAAACAGGTCTGGATTTTAGTGACTCCTCTCAGTAGAGAAGTAACTTGATCTTAGTCCAAATGTTGGACATTGATCTGAATGTGATTCAGATGCAATGAGAAGATTAAGTATACGGACTTGATTTAATCAAGCATCTATGAGAGGTCTGTTAGATCTGGATTTGAGATGAGATCTCAACATCCAAGTCACTATACATGGAACAATACAATCGCTCTGTCCTTATCTCCAAGTATCTGCGGAGAAGGCACATTATTCTTGAAGGAGTTCAAGAATAATTCCTGTGATGAATTTAGTATCCAAGCAAGAAGGTATTGATGATTAAATGAGATTTAATTATCAAGAACAATATGAATAAGATTCATGTTGAGAGAATGATTGTCCAAGATAATTAAATGGGATTTAATTATCAAGGATAAGCAGATCGTGGATACTGATATCCAGAATATCCGTGTATATTATAAATGAGATTTATAATATATCAAGAGAGAGAAATATTGTAAATAACATTTGTTAATTATTAATGTGGATTGGATCCACATTAGTTAATTAATTGGAAATGTAATTTACAAATTAGTTTGGGATGTGAATATGATTCACATATTTTTCAATGGCATGATTGAAATATTCACAAATTAATTTGGAATTAATTTGGTGGATATTATTGCAATAATAATTATTGCAAATAATTAAGAAATAATAATATAAATAAAAGGAGACAAAACCACCTATAATCATAGGCGGCGTCACCTATGACTTAGTCATAGGTGACGCCTCCTTGATTTTAGGAGGGGTTGTTGTCTCCTCTTATTTGTTGACTTATTATCTCTTGATAAATTAATTTATGTTAATTAAATTTTGTTGATAATAATTCAACACATTTTTAATTTAATATAAATTAATATCGTTGGTTTTTTAACCAACAACAATCATAGCCGTTGGATGGCTCTTGAATTACAATGACCGTTGGATCCATGAGAGCCATGGATTGAGATCCATTGGATCCCAAACTAATATATAAAGAGGGTAGCCTTAGCCCTTGAAAGGACACCAAGTAGACGCCTACTCTACTTCTCTCTCTCTCCCTCTCATTCTCGTTCTCTCTCTCTCTCCAAAGGGTGGCCGACCACCATTGTTGAGAAAGGAGAGAAGTTTTCGCCTTCGCCTTCGCCTTCGACGACTCGAGGATCTCCTTCTTCTTCGTGGCTACTTGCTATAGAGGAAGACGACGGATTTCGCTTGACGAAATCATGGGATCTATTGCTTGGATCTTCATCGAGGATTGCGGGAGGGACGCGACTCATCATCGTGCCCGCAAGTGCGTTCTTCGTGGATCGGACTTGAGACAGGAGGATCTCTTGTTTGGGATCTCGCGATCACAACCACACTTCAAAGGTATTCCTTATACTTTGTGGATTGATGAAACGATCCGAGAAGTGTTCTCGTGATCATGTGGTTTCATCATTTGATTTAAAAATTTTAAATTCCGCTGCACCTTGCGACTAGTACGACTAGTCGCCCCGATCGTATTCGATACGATCATCAAGCTTCCATGATGCGCTTGAGGATTCTCAATATCCTTCAAGTGATATCAGAGCCTTAGGTCGAAAAAGGTTTTGGATATGATCCATGAACCATAGATGACTTGGGTTTGAAATGATCGTGAAAATTTTTTTTGGCGCATTTGAATTTTCGCAACTCTGTCTAATTGATTTTTTGGCACTGTTTAAATTGTTTAAACACGAAATATTCAATTGGATTTTGTTCCCCATTAAACAAGGAAACCATAGGACTTGAGTTTACTAAATTTGGATTTAATTTGCTCAAGATATGGCCTTTTGAATATGCATGTATTCACAGTTGCTGGAACTGCAGAACAGAACGTGATTAATTTATTAATTACGGTTTTGTTACACCTCAAAATGCGTGAAATATCACATAGGTTCTGTTATAAATCAAATTGGCAATCTTAGGGTACTAATTTTTCGAATTTTGGATTTAAATTGATCAAGATAAGTTAATTTTAGTGATAAGGGGTCACTGCTGGAAATTGACATTTTTTGATCATGAACCTTGTGATAGTCATTCAAATAAATATTGATGAAAATTAATTGTTAATTTTCTGAAATTGGTTATTGATAAATATTTGTGGAATATTTAAAGATGATAATCAATTCCTTGAATGACATCCCACTAAACCATAATGATAAGATAGTTGATCTTGATCATTGGTTAACTTTGAAATCATCAACAAACATTGTTTTCATGCAAAACCCTAGGTCATCCTACAATAGTTGTAGGACAACTTTTACATGCAAAACCTCTTTCTTGAATAGGATTGGGGATTTTTTTAACAAATCTCCTTATAATATAATCAAAAGGTTTTGATGTATATTATATGGTATAATTTCGGTTGAAAGACCGATGAGCATCTCCAAGTACATGATGATCTATCTGGCATTATCCTTTCTAGAGGTGGATATGGTGTCTAGTCGGAGATCGTTGGGGTAGCGGGTTGCAACGTATGTGGTCCGTCCCACTCTCGCTGGTACTGGCCATGACAGCGGGTAGGGATTGGATAATGCCGGAGAAATCAAAGTATTTTTAATTATTAAAATTCGAAATAATACGTACTTTGAGATTATACCTACTATTCAAGCAAAGAATTCAAAGTTTGTTGATTGATAATAGAATTAATGATTGATTTAATGTGATTAAATTAATTATATCCTATGAAACACTCTATTATGAATAGATGTGTATTTCCCTTGGAAGAATTAATTATGTGAATATGATTCACGATAATTAATTATTTCAATTTGAATAAGAGGTGGAGGATCACATAAGTGACATCCATGGTCTCCCGTCAAGGCAAAGAATTTCGTCGCCAAAAGTTGTATATAGGAGACGCCTGTCCGAAGTGACAGATCCTATATACAATTATTTGGATCGGGTTCTTTGCTTCTCGAAAGAGTAAGGCCGTATACGTAGTGACCCCAATATCGAGTCCTCATATTATTGGGGCGGTATTGGATTGTGTATAGCGAGTTTTAAGCCTGTTGACGATTGGTTCAATTAGCAACGGGTCAACATCATCTTAGGGGTGGTGGGCCCGGGTGTTAAAGACCGAATTGGGAAATGCAAGTTGGACTTGCAAGGCGGAATGTGTTCTCGCTTCTCTTTATTCGAGTCACAGGTTCTCATATTATTGGGATGTGATAAAGATAGAGAGGAGATCCCAGATCTTGCTTGAGATATAGGGTAAGTACATCTCTTACTTTGAAAGACGATTAGGGAATAATCTTTCATAGTAGACATAGCAAGACAAATTTGATTTAAAATGCCTTAATCAAATGTTTTAAAATTGGATATATAATTATTTATATATTCTAATATAGTGCATTCTTAATTTCAGAAAATGAAGCCCATGAACCCTCTGAGCAGGCTTCTGGAAGTCAATCAGTTAACCGGACCAAATTATTCGGATTGGATCCGAAATTTAGATCTTGTCCTATCTGCGGAGCGCATCTCTTATGTGCTGAGCAAAGACAAGATAGCAGACCCTCTGACTGCGGAAGATAAATCTTTTAATGAGAAATATGATGAAGATCATAACTTGGCAAGATGTTATATCCTTGGCTCATTATCCAATGTGCTTCAGAAGCAACATGTGGAAATGAACCACTGCCAAGAAATCACGCTGGATCTGAAGGAAATGTTCGGTGACGTAAATCGCACACAGCGTTACAATGTGATGAAAGAGCTTATTCGCTGCAAGATGCAGGAAGGGACCTCTGTTAGAGAGCATGTGCTCAAAGTGTTTGGGTACCTCTCCGAATTGGAAACCCTGGGAGCTTACATGGAATCTGATATGCAAGCTGATTTCATTCTCCTGTCACTCCCTAAGTCTTTCAACAACTTTGTCGTGTCATATCACATGAGCAAAGTTGATTTCACTAATGCTGGGCTGTTAGCTGCATTAAAGTCTGCAGAAGACGTGTTGAAGAAGGACGGCCCCTCTGCTAGTGCAATGGTTGCACAAGTGAAAGAAAAGCGCGGTCGGAAGCAAGGTTCTCGGAAGGGCCCGGCCCAGAAGAGAAAGAAGAAGAATCAAGGAGTTGGTTCATCTTCCAGTGCTTCCACGTTAATGACATCGAAGAAGACCGATGTCTGTCACCACTGCAAGAAGCCGGGGCACTGGCAGCGTAACTGCCCAGAATACCTGAAGTCTGCTGACAAAGGTAAAGCCCCAGCAGGTATGAAATCTACTTTCATCATTGAAACTAGCTTTCTCGTTGGACGAGAAGGAAGTTGGGTTGTAGATTCTGGTGCTTCTTTTCATGTATGCAATTCGTTGCATTTGTTTCAGGAAACTAGGAATCTGGAGCAAGGGGAGATAGTCATCCAGATGGGATCTGATGCAAGTGTTGCAGCAGTCGCCATTGGAACCTGCCGACTATCATTATCTAGTGATCGAGTCTTAGTACTTAAAGAGTGTCTTTATGTACCTGAAGTCAGGAGGAATTTGATATCCGTATCTAAGCTTGTTAGACATGGATATTCCTTCATATTCTGTAATAAGTTAGTCATTAATAAATATGATAAATTTATTGCGGATGGTGTTTTGACTTCTAGTGGACTCTATGAATTGTGCATTGATGAATGTGTCATGAATGTCACTACCACTAATAAAAACCCTAAAAGATCCAGGGAGAATGGAAATCATTCGAATATGATTTGGCATCAAAGGCTTGGTCATTTATCTGTTGATAGGATCAATATATTGATAAAGGATGGACCCTTAGATTTTCTACAGGTTCAATCTTTACCTACCTGTGAACATTGCATTCGAGGTAAAATGACCAGAATGCCCTTCCGTAACAAGGTTACGAGATGCGAAGGTATTCTTGACCTAATACATACTGATGTATGTGGTCCCTTCAGTACCGCGACTCGTAATGGATATCGATATTATTTGACGTTTATTGATGACCATTCGCGATGCGGGTTTATCTTCCTACTACGTCATAAATCTGAGACCTTTGAAAAGTTCAAAGAGTTTAAGGCTTTGGTTGAGAACCAAACCGATAGGAAGATTAAACGGATTCGATCTGACCGAGGTGGCGAGTACCTCTCAGATTAATTCAAGGGATAGCTTAAAGAGAATGGAATTGTCTCCAATCTCACTCCCCCTGGAACTCCCCAACTTAATGGTGTTGTTGAAAGACGCAACAGGACCATCATGGACATGGTCCGGTCAATGATGAGCAAAGCACGTTTACCTCTTAGTTTCTGGGGATATGCAGTAGAGACTGCAATATATATCCTGAACAAGATTCCTAGTAAATCTGTTCCTAAGACTCCTCATGAGCTATGGTATGGAACCAAACCTAGTGTTAGACACTTGAGGGTTTGGGGTTGCTTGGTCCATGCAAAGAATGTGGATGCAAGTAAGCTAGAATCTCGCACTTGTGAGTGCTACTTCATTGGGTATGTTAAAGATGGTATTGGATATCAACTTTATGACCCTGAGACCCAAAAGGTTTTTGTCTCTAGAGATGTGAGATTTCTGGAGGATGATTTCCTTAAAGGTCAAGATAGAAATGAAGTAGAGGAACTCGTCGAATCCCCTGAGGATTCTGAGATTCCTGAACCAGAAACTGAAGAGATAAATGAAGATGTAACACCCATACCCCTTCGAAGGAGTTCGAGGGTGATTGCACCATCTGAAAGGTATGTATTCCATGTGTCAAGTGAGATTGACAATGATCCTACTTCATTTGATGAAGCGCTTGCGGATCATGACATGAACAGATGGATGCTAGCAATGAAGTCAGAGATTGACTCCATGCATAAGAATGGTGTATGGACCCTAGAGGATCCACCTAAGGGGGTGAAACCCATTGGATGCAAATGGATCTTCAAGAGAAAGAGGGGACCTGATGGGAAAGTAGAGACTTTTAAGGCACGGCTCGTAGCCAAGGGCTACACACAGAGAGAAGGCATCGACTAAGATGAGACATTCTCTCCTGTGGCTATGCTTAAGTCCATCAGGACACTGCTAGCTATAGCTGCATCTCTTGACTATGACATCTGGCAGATGGACGTTAAGACAACTTTCCTCAATGGATACCTCGAGGAGGATATCTATATGGAGCAGCCCCAAGGCTTCATAGCTGAGGACGGTAAAGTATGCAAGCTGAAGAAATCCATCTATGGGCTCAAACAAGCTTCTCGTAGCTGGAACATCAGATTTGACGAAACCATAAAGAGTTATGATTTTGTGCAGAATCCTGATGAACCTTGTGTGTACAAAAGCTTAGTGGGAGCGCCATTGTGTTCATCGTGCTTTACGTAGATGATATCCTTATCATTGGGAATGATATAGGAATGATGACCAGTGTGAAGATTTGGCTATCTCATACCTTCGAGATGAAAGATCTTGGAGAAGCCTCTTACATCTTAGGCCTGAAGTTGTTCGGAAACCGAGAAAAGAGGATGTTGGGATTGTCACAACATGGATACATTAAGAAGATTCTTGAACGATTCCGCATGGATAGTTCCAAGAAAGGATTCCTCCCCTTAAGACGTGGTATTCATCTGTCTAAAGGGATGGCTGCTCAAAGTGTTGAGGAAAAGAAGGCCATGGCTGGATGCCCCTATGCATCAGTTGTAGGAAGCTTAATGTATGCCATGATGTGCACTAGACCAGACATCTGCCATGCAGTGGGAGTGGTAAGTCGTTACCAATCCTGCTATAGAGAGCAACATTGGAATGCAGTAAAGAATATATTCAAATATCTAAGACGGACGCAAGATTACATCTTGGTCTATGGAGATGGTGATCTCCAAGTCTTGGGATATACAGATTCAGACTTCCAGTCGGATATTGATGATCGAAAGTCGACATCAGGGTTTGTATTCCTGTTGAACGGTGGTGCTGTGAGCTGGAGAAGCAAGAAGCAGGACACTACGACGGATTCAACAACAGAAGCTGAGTACATTGCCGCATCGGATGCTGCAAAGGAGGCGGTGTGGTTGCGCAAGTTCATCTTGGAGCTTGGCGTAGTTTTCCCTGATACGCCCATCCCATTACTCTGCGATAACACGGAAGCCATTGCCTAGGCAAAGGAACCCAGATGGCATCAAAAGAGCAAGCACGTGGAAAGGAAATACCACATCATTTGGGAGACTCAAAAGCGTGGTGATATCATCATCACAAAGGTGGCCTCTGCCGACAACGTTGCTGATCCTCTTACCAAACCTATGACGCAGAAGGTTTTCGACCAGCATGTAATGAATATGGGTTTAAGGGCTGTTCCTGAATGGTCCTGAGGGTTAGTGGGAGATTGTTAGCCTTGTGAGCCCGAGGCGAACCATTCTTACAATAAGTGTTATTGTAATAATTATGTTTTATCAATAAAAGTTATTGATTGTTCACTCCCTTTCTGAAATTAAGTGAATGAATGCACTATAAGGTCCCTCTGTACGATTAGGGTTATGTACCATGGCCGTCTTAATAATCATATAACTGTTGATTCATTAAACGAATCATAGAGGCTGGTGTTTGGATGAATATCTAATGGGTTAGATAGAGGACTCATCAAACACCATCAAATGATTATTAAGAGATGATCTCCAGCCTGAGTAGGAGATGTCAATCTTTTTCTCGCATAGGCTGATATCTGACCGACCTCTCGATGCAGGTCCTCTGCATGGGAATAGTGATTCGGAGGTGTCAGATTAGTTAAGTCAATGGGTTGACTTAGCGAGATCGAGATAACCTAAGTCCTATGTTGAACACTGTCACAGCATAGGCACACATCCTCTGACTAGAGACAGATGTGTTACTATATGTCTAAGTATGTACATTTGACAGACCATTAGGTTGATGACCTAATCAGGGTCTATATACCGGCGAGCTGGTGTGCATATAAGGGAATATGAGTAATACAATCTCTCAAAGGGATCATACAGGTTCACTTGTGAACCAGAAGACATGAGCTCACTCATGAGGTATTGGGACCGATCAAATTCCATGCATGGTCGTCGTGCTTTGGAAGCATGACAAGAATTTGAAGGTATGATATATGCTTTGGGAAAGCATATGATCGATACCAAATCCCAATGACCAAGATTGAGAAACTTGGTGATCAAACCCTGAAGAAGACAGTATAAAATAGATCTTCATCTTCAGGTTGATCATTGGTCTTCCAGTATGCAGGATGTGCAGGTATTGGGAATACCTGAGGGTGATGTGATCATAAACAATTGTATAACCATGACGCTTCCAGTCCGAGGGAGTGATGAAACAGGTCTGGATTTTAGTGACTCCTCTCAGTAGAGAAGTAACTTGATCTTAGTCCAAATGTTGGACATTGATCTGAATGTGATTCAGATGCAATGAGAAGATTAAGTATACAGACTTGATTTAATCAAGCATCTATGAGAGGTCCGTTAGATCTGGATTTGAGATGAGATCTCAACATCCAAGTCACTATACATGGAACAATACAATCGCCCTGTCCTTATCTCCAAGTATCTGCGGAGAAGGCACATTATTCTTGAAGGAATTCAAGAATAATTCCTGTGATGAATTTAGTATCCAAGCAAGAAGGTATTGATGATTAAATGAGATTTAATTATCAAGAACAATATGAATAAGATTCATGTTGAGAGAATGATTGTCCAAGATAATTAAATGGGATTTAATTATCAAGGATAAGCAGATCGTGGATAGTGATATCCAGAATATCTGCGTATATTATAAATGAGATTTATAATATATCAAGAGAGAGAAATATTGTAAATAACATTTGTTAATTATTAATGTGGATTGGATCCACATTAGTAAATTAATTGGAAATGTAATTTACAAATTAGTTTGGGATGTGAATATGATTCACATATTTTTCAATGGCATGATTGAAATATTCACAAATTAATTTGGAATTAATTTGGTGGATATCATTGCAATAATAAGTATTGCAAATAATTAAGAAATAATAATATAAATAAAAGGAGACAAAACCACCTATAATCATTGGTGGCGTCACCTATGACTTAGTCATAGGTGACGCCTCCTTGATTTTAGGAGGGGTTGTTGTCTCCTCTTATATGTTGACTTATTATCTCTTGATAAATTAATTTATGTTAATTAAATTTTGTTGATAATAATTCAACACATATTTAATTTAATATAAATTAATGTTGTTGGTTTTTTAACCAACAACAATCATAGCCATTGGATGGCTCTTGGACTACAATGACCGTTGGATCCATGAGAGCCATGGATTGAGATCCATTGGATCCCAAACTAATATATAAAGAGGGTAGCCTTAGCCCTTGAAAGGACACCAAGTAGACGCCTACTCTACTTCTCTCTCTCCCTCTCATTCTCGTGCTCTCTCTCTCTCTCTTCAAAGGGTGGTCGACCACCATTGTTGAGAAAGGAGAGAAGTTTTCGCCTTCGCCTTCGACGACTCGAGGATCTCCTTCTTCTTCGTGGCTACTTGCTATAGAGGAAGACGACGGATTTCACTTGACGAAATCAGGGGATCTATTGCTTGGATCTTCATCGAGGATTGCGGGAGGGACGCGACTCATCATCGTGCCCGCAAGTGCGTTCTTCATGGATCGGACTTGAGACAGGAGGATCTCTTGTTTGGGATCTCGCGATCACAACCACGCTCCAAAGGTATTCCTTATACTTTGTGGATTGATGAAACGATCCGAGAAGTGTTCTCGTGATCATGTGGTTTCATCATTTGATTTAAAAATTTTAAATTCCGATGCACCTTGCGACTAGTACGACTAGTCACCTCGATCGTATTCGATACGATCATCACGCTTCCGTGATGCGCTTGAGGATTCTCAATATCCTTCAAAAATCAAAGAAAAAATCAAGCTCCATAGGTAATGTATGAAATACACAAGGCATTATTCTTCAAAACCAAAAATTTCAAGGTTTCCTGCAGCAGGAGACTTTGCTGCACTGACCAAGCTCCATAAGATATGTGACTACACTAGTCACTATCCATTCTTCTCTCAACCCCATCTTCTTGAGCCGGTTACACTTGAACTTATATGGGAATACCCTGGTCCTCGAGGAAAGAGTAGCTAGAGTGGAGAATTAGGGCTTTCTTGTTAAGGGAGAATGTTCCTTGTTGTTTCTCTATGAGAAGAGCTACATTCACATACATTGTACAAGTAAGACTCATAGGCATAAGGGTTTTCATATGAGTAGACTTATTCTGACCTAGCTATTGAGACGACCTGAACAAAGACTTGTGGAACTTGAGGGCTGTTAAGTATTAGATTCTATTTCCAATAAGATTCCAAACACATTAACAACCAAAAGGCCTTAACTGAGCTTCAAAGATTTTGTGAAGACATATTTAAAAATCATAATCATTCTAAGTTCTTTATTTTTCCTTTATTTTTCATTTCTGCATCACTTATTCTTCTAATAAGCAGTTGCTAGGGACTAACAATGGTAAGCATGTAGGGGTGATGAGCCATTCATCTACCTTTATTCTTCCATTTTGTCTTTAAATCCTTATCAAAACACCTAAAAATATCAATACGTTGTACAAATTAATATTTTTTATTCATATGTAAATGACACTTAATTATATGTATTTAAATCCAAAATAAAAGAATAAAGAAAATCAAATAAACATAAACTATCAAAGATACGAAATAACTAAAACCCTAGATCGAGTCAATATTGACTAGGTCGACAAGGAATAAAGTATGAGAGATAAGGGCTAGATACTGTATATAGAAATCCTAATTCTATACACATAAAGTACCCTTTTTTATGCCATTTTATTCTTCATTTTATACACTCCAAAAAATAAAAATTTTCAACATGAAACTTGTACATAAAAAATCTATAGAAAATTATAAAAATATATGCACATAAAAATAATGCACAGTGCAACTGGAACACACATATGAAAAACCATAAATCAAACTTCACATATCAATATCTTCTCCATATGAATTCAAATTGAACTAAACTCACCTTCATTGTATTCAAATTAAATTATCTATCTAATGAATTAATTTCATTAAAAGTAGAGTTAAGATGCGAAAGCCATCTTTCTAAGGTCCCATTCTATTATGTATATGTATATTTTATTCATATATGTAAATAATATTTAAAACCTATTATAAATATAGAAACAAAATAAAACCACTAAAATATATCGAAATAAATAATACATTAAAGTATATAACATACTATATTATAGTGTATACATATACAATTATTTATGTATGCAAATAAAATCAGAAAAATAAAATAAACATGTGTAAATATGTGCTTAATTATATTATAAATATATAAAATATGTAAATAGAATAATAAATATGAAAACATAAAATAAAAAATAAAAATACTCAAAATATAGGTAAATATACCTATATCTAAACATGTAAGTATTAGAGTCCTAAAAATAAATAAAAATTGTAATAAAATAGATTATAAATAATAAATATTTTTCATGTTTTGATTATTTTTAAATAAGATTATTTATTATTTTTTTGAATTAATTTAGAATTTTATTTATATTTTGTCATCATATGGTCCTACGTGTACCAATGAGGTGCGACCAAACATTGACTTGTGGGCCAGCTGTACCTCCAGGCCCTCTGACTTGTCAGAACTCTTGGGTCATCCAACTTCCCCAATTTTTTGTCCATGATTTGCTACCCTACGGGACTCGCTTCCTTCACGAAACCTCTACATAACATCTTCCTCCATCACACCCCATTCTAAGATCCACGGTACATACATCACTCCATTCGTAAATCCATGATCTTTAGCCTCCTTGCCTGTGTATTAATAAGACCTCGTGTCCTCATTTTTCCCTTTGATTCATCATTGGTGCTCTGTAACCCCAAAGAACATAGTGGCTTGAATGACCCTCATAACAGGTTAGTGCTCGTCATCCAGTAGCATGGAAAAGATGGATGACGACGTTGATCCATGAAGCTTGGATCTTATTTTCGACCAAGGCATCTCCCGACCTCTTAAAGGTCTGTCGATGTTTAGTTTGGCAATTTTCTTATCGCATTTTCATTCAGCATTTCAATTTTGCAATTTATTTAATGTTCGCATTTTTTATTTTAGCGTAATTTCCAACTTTAGCAATCGTTGGGGCACTAGGCTCCAACACTGTCCACTATGCTACATCCATTGTACTGACCTCGGTCCACCATCATCTCTCTCCCCTCCACCTTCTTCTCCTTCCAGTCCCGTCCATACACCTTAATATTTCCCATATTAATCCTATAGTCTCCCTCCTCCGCCATTCGTTGGAGAGCATCCATTCCACATCACATCTACTCTAATCCACCCAATAAGAGGGTCAGGCCCTTTGCCCTTGTTCCACGCTCTTTTTGTGCAGGTCAGCACTCCAGAGTGCCCTACCTGGGGTCAATTTCATTCTTTCATGAATTTTCCAGATGCCATGCATCTTCCTCAAGATTCAAGCCTCGATCGATGGGGCCTGGACTTCGTTGAGCACCTCAGTCATTGTGGACCACCTTCGGGATTCATTAGATTATCTCATAAGCAACTACAACCATCGAAGAAAGGAGTATCGAGCATTCAAAGCAGGGAAGACACATTGTTCTTCCCTGTTCTTCATGGAGAGTAGCAATTGTAGGATTGAATGAGAGACCCAGTTCTTTTTGTGGCTGTCAGATCCTATCACTCTTCAGTCGTTCGATGGCATCCAAGATCTGATCCACACCGTAGATCGACGAGCTGGTATAAAGCATCTAAGAGCGTTCATCGCATAGTGGGGGACATGGTGACTCCGGACCATTGGATGGTGCACCTTAAGGGTAAATTACACAAAACCCCTTGCACCTTTCTTTATTATAAAATATAATATAAATATTTAATGAAATGTAATATTTTAAGGTTATTTTACAAGTAGGACCTTCAACTTTCTGTTATTTGCATTTTGGTCTGCACGCCTCACGTGTTAACCCATGTGAGGTGTTGTGATATTTGCATGTATGCATGTGTAGTTTCTAGATTGATTTCTAAATTCATTTATAGTTTTTATTAATTGCAAATTGGTCCATGTAACTATGACATTTTATTTTCTTTTACTTTTTGCATTATAAATATTTTTTCCTTAAAAATTTGTAGGAAAAGTAATTTAAGTGCCTACCATGATGCTTGTACTCGCATAATTTTTATTTGCCATTTTATATAATTTTACTTTTTATTAAAAATCTAAAAACTTGTACTTCATTCTGTCTAAATATAAAACCCATAAATATAAGAAAAACTTTGCCAAAAATTCCCCAAAAAGTATATTAGGCATATTAATATATTTTACCACATATCAAAAAATCATTAAAGTATACAAAATATAAAATATAAAAATTTCAAAACCCTAAAAACCTTATAAACATTAGCAAAAGTTCTTAAAAATCCAAAAATATATCTTTCTATTTCTGTTTTTCTATATAATACATAATATATATTAAAAACAGTTTTGGGTTTATTTTAGACAGATTTGTAATTATTAAACCCTAAACTATATCGAATATTTAATTTAATTACTGTTTTGTTAAATTTATTGCGTTAAAAATGCCTAATATTAGTAAAAATTCTATAAAAATTACCAAAAATTAAGAAAAAAAATTAAAAAATCACAAAAATACTTTATTTTATATATTTTTAGTATATTTTGATATATTCAGAATATAATACCCTATATATACACTATATATCTCAAATATGCTTATATAATATAAAATATCATTATTAGTATATAAGGGTTAAATGGGGTTGTCCCCTGGGGAGCTAACTTGGCTCCCCCTACATCATTTCGCCCGATTTTTTTTCGAAAATTTCTTCCGTAGAATTTCATCATTATATCCCTATATTATGTCATTAAAATTTCGTGCGAAATAGAGACTCCTACGGCTTCCATCCAGACAGTCATTTTTTAACGGTAACAGAATTGCTAAAAAACGACCCTTCTGGATGGAGGCTTTAGGAGTCTCTGTTTCACGCATAATTTTAATGACATAATATAGGGATACATTAATGAAAGTCCACGAAAGAACTTTTCAAAAAAATAAAAAATAAAAAGTGGATGAAATGGCGTGGGGGAGCCAAGTTAGCTCCCCCCATGGGGACAGCCCCATTTTACCCATTATATAATTATATATTTTTATAAAAACTAAAACTAATTAAAAATTTGCAAAATTAAATAGAAAAAAATGATAAATCTACAAATATAAAATTATAAAACAATTAAAACCCCACAAAAAAAATAAAAAAGAAAAGATAAAAAGAAACAAGAAATTAATATTAATTAGCAATAATTAATCATTAATTTCTCAATATATCCCGTGGCTCCCTATGTTTGATGCTCCACCATAATTACCCTATACATATTTATTGTGGAGTTGTAATAAATTTTAACTCACATTTTATCTTAAATTCCTTATCTATATTGTGGGTTGATTGTTGTTGGTCGTCTGGATTTGTTACCTAGTGTCGTAGAGCGATCGATACAACGATTGCCAGGTCTGATGAATCTCCATTTCATCACCTTTATTCTTTCATTTTACCCTTAAATCCCTAGTTAAATGCATGTAAATACCATTAATTTATACAAAATAACGCTTATTATTTATGTTGTAAATATTGTATAAAATAATGTATCTAATGCTAAAATTAAAGAATAAAGAAAAAAGGTAAATGAAATACCAAAGGTATTGAATGAACCTAAACCCTGAGATGAAGTCAAGACTTGACTTAATCGACAAGGAATAAAGTAGGGGAAGATAAGGACCAATAAATACACAAAACCTTAATTTTTAGTTCTTCAATAAATAGATTTCAGGGTCTATTTTATTCTTTATTATTTTTTACCTAAAATTACTAAACTTTGAACATGAAACTTATAGATAAAAATACAAATAAAAATACAAAATTTATTTCATTTAAAAATAATGCGCAGTGTGCCCTAGACATTTAGAATAAAAAGCCGCAAAGAAAACTTCCCAGATATGTATCTTCTCCATACAAGCTTAAAATTTACCAAACTCACTTTATTGTTCATAAACTAAATTATCTATTTAATGAAGACGGTTTCATTTAATTTGGAGTTAAGATGCAAAAGTTGGCTTTTGGGCCCTCATTGTGCAATATACATGTATAAAACAATCACTATATTTATTCTTTATATTTTTCACATTCTTTTTTTTATTAATTTGTAAATATTATTTAAAATATATATACATAATTAAAATAAAATAAAACGATAAAAAATACATTAATAAATAAGTATATTTTAATACGTGGATGAATACACATGTAATATATCTATATTATAAGTATACATAATTATTTAAGAACAAAATTAAACTCAGAAAAAAGCAATATATATTTGTATTTAAATAAGTTATAAATATATAAATTACGTGTATAAAATAATAAATCTATATTACAAAATAAAAATAAATTATATTACATATAGGTAAATATAACTATAGTAATACATGTAAAAATTAACACCTAATAAATTAACTTGTAAAAAAATAAAAATCATAATAAAATACTGCATAATGAATAAATATTTTTCATATTTTAAAAAAAAATTAAATAATTCATTTATTATTTTATTTCAATTTATTTACACTTTTATCTTTTATTTTGTCTTCTAGCGGTCCAGTTGGACAAATGGGAGACCACCTTTTGTTGACTCTAGGTCAGTTCCTCTGACCTCAGCTCTATACCTGTCAAACCACCGAACCCCACTTCTTTCTCAATTTCCCCCCTGATTCACTACCCAATGATCTTCGATTCCTTTAAGGAAATTGCCCATCTCTCATGCCTCTACCACAACCTAGCATTGGGTAGTCGAATCAAACATCAATCTTTAGGCCTTCCTCGGTCAAAGCCACCCCAGTACATATACCCCTTGCCACGCTTTTGATCGATTTCATATGTTTCCTCACGTTCAAACCCTCAGATCCATAGCCTGATGCATTGAGTAAGGTGATAGCAATGCACCGCGTCGATTTGCAATGTGTGCCGGCATAGGAGGCTCGATCCCCACACCTCACCAGATTTCCTTGGGCAAGGTCTCTACTCCCTGTTCTCAGGTGAGAGCTGATCCCTTTTTCTTTGCTTTTCAGGTAGAATTTAGTTGCATAATTTATCTCTTGATTTTACTCAGTAACTTAATCCCTCGCTTTAGTGTAAAAATCCAATTTTGTTCGCTAGAGCTCTCGAGCTCCGGATGTCATTCTCCATCGTATCTCGCACTATTCAGCCACCATCTTCACCCCACTACCTTCCTTGGCTGCTCTCCTTCTTTGTGACCATTTCACCCACATAGATCCCTTCAGATCTGATCGACCAATACTCCCTCCATCACCCTTTGCCAGAGTAGCCTCATCCCACCTCACCATACCGTCGTTCTTCACCAATAAAAGCCAGGGATGATCGCCTATGTTTTGTCGTTCTTTTCCTATCTTCTCTAGGTCCTGAAGGAGCCATTTGAGGCCCAAGCATTCCGAGACTTGACTCCCAGGAGCGACGACCTTCTTCGAGCTACCAAGACCCTTTTGATGGGTCCTGGCAACTTTTGAGGCTTCTACTCACCGCGGAACACCTCCGGGACTCGACTGAGCATCTTAAAAGCACACGAAGAGCCCGGAGGATGGATGAATCATCTATTAAAGCTCATCGGTGGGGTTGTTCTTCCATGTTCTTCAGGAAGAGCAACTGTCGTTGGATCCTTCTTCCACTCTAGATTTGAGGGTGACTGTCGGATCGAGCCACGCCACCACCGTCAGATCTCCCATGAGATCTAATCCAGCCGCTCATCCATGAACCTGTATCAAGCAACGAGGCAGCATCACATGTCAAGTGAAATCACCATCGTCGCTAGATCGAGCATGTGGGGGTAATTTTGCATACATACCCCTACCATTTTTGTATTCGTTTTTTAGTCTAAAAACATTCCTCTACAGTAATAAAACTTTTGTAAAATTTGTAATTGGGACCCTAAGGTTTTCTTATTTGCATCTAGGTCTCTTGCCACATCACCTCACGTGCACATACACATGAGGTGATGGGCATTTTGCAAGGGTCCCCTCTAAGTCTTTTTATTTCTATTTATCCATAAATCATATAATTTAGTGTTATATCTTTTGGAGAAATTACATCGAGGACCAACTACTTTTTGGATATTACAATTATACTCCTGCCATGCATCTTTAATTGAATATTTTTTCTGTGATTTTGCATGTATGCCTTTAGATTTGCGTAGGGTGTTAGGAAAACAAGAAATACTTTTGTAAATTACTTGTAGGTCCCTACTAGTGTAATTAATTTTATTTTGTGTATGTTGATTATTAAAAATAGCATTTAGCATCCAAAAATTTTAGAAAAATTATTCTAAGTGCATAGATGTATATTAACTCACATATATTTTTCGTGGGGACATTAAAATTATTTTCCAATTTTTAAAAATATAAAAAGCACATTTTCCTACTATTTGCATTTCAAAATACAAAAAATATAAAATTATTTCTAAAAATCCAAAAATATATGTGGTTTATTACTATATTTTGTAAGTGCATACCAAAAATAATTAAAAATTATAAAAGAAATCATTAAAAAATAAAAAAGCTCTAAAATCCTTTATAAAATTAGTAAAAATTATATAAAACTCAAAAAATATTTATTTTTCTGAATTTTATTTATATTATATATTACATATTAAAATTTTTTTTGAAAAAATATGAGATTATTATCTATTTTTAAATTCCAAAACAATTTGACCTATTATTATAAGTCACTTATTTGATATTTTTAATAAATTAGAAATACAAAATAGCAAATATTATAAGAAGATTAACAAAAATAGAGAAAACTAATAAAAAGACTAAGATATTTTATTTTTCCATTTTGACTATTTATTATTGTATTTTTAAATATAATACCTTATATATAACTTATATATATATGTATTATTACTATATATTTTCTATAATAATCATCAAAAAATAAAAATGAGTGCACTTTGGTATATTTTTTGATATATATATGTATATTATATGTATACCCTATATAGTTCTTATATTATAAATCTTATCTATATATACTTATATATATACCTCCTATAAATATATTAAAAAGAAAATTAAAAATCGTAAAATATCAAAAGAGAATAAAAATTATAAAATTAAAAATATAAAAAATATAAATTAAAAGCCCGTAAAAATATAAACTAATTAAAACCCCATAAAAATAAAATAAAAACATAAGAAGAAGGAATGTTTTTGATTAATTTAAGAATCTATCATGTTTACTCCTTGTGCATGCTTACACCTATACACATCTTTTGTAGAGTTATAATAAATTTTAACTCCAGATCCATATTGCATTGCATTATTATTTAACTGTGGGATAATGGTTGCTTAATTCACCTCTTGTGTTCGGTCACCTCAGCGATCGCTAATTGTGTTTGATTAGCAGACCGACCAAAAACGTCTCAACAAATGGCGCTGATGTCGGGGAGCAACTGATGAATCTCCCATTCATCACCTTTATTCTATCATTTTGGCCTTGAAAACCCTATCTAATGCATGAAATTAACATTAATCTATCCATAATAGCATTCATTATTCATTGCATTTATTGTACATAAGATAAGGTTTTTAATGCCAAAATTTCAGAATAAAGAGAATAAAAGAAAAAGGTATAAAATATTGCAAATATTTTATGACCCTAACCCCGAGACCAAGCCCAACATGGAATTGGTCGACAAGGAATAAAGTAGGGGGAGATAACGGCCAAAAGTAGAATAAATATCACATTTATTCATGCATTAATTATGCATTTTTGACACCTATTTTATTCTTCATTATTTATTCATCAAATAAAGAAACTTTGTACATAAAAGTTGTAGCTAATAATGTAAAAAAAATACAAAATTAAGTTTGTACAAAAATGATACACAGTGCACATTTCATACCCAGAATAAAAAGCTAGAAACCAAACTTTACAGACCCATATCTTTCAAATAAAAACTCAAAATCCACCAAAATCACCTAATTGTATATAGCTTTTCAAGAACAATTTAATAAAATTGGTTTCATAATTTTTGGAGTTCATCTGTGAAAGTTAGGTTTTTGGCCCTCATTGTGCATAATACCCATTAAAATATTCATTATATTCATTATTCATTATTTTCATAAATTTATATTTTTAGAATTTTGTGAATAATATACATAATACATGTACATATTGGAATTTAAAAGAAATCAAAAAGAAAACCTCAAATAAAATAAGTCTATGTAATTACATAGGCAAAATACCTATGTATGACTTGTATATAAATAAAAGGGGATTGCATTCTTTTATTCATTTATATTTTTATTAAATTATAAATATCATCTATATTCCATTAAAAATGTAAATCCAAAATAAAGTCCAATAAAATTCATTAAATAAATAAAATATGTACAAAACATAGGTAAAATACCTATAAATATACCTACATATTATATACACCTATTTATTTAAAAATGTAAATAAACTCATAAAAATCAAAGAAAAATATATTTACACTCACAAAAATAAGTTATAAATATATAAAATAAGAAAAGGAAATAATAAAATAAAATAAATAAAATAAAAATAAAAATACCCAAAACATAGGTAATCATACCTATAAATTCACTCATAAAAAATTAACTACTAATAAATAAAGCCAAAACATAAATAAAAATCATATTAAAATACTAAATAAAATAATAAACATTTTTTATTTTATAGTCAAAAAATAATAAAATCATTTACTATTTTAAATTAATTATTTTTGAATAAAACCCTCTATTTTGTCTTCTAGCGGCCGACGTGGACCAATAGGAGCACGACCTTCGTTGACCTCTGGTCAACTGTCCCATCCGCGTCTCTGAACCGCCAGACCTATGGGTTCCCTGATTTTCTTGCATTTTTCATGGGCGTCTCGTCCATCGATCGAACTCGCTTCCTTCACATGAATTGTCGCTGGATCATTGTACAATCACGCCAACATCTTAGATTGCTCGTAAACACATCAGATCCTTTGATTTTAGCCGGTCAATAAGGGTGCCCTGTGATGTTTATAAATAAGAAGCTCCGACCCCCTTCGCAAATTTGGTCAGTTTTTAGTCTTCTCCCTTCCTCGTATTCGGTCCTGGAGGTTCCCTGGTGACAGGAGGTGGCCTTTGGCGCCTTGAATCGGTCAGAGGAGGTGGGAGCTGCACCCACGACGGAGCTCCGGTGACGCCACGCTCCCTGGTTCCCACAAGGTATCAGAGCATTTCTTTCTTGCTTTATTAGGTAGATTTTAATTCCAGCGTTCTTTTCCGCATTTAGTTTAGCCTTTAGCTCAGTAAATCGCCTCAGTTTGGTTGAGTCGTAGTTCGCCGGATCTCCGCTCTGGCGACGACTCCCGAGCCCTCCAGTTATCCTCTGACCCTCATTTCGCAACCACATCGTTCCTTATCGCCTTCTTCATCATCCGTACGCCCCTAATCAATCGGATCCTTTGTGGGTCCGCGATTCAAGGTTCGCCTCCGCCGCTCGCCGGAACCTGACCGCCCATCTTCATTTTTGCGCTAAAACCTTCAAAACCCCATGTGTAGCAGCTGCCGTTGGATGCCATGCTTCGTGACAGTCCGATCTCAGCTGGAGATCTAATCTCAACCATCCAACCACAAAGCGTCATCAACCGTCCGATGAAGGCCACGTGGATAAGTAAAGACATCATCGCCGATCATCAACGCCTAATAAGGGATAAATTACATTTTAAACCCCTGCCTTTTTGTATTTTTTACTTAGTCCATTAAATATTGTATAATGTTTAAAATAAAGTGGGTATTTTGTAATAAGACCCCTGGGTTTTTGGTATTTACATCGAGGTCCATTCCACGTCAGACCACGTGAGGTCCCACGTGCACTTGGAAATATTTCATGGATGCCCTGTATGTCTTTATATTTCGTAAAGGTGCATTAAATAAAATATACAGTGTTATATTTTTGTGAACTTTGCACGCAAACCCCTGTATTTTCTGAAATTACGTTTTGGTCCCTGTGCGTGTGTGTCACGTATAGTCCCACTTGATTGGAAAAATTGCAAGGACCCCCTGGCGGGTTTTGAAATACGATTTTGGTCCTGAAACTTCATGTTAACGTTCTAAATTTTTAGTAAAATTGCACAGAACCCCCTGAGATCTATTTTATTTGTAAATACACCCCTGCTAGTGTTAGATTTTCTTTGTGATTTCCCTATTTATTGCACGCATCTTTAAAATTCCAAAAATCACCAAAAAATTAACATAGGTCCCTATTGCATTGTATTATTATGCTATCTTTTTCTTTTGCATTTTTATTGCATTTTCATATTTATAAAAATTCAAAAACATGCATTTTCAGCACTGTTTGCATTATAAAATCCATAAAAATTATAAAAACACATCAGAAAATTCCCAAAAAATTATATTTTGTTTATTTTAGTGTGTTCTAACTTCAATCCAAAAACCACTAAAAATTACAAAAGAAAACTCATAAAAATTAGAAAACCCCAAAAATCTTCATAAAAATCTTAAAAATTCTAGAAAAAATCTAACTTTTGTCTCTGAATTTTCCTTATTTTATTATCTTTTATCTAAAATTAGTTTGGAGAATTTTTGTTATTGTTTTCTATTTTATTTCTCCATTTTAGTTTCAGCTTTTTAATTTATTCACTGTTTTCAGTATTTTTAACTTTAAAAATACCAAAAAATAGGAAATATATAGAAAAATCACAAAAACATTAGAGAAATATAAAAAAACCTAAAAACATTTTATTTCCTGATTTTCCTTATTTTTACCTGTTTTTAATACATTTTCTATCTCTTTCTTACTTTGTATATATCTTTATTAAAAGAAAAAGAAAATATAAAAAATTATAAAATACAAAAAAAAAAGAAAATAGAAAATTAAAAAATTAAAAATCAAAATAAATAAATAAATGAGTAAAGAGAAAATTAAAAACCCACCAAAAGACCTGTGTGTGCATACATGACTAGCTTGTTTATAAATAATTGTAGGCTACCTGTTTTTGCTCTCTGTGGTTCGACCTCTACATGCTTACGTACTGTGCATATTTTATGGTAGAGTTAATAATTTTAATTCACATTTTTGGGACTTAATTGCTTGATATTTATTGTGGGTTAATTTCTGATTGAGTGGGATGTATTGAGCGGTCACCGCATCGACTATTGATCCGCCTTATGGATTGATACGACCCTTGATCATTTCCCGTTCATTAGATGGCGCCGTTGCCGGGGAGCAATGAGCATAGCTTACTTTAGTTTGTCATGTTGTAGATACTTGCATAATTTTTGCTTACATCCATAAATTGCTTGTAAATATTTATTGCTTATGTTTATATTCTGTGATTAGTTGTGCTAATTCCCTTTTCTTGCAACTTTGATGCGAGGGTTCGCCATGCGAGGACAGCCTTCTAGGAGGCTGGTGCAGCCCTGCATGAAGGAGTGTCACGCCTATTTGACCATCTGGAGCAAGCTCCAAGGAAGCAAGAAGAAGTCTTAGCTAGTTTGAAAAAAATTTGTAATTTTATGTGAGAGAGAGAATTTTGGCATGTAATATAACTTGGACTCTACTCTTCACAACGAGGTCCAGTGCCCGGGTGTCTGTTCACCTGGGGGCCTCATCGCGGCTTTTTCGTGTTTTTCCCGCTTTCTTTTCTTTGTTTCCCGATGTTTTGAGTTTTCTGTCTTTTCTTTATTCTGTTTTGTGTGCATGGAGCACCTAGACTTAGGTTGCTTGACTCGGTAGCTAGGTCCACACCTTAATAAGAATGTATGTTCCTATAGTCTCTTACGTGGATTTAGTCAAAACTCAATTGGTTCTTCACGATTAATAGCAGCTAATGTTTAGGGCGATTTTGTCGCTTGTATACTGCCATGTAGTTAGGTTTAAAAATTCTGTTTTGCATAACGCATGGAGAGAGCTGGGATGCACTGTAAGTCCTCTAACGCAACATGCATCATTCGGTTCAATGGTGAGATTTCCATCATGGAACCAACTTGCACGGCTTTTCCGCTATCTCCCTCTGATTTTGGGCACCTAGGACCTAAATGAAAATCTACAAAAACGTTAGGCGCTGGTATGGAAACAGACTCAAAAAAAAGTGAAAACCCAAAAACTAAAACAAGGGGACTGCTAAATAAACTTTGACCTTAATTAAAATTCGTAATGGACTATCATTGTATTGGGTTCATAAAGACCTCACTGTCTTCAGGTACCTTCGGAGGGGGACCAAAACCCTACTCCCATGAGCGAGGCACGTCCCATAAGGAATAGAGCCAAAAACCCAGTCTGCAACTGCCTTGTGTATCGCCTGGATTTCCGAAGTAATGGCGCTTCTATCGTACGTGACCGAGTAGGGCCTTGTCAGCGATGGTGTTCCCGCCTTGTGTAGAACATTGACATGGTCTGAAGTACTGAGCATAGGCCACGCCTTCATGGGGGTGTCTGTCTCATCGATTTACGTCCGAGTAGGTTCTTGCACGCCCACGAGTAATTCCGTTGCGAGCGAGAACCAAAGTATGGGTTTCGCCTATCGGCTTCCTCTCTCTATTTCTTTGGCTGAGTAGGAATCCAAGAAGGGTTACAAGGACCCCAAAAAGTACAGACTACAGGTTACAAAGGAGGAGGACAAGTACGGGATTCTTTTCTAGCAGTACTCTCTCTCCTATAGGGTTAGCGTGCTAAGGACTTGTTAAAAGATATGCCTGAAATAACAACTCTAAAATTGAAAAGATAATAAATAGCCGAACCTTCACGGCTTCACATGGCATGAGTTGGTGAACCCAATTTTTGTATTGCGTTTGTATGGATCTAGATTAAGTTTCAAAGATCAAGTCTCGCGCCTTTGCGTAAATTTTGTTGTATCATTCTCCTTTGATCCCCGCTCAATCGAGCCTTGCTACTGTTTTGCACTCTTTTTTTTCCTCGTTGACCATCGTATCCTTCTTCCAACATCCAATCCTCCTTGTGCTTCACAAAGTCGATCTATGGATGGTTTCCGTTGGGATTCCGTCGACACCCGCATCGATTCCATAGACTCAATTTCGCCAACAAATTCGAGGCGATTCCCGAGAACCCGACCCAGACTTTGGGGATCGATCTCCAGACTCCTCGTCTTCTACCTTTCTCTTAACCACCCAATAAACCGGGACCACTTTTGTCCCACTTTCACCGTTATGAATGGAAGCCGATCACAGCCTATATCTTTTCCATTCATAACATGCTGGGGTTGACCTAAATTCCAGATTCATCATGACAGCTGAACAATATTACAAGTGGTCTGATTCAGATTCTCTCATTCTGCAGATAGAAGACAGACCAAGCCCTGGATTCTATTCCGGAATTCATTTCTTCGGACTCAGACCCTAACATGGCTCCTCAAGGGAAGGGCAAGGGTCAGCAGCCACCCCAACCAGAAGGCCAGATGTCTGATCAGAATCAGGTTAATGCACAACTGTTGGCATCCATCCAGGCTATCCAACAACAGCTGACGGAGCAGGCCCTAGCACAGACTGCTTTCCAGGATATGCTGAATGACGTAATGAATAGAGCCGAGGGAGGAGGAGGACGACGAGGAGGTGGTAATCCTCCAGATGATGAAGAAGATCCAGAAAATGGGAGACCCAAACCTACACTGAAGGAAACCTATAATCCTAGAGACAACCAGATGATCGAGTGGATCCTCATTCCACCAGTGCATGCTCACTTTGAGCTGAAGCCCCAGTTCCTCGCTCTTCTTCCAGCTTTCCATGGAAACACCAGAGAAGAGCCGTACATCCACTTGCAGCAGTTCTCAGCATCTGTCGTTCTACTCACTACCCCAATGTCCCTTTGGACATTGTCAAAATGATGGCATTCCCTTTCAGCCTACAAGACAAGGCCCTTTATTGGGTCAACCATCTGGGGAAGGTTGTGACAACCTGGGAGGAACTGAAGTCAGCTTTCCTGCATAAGTTTTACCCTCTCAATCGGCTCAACCAAATGCGAGCCCGAATCAACAACTTCTCCCAAGGAGCCCACGAATCCATACACGAAGCCTGGGAGAGATTCAGAGATATGTAGGAGAAATGCCCCCATCATGAGATCCCGAAGACTAGCTTGGTCCAACACTTCTTTGGGGGCCTGAACATTGAAAGCCAAAGGCTCGTTGACGCAGCATGTGGGGGTTCACATTTCAATAAAGATGAAGACGTAGTCTGACAGATATTCGAAGAAATGGCCGAAGGAGAGGCCGCCCTCTCTTCATCTAAGGCATACCAAAAGCAGCCCCAGATCCTCCAGAAACAAGTACACATAGCAGCGTCCCGCGAGGCGGAGAGAGATGAGAGCTCCAACCTCAGCATCATCGGGGGCCATCTCTCGAAGGTTGATATTATTGAGAAGCGATCACAGGACCTAGAGAAACTTGTTGTGATCGAGAAGAGGACTCAAAATCTAGACAAGCTTGATCAGATCACCAAGCAGCTAGAACTGTTGGTGGGCACCATTAACTCTGTCCAATAGACAGCACCATCAGAAGCTCCAGCTGAGAAGAAGGATGAGCAACCACCGCCACATCAGCCTCAGCCGAGCCAGCAGCCATCGGTAGTCCAGCACGTGTACTACGTGCAGGCGCCCGACCAGGTCCAGCCGCAGCAGCAGATGGTTGTGTACCAACCAGAGTTTTTACCTGGATCCGATCCAATATTCCCACCACCACCCCTGATTCAAGAAGTCAACGGGGTTTGGAACAATGAAGCACAGCCGACCCGTCCTATGGGACAACCGCAGGGTTAGCTATCCGCCAACCGACAATACCACCAACCTCAGAGTGGTCGACTTGGGAAGTCCTCACAACCGCCGCCGCAATATCAACAGCCTCCCTAATATGCGAATCAATGAAGGCAGAATCAGTATCATCAGCAGCCGCAGTACCGCCAGCCACAACCTTTCCATCAGTATGCGGCCGCTCCACCTTAGCAGTACCCACAGTATCCGCCTTCCTCGTACCATCAACTTCAGCTTCCTGCACCACCCCAACACCATCAACAACAGCCTCAGCACCAACATATGCAGCAACAGCGTGGTTTGCACGCTGAACCTACTAAGGCAAATCTTGTGAACCCGACCATGGATTGCTTGGCCCAACTCGTCAAAGGGCTAGTAGATATGACCAAGAGGTTCGACGACCTGACCACCACCAAAACCACTATCCCAGCTCAGGTCGAGGCCAACCCCAATAGCTCTAAAAGGAGAGAGCAGGTAGAATGTGATGTCATGTCTGCGTCTGTAGAGTCAGAACTTGATAATATTGTTTGTTCTAATGTTGTCACTCTCAGGAGAGGTAGGGCCTTGCCTCCGCCTGCTATCAAGAATGGGGAGAATAAAGAACCAGGTGAATCGTCATCTTCTGCATCAGCCGCGCCAGCTACAGGGACGGGTGAGGAAGAAGAAGGAGGAGCCATTCCAGCAGTCATGCAGCACCATCACCCTCAACCAAAAATACAAAAAAATCAGCAAAACCAAAAAGAACAAAAAGAATTTTGCAGTCGAAGCAAAACCGCACCAGCCTCGGAGGAGCAGCCAGTTGCAGCCGATCCCTCGCCAGCCGACGGCGCAGACGCCCTACTTTTTGCTTGCCCATCAACACCAGTGCCGTAGGATTCAGCTCGTACTCTTTTCTGTAGTAGTCTGGATGTACAACAATATGTGGGTGATAATTCTAATGTAAATAAGAACTTTATTTTGCCTTCCAGTGATGTAAACATTCCTTTTCCCAATGCAATCGAAAAATCCAAAAAAATTGCAAAAAGAAAAAGTGCATTGTCTGATCCTAGAGTTGTGGAAATAATAGATAACTTAACTGTTGAGATTCCTTTACTGATGGCCATGGAATATATGCCAGCTGTGAAGAAAGGTCTGAAAGAAGCATGTACCGGCAGGCATCGTCCAGCATGCAAGAACAAACGCAATCAGTTCGAGAGGCACGTGCTTTCCATGGCCACTGTCGCAGCTATCAGCAATCTCCCTCAAAAGAAACATGACAAAGGAGCGCCTCTTATCAGTTGTGAGATATTTGGTCAGGTCTTTGAGCGTACTCTCCTTGACAGCGGGTCTTCTATCAACCTTTTGCCCTCGCCCCTAATGCAAGAATTTGGTCTAGGTCCACTCAAGCCAACACAGATGATCCTTCAGTTCGCTGACCGATCCACCAAGCGACCGAAAGGTCTGATGGAATGTGTTGTGGTGAAGGTGTAGGAGATGCAATTCCCTGTAGATTTTGTGGTCCTTGATATGGACTCACCCGCACCCTTACTCTAGACCCCTATCATCCTGGGCCGACCATTCTTACGTACCTCAGGTGTCGTGGTTGACTATGGGTCCGGCAAGATCACTTTTCGCTTGGACGGCAAGCAGATCACTATAGACATGATTAGAGAGCCGAACGCCACGACTGACGAGAGCCATGCAATATCAGAAGCAGACTGTGACTTTAAAGCAGAAATCAGGGACTCATTACTTTCATTGAATGATTCATGGACCCGAGAAATCCTCACTCTCGAGGAGGACTTGGAAAGCACAGTTGACATATTCTCTGATGATTTTTGGGAGACAGACTCTCTGATGCTGGAGCAATTAGGTGATTTCAAGAATTCACTCCAGACCGAACGCAATGAGCCTAGAACAGAACTGTTCGGCACATCATCAGGGTCTCAACAGAATACTGAGGATGGTAGCTCCATCAAAGAAGTACATCCCACCACCAGTTTAGTGTCTGAAGTGACCAACAAGTTGGACAGATCAAAACCAGAACTCAAGCCACTTCCTGCAGGCCTGAAGTATGCTTTCCGTGCGGGTGAAGAACACATGTATCCGGTCATCATCAGCAGCAGGCTGAACCCGGATCAGGAATCTCGACTTCTCGAGGTTCTAGAAAAGAACCGCAAGGCACTTGGTTGGTGTGTATCAGATCTCCAAGGGATAAATCCAGCTTTGTGTTCACGCCACATTTATCTGGAAGAAGATGTCAAGCCGTCCCGTAAATTCCAAAGAAGGCTGAATCCAAACCTCTGGGGCTTCGTCATGAAAGAGATCACGAAATGGTGTGATGCAGGCTTCATCTATCCCATCTCTGATTCAAAATGGGTAAGCCCACTGCATGTAGCTCCAAAGAAATCAGGGCTCACCGTGGTTACCAATGACAAAGGAGAGGAAATATCCACTCGGGTACCAACATCATGGTGGATGTGTGTTGACTACCGTCGTCTTAATGCAGCAAGTAAGAAGGACCACTTCCCCTTGCCATTCATTGATCAAGTTTTGGAAAGACTAGCTGGCAACGAGTTCTTCTGCTTTTTGGATGGGTACTCCGGGTACAACCAAGTGGAAATCGCTCCCGAAGACCAAGAGAAGACTACCTTCACTTGCCCGTTCGGCACCTACACCTTCAAAAGAATGCCCTTTAAATTATGTAACGCACCCGCAACATTCCAGAGATGCATGCTAGCAGTTTTCGCCGAGATAGTAGGCAGTTTTCTCGAGGTGTTCATGGACGACTTCTCAGTCTATGGTGACAGTTTCGATTCTTGTCTTGGGCACCTAGATAGAGTGCTTCAGAAATGTCGTGAAGTCAATTTAGTGCTTTCATGGGAAAAGAGCCACTTCATGGTCACCGAAGGAACTGTGCTGGGGCATGTCGTTTCCAAACGTGGCATGGAAGTCGACCCAGCAAATGTGGATGTTATTGACAATCTAGAGCCACCTCAGTCAGTGAAAAATGTAAGGTCATTCTTGGGGCATGTGGGATTTTACAGATGATTCATCAAGGATTTTAGCCGCATCGCCCGACCTTTGACATAGCTTCTATGCAAGGAAACTGAGTTCAATATCGATCAACAGGTTCTCCTTGCTTTCAATCAACTGAAGGAGCTTATCACACAAGCTCGAGTCCTACAACCGCCAGATTGGTCTCTTCCTTTTGAGGTCATGACTGATGCGTCAGATTTTGCAGTCGTGGATGTTCTAGGACAGAGAAAAGAAAAAGCACCCTATGCCATTCACTATTGATAACCGCGATAATCCACGAGGGTGACCATGAATAATATAAAAAGTGTCGCTGAGGCGACCGCTCATAGAATACCCGAGTTAATCATCAATTAACCCACAATGAAAGAATGTATCAATTAAATCCAAAAAGAAATGTGAATTAATCTTTATTACTCTACCATAAAATGTACAGCGACAAGCATGTAGAGGTCGAACCAAAGAGAGCAATACAAAATGCAATAGCCTACATGAGCTACAGAGTCATCCTTGTGTGAAGTGGGTTTTTTTAATTTTATATTTTATATTTTTATTTTATTATTTCTTTCTTTCTTTTTTTTGTTTTGTTTTTTAATAATATAATTAGGTAATATATATAATATAAAGATATAAATATATGAATGCCCATAGAGGGTTAGTATATAGCTTGTAATACATACAATATATATAGGTATATATAAGTATAATAGTAATATATTTTTATTTTAGGGTTAATAAATAGATATATAATTACATATAAGTAGTTAGATATATATATATATATTTTTTCTTTTTTTTCTTTTAGGGAATATATATACATAAAGGGGTACTATAATATTTATAAAAATACTCAAAAATAGCCAAAAATTCAGGAATAAAGTATTTTTGGGATTTTCATGATTTTTACTGTTTTTGTGAATTTTGGGCATTTTTCAAAACATTTTTAGTATTTTTGAATAGCAACATAAGAGCAAACAATGGAATAAGGTCTGGCTGTAAGAAAAATAGGAATTAAAAATAGCAAACAACCTCAAAAATTTTCCACACTATTTTTCTAGTAAGGATAATGAAATATAGCATAAATAGGGACTGAGTTCATATTTTTCTGATTTTTCTTTGATTTTATACATTTTTTGGAGTTTTTGGGTATTTTTGAATTTTTAAGGTTTTTCCTTTTGAGATTTTTAGGGATTTTTGGACTGACACAGAAATAGATCAAAATAGACCATAAATAATTTTTTTGGGATTTTTCGAGACTTTTTAATATTTTTTTTGGAATTTTATAAGTTAGACAGAGAATAAAAGACATGTTTTTTATTTTTAATAAATGCAAAAATGCAACAAAATTAAAAACTAAAATTATGGCGTGCAAGAACAACCAAACAGGAGCTTAAGTCTATTTTTGCGAACTTTTTCGGAGAAATATGAAGCACAAAATAAATAGACAAGAATTTTATAAGCAGGGGTATTTTTGCAATTAAAATATATCTCAGGGGCATACATGCAAAAGTTACAATAAAAATGAACGTTAACTTTTATTTTAAGGACCATTTTACAATTACAAAAACACGGGGGGTTTAAGTGCAATTTTCACGCGCCTCACATGGTTGCTGCACGTGAGGCGCGGAGGGACTAAAACGCAAATATAAAAACCTTAAGGGTCCTTCTGTAATTTATATAACTTATTTACAACTTAACCTCTTATTTTTGGTATTAAACTATAAATACAAAAAACGGGGGGCTAGATTTGAAATTTACCCCCTAAAGGCGCATCATCCTGCGGCGCTGGGCGCGCCACTTATCCACGCGTCAAGCATCTGACGGTGGATACCGGTTCGTCGATGAAGGGCATGGATTAGATGATCCTCGCAGATCTGACGGTTGGCACGTGTCTTCATCGGGCGGTTGTCCTTTAATCTGGGCCGGGCCTGCTGATCCAATGGTGCTGAGGCTCCCTGGAAGAACAAGGAAGAAGCTCGTGCCTGGAGAGCTTCGATCGAGACGCATGGGCTCCTCCAGGGCTCTCCCGCGGATCTGAAGTAGTCTGCACGTAGCTGGAAGCATCCCGCGTCGTCTGATGGTGTTCTCATGGCTCCTGGAGGTCCGAGTTGCTCGGACGAGGTCGGTGAAGAAGGGGACCTCCAGGAACCTCTTCCTGGTTCGATGCGAGCCCAGATGGGCTCCGTTCCTCGTGATACCTGCATAGGAAGAACCGGGGGCGAGAGAGCTACCTCCTCGACCCGGGGTTTTGAAGCTTGGCAGCAAGATGGAGTGAGGCGGAGGGGATCCGGCGTACGGCGGAGGTGCTCCGGCGTACGGCGGAGGTGGAGCCCCGATTCGCCAAGACCGAAGGTCCTGGGTTGGACCAAGATGTGCGTTCGATGGAGAATGCGATGAGGGACGAAATGGGATGCGAATGGCGAGCGGATACAGTCGATTTCACAGTGAAGAAGTCACCGGAGCAGAGCTCCGGCGAACTTCGGATTTGGGATTCTAAGCTACAGGGATCAACTAAAAGCTAAACTAACAACTGGATCGAAATCTAGCATTAAAATCTAACTAAAAAGCATAAAAAGGGACAACTCTTATACCTGGGGGCCTCCAGGGAGCAGGGTGGATGCCGGAGCTCCGCCGCGACAAAATCTACCTCCCTCCGGCCGATTCGAGACGCCAGCACACTCCCCCTGTCACGAGGAATGTCCTAGGAATGGAATCAAGGCTTAAGGTTGGATTAAAAGTGGCCAAATTCACGGAAGGAGGCGGAGCTACTTATTTATAAACATTGGCAAGGTGCCTTATTGACCGGCAATTATTTCTTAATCCAATGAGTATCTAATTGATCTAAGATTTTGGCGGGCATCATGGATGATCAGAGGGCAATTCTTGTGAAGGAAGCGAGCTTGAACGATGGAAGGGATGGCCGCAAAAATTGGAGGAAAATCAGGGAGTTGACAGTTCAGAGGCACAGGGCTTGGATGGGACAGTTGACCAAGGGGTCAACGAAGGCCGGCTGCTCATTGGTCCACGTCGGCCGCTAGACGCCAAAATAGGAGATCTGATTAGAAATTGATTTATTTGACATAGCAAACGATTTTATTATTTTTTTCTTATAAAATAAAAAATGTATATTATTTCACCTAGTATTTATTTATGATTTTTATTGAATTTTTCGAAGTGTTTTATTATGGTTTTAAATTAATAATGTGTATATGTATGTATTTACATGTATTTTTGGGTATTTTATTTTTAATTTGTTTATTTTCTTTTATTATTTTATTGGGTTATTTTATAAATTTATGATTTATTTTTGTGAGTATAAATGTATTTTTATTTAATTTTTAGGAGTTTATTTACATTTTTAAATAATAAGGTATAGGTATATGTAGGTATCCTTATAGGTATTTTACCTATGTGTTTTGCATTCTTACTTTATTTAATGTATTTTCTTGATTTTTATTTTGGATTTTCATTTTTAATGAGTTATGTATAATGTATACATTATTATAAAAATATAAAAGAATAAAAGAACCAAGGATTAAAATCCTTTTTATTTATATAAAGATATATAGTATAGGTATTTTGTCTATGAATTTTGTAGACTTTTTTTATTTTTGAAATTATTTTTGGTTTTCCTTTACTTTTAATGTGTGTATGCATTATATACATCATTTACAAAATTCTAAAATTATAAATTTGTTGCAATAATGAATAATGAATAAATGTAATAATTTATTCAGGTATTATGTACAAGGAGGGCCAAAAACCTAACTTTTGCACATGGACTCCAAAAATTATGAAACCAATTTTATTAAATAGTTCATGGAAAGCTATATACAATTAATGGTGAGTTTGAGTGATTTGGAGTTTTTATTTGCAAGATATGGGTCTATGAAGTTGAGATTTTGGCTTTTTATTCTGTGTATAGAATGTACACTGAGTATTATTTTTACACAAACTCAATTTTGTAATTTTATTTACATTATTATCTACAACTTTTATGAACAAAGTTTCTTTATTTGATGAATAAATAATTATGTACAAAATAGGTGTAAAAAATGCATAAATAAATGAAGAAATAAATGAGGTATTTATTGTATACTGGCCCTTATCTCCCCCTACTTTATTCCTGGTCGACCAATACCATGTTGGCCTTGGTCTCGGGGTTTGGGTCATAAAATATCTTCAATATTTTATTCCTTTTTCTTTTCTTTTCTTTATTCTATAATTTTGGCATTAAACACAGTATTTAATGTATAATTAATACAATGAATCATGAATGCTCTTATTTACAATTTGATGCTATTTACATGCATTTGCTGGGGTTTTTGAGGCCAAAATGATAGAATAAAGGTGATGAAATGGAGATTCATCAACTATGCCAGCAAAACATTAGATGAGGCGCAAAGAAATTACACTGTGACAGAGAAAGAGTTGCTGGCTGTGGTTTTCGACCATTTTTACAGACCACTCTGCTATCAGGTACTTACAGTAGAAGAAGGATGCCAGGCCTAGATTGATTAGATGGATCCTTCTCCTACAGGAATTTGATTTGAAAATCAAGGACAAGCCTAGAGTTCAGAATGTGGTAGCAGACCATCTCTCTAGGATAGAGCAGCAAGAGCCTCACCTGAACAGTGCACCTATCACAGAAACCTTTCCGGATGAGTCAATTTTAGCAGTGGATTCCCTCCCTTGGTATGCTGACATAGTCAATTACCTCGCCTCGGGGGTAACACCATCGGATTGGATGAAAAATCAGAAGAATAAATTTATGTCGACCATCCGTTTCTATCAATGGGAAGATCCTCTTTTATTCAGGGAAGGAGCGGATAACATTTGACGCAGGTGCATACCTCAGGAGGAGCATCATAGTGTCCTCGATCACTGTCACTCGCTCGAATCTGGTGGACATCACTCTGAAGACCGTACGACAGCTAAAGTACTTCAGTGTGGCTTCTGGTGGCCCACATTATTCAAGGATGCAACAATATTTGTCAAACAATGCATTGACTGTCAGCGATTGAAGGGTACACTCACTGTAAAAGATTCGATGCCTCTGTAGATCATTCAGATAGCATATGTTTTCGACGCATGGGGCATTGATTTTATGGGACCTTTTCCTAACAGTCAGGGTTTTTAGCACATCCTTCTTGCCGTAGATTACGTGAGTCGTTGGGTCAAAGTTATTCCCGCTCGAGCCGTTGACAGCCGGACAGTGTGCCGATTCTTATATCAGATGGGGGTAGCCATGTCATCAACAAAGAGGTCAAGAAATTAACGAAGGAGTACGGCATTGACCATCTTGTCGCATCCCCTTATCATCCTCAGACCAATGGCATGGCCGAATTGTCAAACATAGAAATCAAGACGATCCTTCAGAAACTTGTTAGGACGGACAGAAAGAACTGGTCTCAACTATTGGACTCAGTCCTCTGGGCTTACAAAACTGCCTACAAGTCTCCCTTGGGCATGTCACCCTATCGTCTTGTATATGGGAAGTCGTGCCATTTGTCGTCGAATTAATTCACAAGTCTTTATGGGCAATCACCATGTGCAATTTGGACTCACGAAAAAGTGGTCAGAAAGAAAAGATGATCTGAACAGACTCCTGGAGTTCCGGGACTATGCATAGGATAACACATTGATGTACAAAGAAAAGGTGAAACGCTGGCATGACCGGCACATCAGACGAAAGACCTTTGAAGTTGGACAGAAAGTGTGGTTATTTGATGCAAACTTAGGGATCTTCCCGGGCAAATTAAAGAGTAAGTGGACATGGCCATTCCAAGTTTGTAAAGTGCGTGACAATGGAAGTTTTGCCATATCAGAAATGTCTCCTGACGCACAACCATTCGTCATCAACGGTCAACTCCTGAAGCCTTATCTTGAGCCTGATACGTTCTTGGCCGTTGTCGACTCCATCCAGCTTTTACGCTTTGATGAGATATCCACAACATTGTCAGCATCAGAAGATTTAGACGCTGCACCTCAAAAACTATTCATCTGATTTCTTATTTTCTTCTTTTCTTCTTTTCATTTTCTATCTTCGTTTTTTATCAAAAAGGGTGTCGCCCCTTGTTGACAGTCTTCTCTACTTAGGACGCACTTTGTCATAAGTATAGGGGGGTATGCACCCTGATTTTTCATTCTTTTTGATCCTCTCCATTGTCTCCTCTTCTTGTCTACACTTAGGGATATTTTACCCTAAGTATAAGGGGAGACAATCTGAGTACGATCTGTTTATTCTCACCCTTAACCCTCCCTACTTTGTGTATAGTCTGCTATACTTAGGATTGTTTGATCCTAAGTATAGGGGGGACGGTCATCTTCTCATTCGTTCATTCTTTCCTATATTTATTTATTTATTCGTTTGTTAGACTTTTCTATACTCAGTATGAGTTATGTCTTCTTTTTTCTCTTCGATCTATGAGGACATATCTCAAGCTAAGTATAGGGGGTCGTATATACCATGTATATACTATAAGCCATAACTCATACTGTAAATAAAATACTACCTGGAGCTGAAAGTGATGCTAAAAGTATTTCTATTACAATAATAAAAGATGGTCGTGAGCTCCTCAGACCATTTTTGTACATATTGATTAATAAATAAATAAAAAAAAGCTTCATGCAAAATGTTCTCCTTGTGAAAATAATCTTTTGAAAATTGTTTGAAATATTCTGTCAAAAGTGTTCAACATTTGTAAATAGTTTTGTTTTCAAAATTTTATTTTCTTTGAGTGAAATAAAAATGTTTGAAAAACGGTTTGCAAATGGTTGGAAAAATGGTTGTAAAATTTATTTTGAAAAATCTATCTATATTGTTCGAAAACCTTTGCAAAATGATTTTCAAATGTATGTACATGTTTGTAAAAATATTTTGGACTATAGTTTTCAAAAATCTTTTGAAAATAATTCTCAAATGAGTCTGAGGAGTATACACACAAATCTCTCATGCAAAAACAAGCAATAACTCCAAATAAAACTTATAAGAGCCTAAACAATTTTATACATAAATATAGTTTTTCTTTGTATATACTGACTAATAAATCAGGTTAAATATCTTTGCAAAATGATTTAAAAAATGGTGTGAACCGTTTGGAAAACTTTCTCTGAAATATTTTCAACCTGTGTAAAATCGCTTTGTTTGTAAAATTTTCTTCTTTGTGTGAAATAAAGGATTTGAAAACCTATGTGCAAATGGTTTGAAAAAAATGTTTGTAAAAACTATTGTGGAAAATGTATATACATAGTGTGAAAAATCTTTGCAAAATAGTTTTCAAATGTTTGTAAACGCTTGCAAAAATTATTGTGTACTATAGTTTTGAATTTTTTTAAATAATATATATGGACATATTTGTAAAGCCGTTAAATAAAAAGTCTTTATCAATTGTATACATGTGTACCTAGAACAAACAGGTTAACACTTGTAAATCTATAAAATTCTTAATTCTTGTAAAATAAAGCGGCACGCCCGTGTAAATAGTTGTATATACTTTTTGAGTGCCAAGACTTGTGTTATTTGCAAAAATTCTTTGTGTAAAAAGATTCGTTGATTTTCAAATTCTTTGTGAAAAATTGCATCATTCATTGTGCATAGCATGTGCATATCATTTATGTTCTTTTTGAGTGAGCTTGATGATTGAACCAGTCCAATAAAATCTAAAATTGGAGCTTGGTTGGACCTTACCGCACGTAACTGCACTGGAACCTTACAGGAACTAGGTTTAAGGTACTTCAGGTCTATTCAGACTTAATTCTTTGGGAAATCAGGGCTGGGTTCAAGTCACCTCAACTGACTAACCAGAACTTTTCGAGACACACGCATGACTCTTGTCGGCCGTGACCTAACTTGGAAACTTGCACCTTTCACTTGGCTCAACTCAGTTGGAGTGGTGAGGGGGTTGGATTTGCTAATCTGAGACGCACACGAGTGGAAACATTCGTCCACGTCTAGGGAGGGAAGTGCACCCATCCTGGTCCAGTTTCAATGAAGTCGAATGACAGGAGAATGTGGGTTGCAATAAAGCTTCAAAGGAGGGATAGTCTTCTGGCTCAAGAGGAAAAAGTCCTTATGTAAATGCTGTTGTGAATAGTATTCTAAATAAAAAAACTCCAAAAAAGTGGACGGGCTTGAAAATAAAAATAAAAGTGCCTGCTGGAGTATGTATATGTGTTGTAAAGAAAATAAGCAAGCTTGAGCATCAAAGTTATACCATGTGAGCCTGCAACTGGATGACTTGACTACACTGGTCTTGCATCCCAGGATAGGTAGCTACACTGGCTACCGTCCATTCTCTTCTTCCCCTCCTCCTCTTGAGTCGGATGCCACTTGAACTTAGAAGGGAATACCCCGCCCCTCTACGACAAAGGGCTGAATTGGGGAATCATTGGGTTGTCATTCTGGAGAAGTCAATTCCTTAGTCATTTCAGTCAGGGAGAGCCATTATCACTTACATTGTTCAAGTCAGCTTCATAGTCAAAAGGGTTTGCGTATGGTGTAGGCCAGTTTTGACCCGGCTATTGAGGTTGGTTGAACCGAGTCCTGTGACACTCGAAGACTGTTGTGTTTTAAAGTTGGTTCCCGACTAGGTTCTACACACATACACACCCAAGGTCTAACAAAAGCTCCAAATTCTGATTTTGTAAGGACAAATATTGAACTGAAAGCAATCCTATTCACTCTATCTTTTTCAATGTGCTTTTTCTTTTCTTCTTATTCTTTGATTCTTCTCTGTACTTATTTCATAAGTATTTGCTAGGGACTAGCAAAGGCAAGTATGGGGGGGGTGATGAATCTCCATTTCATCACCTTTATTCTATCATTTTGGCCTTGAAAACCCTAGCTAATGCATGAAATTAACATTAATCTGTCCATAATAGCATTCATTATTCATTGCATTTATTGTACATAAGATAAGGTTTTTAATGCCAAAATTATAGAATAAAGAGAAGAAAAGAAAAAAGGAATAAAATATTGCAAATATTTTATGACCCTAACCCCGAGACCAAGCCCAACATGGAATTGGTCGACAAGGAATAAAGTAGGAGGAGATAAGGGCCAAAAGTAGAATATATACCGTATTTATTCATGCATTAATTATGCATTTTTGACACCTATTTTATTCTTCATTATTTATTCATCAAATAAAGAAACTTTGTACATAAAAGTTGTAGATAATAATGTAAATAAAAATACAAAATTAAGTTTGTACAAAAATTATACACTGTGCACATTTCATACCCAGAATAAAAAAGCCAGAAACCTAATTTACAAACCCATATGTTTCAAATAAAAACTCAAAATCCGCCAAAATTACTTTAATTGTATATAGATTTTCAAGAACGATTTAATAAAATTGGTTTCATAATTTTTGGAGTTCATCTGTGAAAGTTAGGTTTTTGGCCCTCATTGTGCATAATACCGATTAAAATATTCATTATATTCATTATTCATTATTTTCATAATTTTATATTTTTAGAATTTTGTGAATAATATACATAATACATGTACATATTGGAATTAAAAAGAAACCAAAAAGAAAACCTCAAATAAAATAAGTCTATGTAATTACATAGGCAAAATACCTATGCATGACTTGTATATAAATAAAAGGGGATTGCATTCTTTTATTCATTTATATTTTTATTAAATTATAAATATCATCTATATTCCATTAAAAATGTAAATCCAAAATAAAACCCGATAAAATTCATTAAATAAATAAAATATGTATAGAACATAGGTAAAATACCTATAAGTATACCTACATATTATATACACCTATTTATTTAAAAATGTAAATAAACTCATAAAATTAAAAGAAAAATATATTTACACTCACAAAAATAAGCTATAAATATATAAAATAAGAAAAGGAAAAAATAAAATAAAATAAATAAAATAAAATAAAAATACCCAAAACATAGGTAAACATAGCTATAAATACACTCATAAAAATTAACTACTAATAAATAAAGTCAAAAAATAAATAAAAATCATATTAAAATACTACATAAAATAATAAACATTTTTTATTTTATACTCGAAAAATAATAAAATCATTTACTATTTTAAAGTAATTATTTTTGAATAAAACCCTCTGTTTTGTCTTCTAGCGGCCGACGTGGACCAATAGGAGCACGACCTTCGTTGACCTCTGGTCAACTGTCCCATCCGTGTCTCTGAACCGCCAGACCTGGTGGTTCCCCAATTTTCTTGTGTTTTTCATGGGCGTCTCGTCCATCGATCGAACTCGCTTCCTTCACAAGAATTGTCGCTGGATCATTGTACAATCACGCCAACATCATAGATAGCTCGTAAACACATCGAATCCTTTGATTTTAGACGGTCAATAAGGGTGCCATGTGATGTTTATAAATAAGAAGCTCCGACCTCCTTCGCAAATTTGGTCAGTTTTTAGTCTTCTCCCTTCCTCGTATTCGGTCCTGGAGGTTCCCTGGTGACAGGAGGAGGCCTTTGGCGCCTTGAATCGGTCGTAAGAGGTGGGAGCTGCACCCACGGCGGAGCTCCGATGATGCCTCGCTCCCTGGTTCTCACAAGGTATCAGAGCATTTCTTTCTTGCTTTATTAGGTAGATTTTAATTCCAGCGTTCTTTTCCGCATTTGGTTTAGCCTTTAGCTCAGTAAACCGACTCAGTTTGTTTGAGTCGTAGACGACTCCCGATCCCTCCAGTTATCCTCCGACCCTCATTTCGCAACCACATCGTTCCTTATCGCCTTCTTCATCATCCGTACGCCCCTGATCAACTGGATCCTTCGTGGGTCCGCGATTCGAGGTTCGCCTCCGCCGCTCGCCGGAACCTCGTCGCCCATCTTCATTTTTGCGCTAAAACCTTCAAACCCCAAGCATAGCAGCTGCCGTTGGATGCCATGCTTCGTGACCGTCCGATCTCAGCTGGAGATCTAATCTCAACCATCCAACCACGAAGCATCATCAACCGTCCGATGAAGGCCACGCGGATAAGTGAAGACATCATCGCCGTTCATCAATGCCTAATAAGGGGTAAATTACATTTTAAACCCCTGCCTTTTTGTGTTTATTACTTAATCCATTAAATATTGTATAATGTTTAAAATAAAGTGGGTATTTTGTAATAAGACCCCTGGGTTTTTGGTATTTACATCGAGGTCCATTCCACGTCAGACCACGTGAGGTCCCACGTGCGCTTGGAAATATTTCATGGATGCCCCTGTATGTCTTTGTATTTTGTAAAGGTGCATTAAATAAAATATACAGTGTTATATTTTTGTGAACTTTGCATGCATACCCATGTATTTCCTGAAATAACGTTTTGGTCCCTGTGCGTGTGTGTCACGTGTAGTCCCACGTGATTGGAAAAATTGCAAGGATCCCCTGGCGGGTTTTGAAATACGATTTTGGTCCTGAAACTTCATGTTGACGTCTAAATTTTTAATAAAATTGCATAGAACCCCCTGAGATCTATTTTATTTGCAAATATACCCCTGTTAGTGTTGGATTTTCTTTGTGCTTTCCCTATTTATTGCACGCATCTCTAAAATTCTAAAAATCACCAAAAAATTAACATAGGTCCCTGTTGTATTGTATTATTACCTATATTTTTCTTTTGCATTTTTATTGCATTTTCATATTTATAAAAATTCAAAAACATACATTTTCGGCACTGTTTGCATTATAATACCATAGAAATTATAAAAACACATCAGAAAATTACCAAGAAAATATATTTTGTTTATTTTAGTGTGTTCTAACTTCAATCCAAAAACCACTAAAAATTACAAAAGAAAATTCATAAAAAATAGAAAACCCCAAAAATCTTCATAAAAATCTTAAAATTCTAGAAAAAATCCTAAAAAACTAACTTTTGTCTCTGAATTTTCCTTGTTTTATTATCTTCTATTTAAAATTAATTTGGAGATTTTTTGTTATCGTTTTCTATTTTATTTCTCCATTTTAGTTTCAGTTTTTTAATTTATTCACTGTTTTCATTATTTTTAACTTTAAAAATACCAAAAAATAGGAAAAATATAGAAAATTCACAAAAACATTAGAGAATTATAAAAAAAATCCTAAAAACATTTATTTCCTGATTTTTCCTTATTTTTTTCTATTTTTATTAATACATTATCTATCTCTTTCTTACTTTGTATATATTTTTATTAAAAGAAAAAGCAAATATAAAAAGTTATAAAATACAAAAGAAAGAAAATAGAAAATTAGAAAAATAAAAATCAAAATAAATAAATAAATGAATAAAGAGAAAATTAAAAACCCACCAAAAGACCTATGTGTGCATACATAACTAGCTTTTTTATAAATAATTGTAGGCTACCTGTTTTTGCTCTCTGTGGTTCGACCTCTACATGCTTACGCACTGTGCATATTTTATAGTAGAGTTAATAATTTTAATTCACATTTTTGGGACTTAATTTCTTGATATTTATTGTGGGTTAATTTCTGATTGAGTGGGATGTATTGAGCGGTCACCGCATCGACTATTGATCTGCCTTGTGGATTGATACGACCCTTGATCATTTCCCGTTCATCAGCAACGCCGCATATATTGTTTATTTTCCTTCTTGTCCATTTTATTATCATTTATTTATTTCTCCATTTTTGATTTTATCTAGTACTGTTCTGACCATCTCTTCATTTGACCTTGTTGTGAGGGACCGCTAATCGAGGGAGGCGCTCTTAGGAGTCATGTGCACCCACGTGAAGCGATGTCAGCTTTTCAGCACAAGCCGACAGGAGAGAGAAGAAGGAGAGGACCAAGAGATACTTTAAGAATAGTGCCATTTTGTACTTTATTTTATTTTGTAATTTAAGTGAGAGAGAGACACTTAGAATTTGTAATAATTCGAACTCTTAGGACACTTTGACACTCTGAGGTCCATTGCTAAAGTGATTGTTCACTTGGGGGCCTCTCCTGATTTTTCACAGTTTTCCCGCTTTCTTTTTCTTTATTTCCCGCATCTTGAGTTTTTTTCCTTTTATTTTTATTTGATTTGTGTGATTGAGCCCTAGCTTAGGATTTGCTTGCTCGGTAGTTCAAGGTTGACAACTCTAATTATTGCATGTACCTATAGATCTTACGCTTGAATTTAGAAAATTTAGTTATTGATTATTTAGATTTGAAATTGAGGGCTCCATTATGGTGGACACCGAAAACTCTCCAAGACCGGACATTTGAGTTTCATTTTTGATTAGTTAGAACATGTTCTTCACGCTCATAGCAACTCATATACTAGGGTGATTTCATCGTCTTGCTTATGTATATAGAATAGGTTTTAATTATGTTTAGCATCCCACACGAAGAGAGATGGAAAGCAAGGTGAGCATCTTCTGACTGAGCAAACGCCATTGATTTTTGCTTGCATTGCTTTTCCGATCTCTTCCTCTGGTTTTGATCACCTTAGGATACTAAAGGAATCGAAACCCTGTTAGGCATCATGCATTAAAAAATAATCAAAAAAGTGATAACCAATTGGGACTGTTAATTCTACTTGACCCAAAAATCAAACGTAAAGGACAAATCATTATTTTGCGGAGAGTAACCCCCTCATAGTTCACAGGTACTTTCCATATTGAGTGAGGCACATATACATAAGGAATAGAGCTCCCATCCTTAGACTTGTGCCTTAAGTGCTTGGGTCAACTCTTGGATCCCATTATTGCTAGAAGCACTTGCCTCTGACTATAGATGAAGTGGTCCCGATGTTTTGGTAGGTGTGCTACACCGACTAGAACACAACAACTCTAGGTGACTGCATCTGTGAGCTTGTAAATAATTGTCTTCTCAACTAACTCTAAAATCGACAAGATAAAAGATCAAAATTTTACGGTCTTCACTATGTTAAGTTTGTGAATTGAGGGGTTTGTTCGTTTTTGTTTGTGTTTTTTTGTGTCCATACTCAATCTACTCTACACATTTGACTTTTTTCTTGCTTATCTTGACTTGATTATCGTGATCTCCAGATCCCCACCCTTTGTTTTGGAGATGGTAAAATGGAGTTATTTTTATCTGGACTTCGTGGATCCATCTTCTTCTCTAATCGGTCCACGTCTATTTTATCATGAGGACTATTCTCCTGTTTTTTTGTAGATATCCACCTCATCCATAGTTTCAAGCATCGAATTTTGATAATTACCCACCACAACCATCACATTGCCCACCATCTTACCAACTCGATACTGAGCTATTGGAGTCACCTCTCATGGACACCACTCTTGAGTGCCTGACCCGAGTAGTGGAGCAAATGAAGAAGAAGATAGATGACCTCACTAGTATAAATAAGTGCCACATCACTGCTTCACCCTCTGAAACCATGGATTCATGAGAGGACACCAATGAGAGCTTGCAATCTCCCAAAATACAAAAAAAATATAAAAATATAAAAATACAAAAAATAATAATGGGAGACACCTAACCAGTCAGTTTGTGAGGAGAGGGCACCCATGCCACATTCCTTGCCCACACATACATTCACCACATTTTCCACCTCCTTCACCCCCAAGGATGACACCATACAGGCCGCTCTTAGTGGTCCTTGTGTAGATGATGATTCCAATCTCCTCTCTAGTTTGGAAGAGATAGGAAATCTAAAAAAATATTGACTAACCCTAGAGTGGTGGCATCTATTCAGGATATTATTGATTCTCCACTTCGAAAGTCCATGAGCCAAATGATTGTGCCCATACTCAAGAAAATAAAGAGACAACACAGAGCCAAGCGACACCTTCTCACCATAGCCACTACCCATGCCATCACCCACCTTCTTTCCACTAGGAAAGGGGACAATACTGCACCCCTCGTGCGATTTGCCATTTCTGATCACCATTGTGATCACACTCTCCTTGACAATGATGCATCAATTAATATAATACCTTTCTCACTCGTAAAACCACTCAATCTAGTGCCTCTCAAGAAAACCATGATGATTTGTCAATTCGTTGATGGATCAATAAAGAGGTCGAATGGTATTCTTGAAAATATCATCCTTCAGATCCAGGGCATGAGAATAAATATAGAGTTTATTGTATTACCCATGGAGATCTCCACCTCTGTGGAGCACACTCCAATCATCCTGGGACAACCCTTTCTCGCCATTGCGAGAGCCGTTATTTATTATGGATACAGAGAGATACGCTTTCATTCTAACAATGAGAGTGTTTGGATTAAGAAGATCACTACACCCACTGCCAGCCAGGAACCATGACCTGTGTCAGCTGATCTCGAGGACCATGACCTAACCGTAGATATCAGAGAGGTTTTCTTTCTCATGGATGATACTTAGACTCAAGAATTCCTCTTCAGGGAGGAAGAATAAAAAAGAATTGATCTCGGAGTTCCATCTTCCTGTGTGTAGTGATGAGTTGATGAAATCCACAGTATTTATACCATAGACACCTTAGTGCGAAGGGCAGACGTAGGAGAGACGTCCCAGGATAAAACCTTACGATACCACTTCCACCAATGATATCGTGCCTTTTCATTTTGAGATTGATGAGGATCTACCCCATGTCGATTTTGATCAGGCTGTATTCGTTGATGACCCCGATATCGACTTACACCTTATAAAATCCATTCCTCAACGATCGCACAAAAAGGTACACCTTCTACCTTATTGATCGTTGTATAACCATCACTTTGTATATCCGCTTTCATTCCTTTCCTTCCATCTACCATTTCCCTCTTCCACCTCGATCCGTGAGTTTGCCTTGTTTAGGAAGTACTTTATCCTAAGTATAGGGGAGGCAGACGAGTTGAGAGTTCTTTCTTCGTTGTTTTGCGTCACTCTTGTTGTTGCCTATACTTAGGGATCTTTTACCATAAGTATAGGGGGAGTGATGCGTTCATTCCCGCTACTTATTTTTTTATCTATTTCTTGATCCCCTCGTACGTCTCCTCTCTTGTTGATATTCATGTCTATACTTAGGGATATATTACCCAAAGTATAAGGGGGAACATACCAAGCTGATGATCTATTCATTCCCACCCTCGACCCTCCCTGCAAGTTGTAGACAGACTGCTATACTTAAGATTAATTGATCCTAGGTATAGGGGGGATGGTGGTCTTCTCATTCTTTCATTCTTTAGTCATTGTAGTATAGGCTTTTCTACACTTAGTACGAGCTATGTCTTCCTTTTTCTCTTTGATCTATGTGGACATAGCTCAAGCAAAGTATAGAGGGTCATACATACATTGTATATACTTTAGCCATAACTCGTACTTCCTTAATTTTGAAAACTATCGCTAAATAATATATGATTATACGATTAATTGTAAACAATAAATGGGTATGTATATAATTCTTTAAAATTCATTCTATATACTGATTAAATAAATCAGGTTCAAAATATTTTGCAAAATGATTTGAAAATGGTTGGAAAATATTTGAAAAAACTTTTGAAACTATTTGGAAAACATTTTATAAAATATTTTCAAACCTTTGTAAAAAATACTTTGTTTGTAAAAATTCCTTTTATTTGTTTAAATAAAATTTCTGAAAATTTATTTGCAAAGAGTTTGGAAAATAGTTGCAAAATATTTTGAAAAATCTATACATATTGTTTGAAAGTCTTTGCAAAATGATTTCAAATTTGTAAACGTTTGTAAAAATGTTTGTAAAACTATTTGTAAAAATAAGTTTTTGAGAACCATGTCTATATAGCACATAAAGATTCTTTACAAAGTTTATATATAAAAATCTGTAAATACCTAGTGTAAATTCTTTAACACACTCTGATAAATATAGAAACACTCCCATGTAAATATATGCACATAATTCTTCTTTTACTGACCTTTATTAAAAATCCTTAAAAAATTCAAAAATTTCAAAAACCATAAAAATTTGCAAAATGTTTTCAAAATTTTGCATAAAAATTTGCAAAACTTTTCAAAAACCCATAAAAAGTTAAAAAATAGAAAATGCTTCACAAAAAGAGTTTCCTATATTGTACATAACATTTGCATTTTTTACATTGATAATGACAATTGAACTAGTCTAAATAAAACCTGAAGATTGGATCTTGGTTGGACCCTAATCCACTTAATCACAGGAACCTTATAGGAACTAGAATTGAGGCGCTTTAGGTCTACTAGACTAAAATCTTTGAGACCACAAGATTAGGTTTAATGTTATCTTGACTGCCTGAGTAGAATATTTCAGAACACACACATGACTCTTGTCAACAGTGACCTAACTTGCACACATGCACCTTATATCATGCTCAACTCAGTTGAAGTGGTAGAGGCCTGGATTTGTCGGCATGCGACACAAGCGAATGGAATCATATGAAGTTACAATTTTGTGGCCATTGTGCCCCAACCTGATCCAGTTGCCATGAGGTCTAATAAAAAGATGTTGTGGGTTGTAAAAATGTTTCAAAAGAGGGATAGTCTACTGGCTCAATAGGAAAAAGTTCTTATGTAAATACTGTTGTACATAGTTTTTTTTAAATACGCAAAATAGAAAATTCCAAAAAATAGGCGGGCAAAAATCAAGGAAAAATTGATTCCCATTGGAGTATGTATATAGTCAATAAGAAAGCTTGAGATTCAAAGTCAAAGATTCATGTGAGCATGCAGCTGGATGACTTGGCTACATTGGTCAAGCATCTTAGGATAGATAGCTACACTGGCTATCTTCAATTCTCTTCTCTACCTCCTCTTCTTGGGTCGATTGCACTTGAACTGGAAGGGAATACCCCGCTTCTCGAGGAAAGAGTTGCTGGATTGGGGAATTAGCGTCACCATGTTGAAGAAGATTGTTTTTTACCACATAGCAGAGTGGAGCTACATATCACTAACACAATATAAGATAGACTCATAGTCACAAGGGACCGTATATGACGTCGACTTGTTCTAACCTGGCTTTGAGGAGACTTGGGCAGAGTTATGTGGTACTCAAAGGCTATTGAGTTTCAAATCCAAAGGTCTGACTGAGCTCCAAACTTTGATTTTATGAAGATAGGTTTAAATATTAAAATCAATCCAATTTATTTTCTTTTTCTGCACTTATAGGCAAAAGTGTTTGCTAGGGACCATCAAAGGTAAGTATAGAGGGTGATGAATCACCATTTCATCACCTTTATTCTTTTATTTTGGCATTAAATCCATGGTTAAATGCATGTAAATAACATTAATTTATACAAAATAACACTTATTATTTATGTTATAAATATTGAATAAAATACTATATCTAATTCCAACATTAAAGAATAAAGAAAAGAAAAGAAAAATAAATGAAATACCATAGGTATTGAATGACCCTAAACCCCGAGACTAAGTCAAGACTTGACTTGGTCGACAAGAAATAAAGTAGGGGGAGATAAGGGTCAATAAATACACAAAACCCTAATTTTTAATTCTTCAATAAATAGGTATTAGGATCTATTTTATTCTTTATTATTTATACCTCAAATTAATAAACTTTGAACATGGAACTTGTAGATAAAGATACAAAATTTATTTCATTTAAAAATAATGCACAGTGTGCCTTAGACACTCAGAATAAAAAGCCGTAAAGAAAATTTCCAGACTTGTATCTTCTCGAAGCAAACTCAAAATTCACCAAACTCACCTTTATTGTTCATAAAATTAAGTTATGTATTTAGTGAAGGTGGTTTAATTTTAGTTAAGATGTAAAAGTTGGCTTTTGGGCCTCATTGTGCGATATACCTATATAAAATAATCACTATATCTATTCTTTATTTTTTCACATTATTTTATTTTGGAATTTTATCACTTGTGCCCCTCCGAGATCTCGCAATATCAGTTATGCCCCTATCTTTTTGGTAATATCAGTTGTGCCCCTCACTTCTTGCTATTTTATCACTTGTGTCCCTCGAGGTAGTGACCGTCCAAGCACAGTGCAAACGGACGTTAATTTTGAGGACATAAACGGTATTAGTTTTAAAAATAGGGTTATATGGACATTTTATACCATCTTCTTCTTCCTCCTCTTCCCCCCCATCCTCTTCCTTCTCCTCCAACCTCCTCCTCCACCTCCCTCTCCGCCTCTCTATTCAAACACGTATCGCTGACGTCGTCACAGAGTTTGTCACAACCATGGTGGACGCCGCCAACGAGCTCGGGCTCCCCTCCTTACCTCCCCTCCATGGTGGATGATGTGGCTGTCGTCGGGGTGAAGCTCCCTGAGCTCCTTCCGGACGTCCTCGTGGGCGACGTTGTGCTCCATCGGCAGCCTCTCTGGCACCACGTCCCTGCCTCCGGCGCTGCTTCTCCACCCCAGGACGGCCCTGGAGTCCCCGAGGTTGGCCACGTAGACCACCCCCTCCGCTATGGCCCCCACGAGGCAGCAGGATCCCACGGCCGCGATCTTCGGCCTCGACAGTCACGACCTCTTTGCCACCTGCAGGAACTCTTCCTCGATCGCCCCCAGCACCTTCTTTATCACGTCCTCCGACAAGCCCCCTTGCTCCACGGAAAGTCCTGGCATCATTAACATCTCGTTACTGGAGAGGATCGCCATGAGATTACCAATTATGCACGGTAGTCGGAATAATGATAAACACGTACGGTGGAGGTGGGGGAAGAGGCAGGAGTTGAGGAAGCGGGCCTCAGGGCCGCCGTGGCCATCGTAGACGCCGACGTACATTGCGAACGGGGAGGTGAAGACCTTGACCTGATCCTCCAGGGAGGAGTTGGCCTACGCAACTGCTATGGAGAAGTTGCCGCAGGTGTGGGGCTTCAAGTCCATATTCCACAGGAGGCAATCGCCGCCGGAGCTCCATCGTCCGAAGCACCGCTCGAGCGGCCGGAAAATAGCTGCAGCATCATTGTTAGAATTTGAGGGAGGAGGACAAGGGACAGAGAGGAAAGATAAGCGGCAAATGCACGTAGTTTCCGTGTTCTGTGTCTCTCTTATTCGACGTCTCTCCTCTGCCATGGCTTTTACGTGCTGGGCCCCCGCACCCCTCCTGCACTGCCCCTCTGGGGGTCGACGACACTTGGCGTGAAGCGGTGCACGGGCTGGGAGCTACAGGAGGGGGTTGCGCCAGCGGGTCTTTTACGAGAACGGCGAAACGTGGCGGTACGATCTGGAGGCGCAGGCTGCTGATGACGGTGGTCTGGTGTTATGCGCGTAGCAATGGTGGTCGATGATGGGCTTTGCAGTGTTCCGATGGCGAGAAGATGGGAAGCACGTGAGCCAGCAGTTGGTGGTGGAAGCTGCCTGCGGGTGTTGAGGAGGATGAAGCTCGTGGCGACGCGACAACTTGTTCGCGTAGGTGTGTTGGTGGATTGATCGCCCGCTGGTGAAGGCTGAAGCACGCGGTGGAGGAGGAAGAAGAGGAGTCTGGACAATAATACCCCTCTTAACTGCACCAAGGTTTGAAAAAACCATGGTCAAGTCAATTCATTGACGGTCAATCTAACAGAAGGGCACAACTGATGACTGAGAAAGAAGTGAGGGGCACAACTGATATTACGAAAAAGATAGGGGTATAACTGATATTGCGAGATCTCGGAGGGGCACAAGTGATAAAATCCTTTTTATTTTTATAATTTTTTAAATATTATTTAAAATGCATATACATAATTAAAATAAAATAATACAATTAAAAATACATTAAAATAAATAAGTATATTTTAATACATAGATGAATAAATGTGTAATATACTTATATAATAAGTAAACATAATTATTTAAGAACACAGTAAAACTCAGAAAAATACAATATATGTGTATTTAAATAAGTTATAAATATGTAAATTAAGCATATAAAATAATAAAATCTAAATAAAAAAATAAAAACATATTATATATATGTAAATATACCTATAATAATACATGTAAAAATTAACACTTAATAAATTAACTTGTAATAATAATAAAATACTACATAATTAATATTTTTTTGTTTTAACAAAAAAATAAATACATCATTTTTTATTTTGATTTATTTAATCTTTTATCTTGTGTTTTATCTTCCAGCGGTGCAGTTGGACCAATGGGAGACCACCTTTTGTTGTCCCTATGTCAACTCCTCTAACCTCGGCTCTAGACCTATCATACCGGTGAACCCCCCCTTCTTTCTTGATTTCTCCCCTACCCAATGCTCTTTGATTCCTTCACAGAAGTTTTCCAACTATCATGCCTCTACCACACCCTAGCATTGGGTAGTGGAATCGAACATCGATCTTCACGCTTTCCTCATCAAAGCCACCCTTGTACATATACCCCTCGCCACACTCGTGTTTGATTTGATCTATTTCCTCATGTTAAAACCCTTAGACCCTTAGCCTTATGTGTTGAGAAATGTGACAACAATGCTCCACATCGAGTTACAACATACGTGGGCGTAAGAGGCACTACACACACACACATACACACACCTCGCTGGACCTCCACCGTCAAGGTCTCTGCTCCATGTTCTCAGGTGCGAGCTGATCCCTTTTTCTTTGATTTTCAGGTAGAATTTAGGTAGAATTTATTTCTTGCCTTTACTTAATTCCTTAATCCATCGCTTTAGTGTTAAAATCTAATTTCGTTCGCTGGATCTCTCAAGCTCTGGCTGTCGTTCTCCGATGTGTCTCATACTGTTCAACCACCAACTTCATCCCACTACCTTCCTTGGCCGCTTCTCCTTCTCTGTCACCACTTCACCCTCCAGGATCCCTTCGGATCTGGTCCACCAGTACTCCATCCACCACCCTTAATCGAAGTACCCTTGTCCAACCTCACTAGATCATCGTTCTTCACCAATAAAATCCAGGGCCGATCATCTACTTCACCATTTTTTACTATCTTCTACATGTTTTGAAGGAGCCATCTGAGGCCCATGCATTCTGAAACTTGACTCCTAAGAGCCCGGACCTTCTTCGAGCTTCCAAGACCCCTTCGATGGGTTCTAGCAAATTTTGAGGCTTCTACTCGCTGCGGAAAACCTCTGGGACTCGACTGAGCATCTCAGCAGCGCATAGGGAGCTCAGAGGATGGAGGAATCATCGATCAAAGCTCGTCGGTGGGGATGTTCTTCCATGCACTTCAGGAAGAGCAACTGTCGTTGGATCCTTCCTCTGTATTAGATTTAAGGATGACAGTCAGATCGAGCCGCACCACCAACGTGATCTCCCACGAGATATAATGCACCTGCTTATCCAAGACCCAGTATCAAGTGTCGAGGCGGTGCCACGTGTCAAGTGAAATCACCACCGACGTCGGATCGAGCATGTGTAGGTAATTTTACACAAATACCCCTGTTATTTTTGTATTGTCTTTTTAGTTTAAAAACATTCCTCTATAGTTATAAAACTTTTGTAAAAGTTTCAATTGAGACCTAAAGGTTTTCTTATTTACATGTAAGTCCCTTCGCCACATCACCACACATGTGCATACACGTGAGGCAACGAGCATTTTGCAAGGGGCTCTTCTAGATCTTTTGTTTCTATTTAGTTCGTAAATTATATTATTCGATCTTATAACTTTTGGATAAGTTGCATCGAGGACCTTCTACCTTTTTAGTATTACAAATATACCCCTGACAGGCATATTTAATTGAATGTTTCTGGGAAATTTTGCATGTATGACCTAGATTTACGTAGGGTGTTAGGAAAATAAAAAATACTTTCTGTAAATTACTGTTAGGTCCCTGCTAGTGCCATTAATTTTATTTTGTGTATGTTGATTATTAAAAATATCATTTAGCATCGAAAAATTTTAGGAAAATTATTTTAAGCTCCTGGACGTATATTACCTCATGAGGCCATTAAAACTATTTAGAATTTTTAAAAATACAAAAATGGTTCATTTTCTTACTTTTTATAATTAAAATAAAAAAATAAATTCATTTCTAAAAATTCTAAAAATATATATTATTCATTATTATTTTTTGTAACTACATACAAAACATAATTAAAAAATACAAAAGAAAACAAAAAATTTAAAAAGTTCCTAATACTTATACATATCAGTAAAAGTTATATAAAATTACAAAAATATTTATTTATGTTTATGATTTTTTTACATTATAGATTACATATTAAAAATAGTTTTGGAAAATTTTGATATTATTATCTATTTTAAAATTCTAAAGTAATTCAACCAATTATTATAAGTTATTATTTTGCAAATTTTAATCAATTAAAAATAGAATAAAAGTTAAAAAAATAAGAAGATTAACGAAAATAGAGAAAACTATTAAAAACTAAAACATTTTATTTTTCCATTTTTGACTATTTATAGTTGTATTTATAAATATATTAATATTTGTAAATACCTTAAATATTTAAAATCCTTAAAAAATAAAAAGGACTATACTTTAGGGTATTTTTCTGATATATACATACTATTTTTGTATCATATATACTTCTTATATTATACATATTATCTATATATACTTATATCTCCTACACACACACACACACACATATATATATATATATATTAAGAAGCAAACTAAAAAATCAGAAAATATCAAAAGAGAACAAAAGTTATAAAATAAAAAATATAAATAAAAAATCCATAAAAAAATATAAAATAATTAAAAATCCACAAAAACAAAATAAAATAATTTCACAATCTATTATATTTTCTCCCCGAGTTCGACATTCTCCATGTTTACACCTAGACACATCTTTTATAGAGTTATAATAAATTTTAACTCCACATTCACATTGCATTGCATTATTTTTTTCTGTAGGTTAATTGTTGCTTGATTTGCCTCTTGTGTTGGGTCACCTCAGCAACCTCTAATTGTGTCTAATTAGTAGATGAACAAGAGCGTCTCAATAGGGTCCAATTTGTCAGATACTGCATATCCTCCAAGAGCGAACTTTCGGGTATTCAAATCTCATGTATTCAACTAAACACCAAGTAGTCATGGTCAATAGTCTTGTATTTCACTTGTTCACTTAGAGTTAACACTCGTGTACTAATCGGTGTAGGTCACATTGGTCGGTATTCCAGGTGGGAGATCTAAGTGGGGAGTTCTGGGAAATGTGGGTAATAAAGTTGGGAATGGAAGACTGATGAATCCACGATTCTTCGCCTTTATTCTTTTATTTTAGCTTTATTTCCTTAGTCAAATACCTATAAATACCCACTAATTTCATAAAATTATCATTTTGCATGCATTTGTTAAATATGCATTTTTAACACCGTTCATATTCAAATAAAAGAATAAAGAAGGAAAGAAAAAGGAAAGAAAATAGAAAAATAAAAATAAAGGATGCATTTATGAAATAAATGCAGACTGACCTGAACCTCGAGAGAAGGTTAAGACTGATCGACCAGGAATAAAGTAGGGGGAGATAAGGTCTTTAGTCCGAAAATCCAAAAAAATAAGTTGTAAATATTCTTCCTTTTTATTTTTGAATTTATTCCTTGTATATTTGTACAAAACTTACATGATTTTATTTGTATATAAATTGACCTTAAATTAAATATTTTTCTAAACATAATTGTAAATGTAAATGTTTTGTAAATAATAAAAATAATTGCAAAGTAAAACCATGAATGGAAATATACACACTCAGAAAAACCGTAAAGAGATAATTGAAAGATCAATTCCGACTCCATACGAACTCAAATTGAATCAAACTCACTTCCATTGTACTCTAAATTAAATTATATTTAAAACAGATATGGTTTCATAATTTTTAGAGTTATGGTTGAAAAGTCGGTTTTCTGAGGTGGTTCTTGCAATTTCACCAATTACTAATTGTATAAATTTATTTTTTATACATAATGTAAATTTGTAAATATTTTTCTTAATTATTTAAAATAAAAATAAAAAATACTAAAAAGTATTTCCTTATTTGTACATATGTATATTGTACTATATGTGTATATTACTTGTATATAACTAATTTCCTTATATAAAAAACAACCAAAAAATTAATTTCTAACATTAATTAATTAAATTAATATAATTATGAAAATTTAATTAATTTATTAATTATTCGATTTGAAAACCTACCATGTATATAAGATTTGACTTTCTACCTTAAATAACCACCATTAAGGTGGCTAATTAATTTTTGTAAATTAATTATATTAATTATTTTATTTAATTACGAATTTTATTTTTAATTAATTAATTAATTTTATTTATTTCAATAAACACTAATTACCTTTCTTTTTTAAACATAGTTTCCTTTTTTGGATTTCTTCTTCTTTTTATTGAGCTCCTCCTCCCTCTTTCACATTTTGATCAATCTTTGTGGAGAAGGAGCATCATTCCCGAAATCCCGTCGGTCGATAGAGGAGCCCAACCCCTGAGCCGTCTGGTGACAGCAAATCGATTGTCGTCGAGGCCATCACAGTTCCCGCCTCCCTCGGGTTAGATCCAACTTTTATCTCATTTCTCTAGAATAATCGTAGCATCGTTTTTATTTTCAACTTCATTGTAGATTTTAGATCTACAGTTTTCATCACCATTTTTTATCCGATCTCACATTTGTCATCTGATCTGAATCTGATTTTTCATCTCACTAATCAAAATCCCTACGTTTCACATTCTATCTCTCACAACCTTTCACATCCGATCACGCACGGTGGTCGAATCCTCGGATCTATCTACCATTTCGCCGAATCCACATCCACTCACATTCTTCTGCGTTTGAATTTTCTTTGATTGCTCGTATTGTCATTTGTGTACAAAGAAATAATAATAAAAAATAAAAACAAAAAATGTATTTCTTTTTCTCTAACATTTGTTTTGCAGGAAAATAAAAAATAAAAAAACATATACATATTTTTAACATCTGTCTGCAGGTAAAAAAATTAAAAAATTGCAACGCTAGGCGGCACCCATGACCCCCGCTATGCGCGACACCCGCCGCCTCCGCGCATCCGCTGCTAGCCCAGCCCGGCCCGCACATGCGCTGCTGCGCCCCACAATGCAAGCCTGCGCGACCTTCACCATAGTCACCTACGGTCGGCCCACTGCTCCCTGCCAAGCCCGCCGTCACCGCGTGCTGCGGCTCGTCGACCCAGCCGCCAACTACTGACTGCTTCATCGCTACCCGTCGCCCAGCCAGCCACCTCTCCCCGCCGAACCTGCCAAGCCCGCCATCACCCTCCGCTAGTCCGCGTCGCGCTGCCTCTGCGTAAGCCCTCCTCCGCCTCAGCCGCCGCATGCACCCGCGTGGGTAGGGCGTGAAAGAACAGAGGCGGGTGATGGCCCCGAGCTTTCCCTCCTTTTCCCTTGCCACTTTTGGAAGAGAACGAAGCCCTAGGGGAGGTTATTTGAAAATAAAAAATTGATCAAATTGCATCTATGCCCCTAGGAGTTTCTGAAATTGCAGAACAATCCCCGCCAACCTTCAACTCACATGCATCGCACGCCTTATCGGGGTAATTTGTACTTTCACCCGCAAGCTTATTTTCTTGTTATATTTTGATGCAAAAACTTTTAATATTTACGTTTCAGTCCTTGTAATTTCCAGACTTTAGTTTGCTTGCTATTTTGATTGAAATAAATCTTTTTGTGTTGGAGGATACTGCTGAGATTTTGGGGTCTCATATTCAACATACCTAGACTCTGGCATGTAATGCTGGGTCGAGTATGGACCATCTGAATGACAATGATTGGTCAGAGCCTCATATGATGGATTCAATGAACGGGGGACTGGTAAGTCTAGCTCATGAGTTTAAGCCCTTGAATGAGTAGGCTCTCCGAATGTGTGATATGCAGGCTGGTTAATTTAAGATTGATTATTAGTGTCAATAAAATCAAGATGATCGATAGGTGCATGCCTCTCCATTCGTTATGTTCTATCAACCAAGTAATTCTGCCAGTCATATGTCTTAGCAATGGCTTGCTCTTCGTATGGTTCATTGATTCCAGCAAGCTCTCGAGAATAAGGAAAGTCACCTCAAGATGGAAGTTGATCCGGAGTGTTAGAATATGGAGTAGGTGAGAAATGCGAAGAAGTGGAGAAGTCAGTTGAAGTTCTGACCTCATAATCGGGTTGAGGTGGAACCGACCACGGTTAAGGGTCTCCCGTGGATGACGAAGGATGCATGGAAGAAGGAGAAGGCGAAGATGAACGGTATATGGTCAAGGAGGAATAACCATAGGTCTCAGGGTATGGGGACCAATATCCCGACATCTTGAAGCAGATCGAGGTAGAAAACGTGCAAATACACATGATAACACACAGGACAGACACAAAGATAAATGCAAGAGCAAACCCTAAATTCACACGCAACACGGTGAAGGACCCGAAACCGAGTCCGATTAGTCTGGTTGATTTTAAGTGTGAATTCTATGCAAGTAGCAAAGGTTACGCGCCCTATAGGGGAGTCGGCTCAAAGCTGGATGCGTCTCCCCTGTTTAATCTGTCTCCTATGATACCAACGCCCTTCCTTTCTCCGCTCCTATCACCACGAAAGTTCAAGGACCTGCCCCTATCTACCTGCAGAGTAGGCGGAGGATGAAAAGGCTATAGCTTCGCCCCTATCTACCTGCCGGAGCAGGCGGAGGCTACTAGCAACTTGTCGCGGTGCACTGTAATTTTGCCCCTATCTACCTACCAGAGTAGGCGGAGGCTACTTGGCGCTGGTTAGTTGAATCCATAATTCAGCCTGTGATATTTGCTCGGATCGGGGTACGTGATATGGTAGGCGGGGATTTTGGCTCTGCCTTAGGGTGTGCATACACACTCTGTACCCTCACTCAGCCAGAAATCAAGGTCGAGGTTGCTCTCCTGCAAACAAGGATTAATTTTAGTCAATTTTTTTTGTCCAATTCAATTAGCAGTCCCAATTTTAGAGATTAGTTGTCACTATGATTAATCCACACAAACAATCACGTCTATCGTCCAGTCCCAATTTATTTATCCTAGGTTAGAAAAACCAAGAAAGAGAATCGGAAAAAGCCGATGCGATCGAGAAAACGATGATGAATGCTTGAGTAAGAAGGCTTACAATTCCTCCAGCTCTCTACAATGCGGGATGCAATACTGAATTGAAATTTTTACACTAAATGGAATGCAAGCGAAAAAGTTGCTCCTAGACAAGCAGTTCTATTAGCAAATGAAGAACAGATTAAATTTGGCTATAGTTCTGCGGTCTAAGTGCATCTTTTAAGTGTGAATTGTGGTCCTAGAATTTATGAGCACAAACATATCCTAGAATAGCTCTAAGAACTGCAAGTACATGTCCTATTCTACGTAAAGCAACCACACAACACACGGGGACACGTTTTATTATGACTTACACGCGCGAGAACCCAAACGGGAACCGCTGTAAATGCAGACACTTTTTTTACAAGTTAACAAAAATTAAAATCTTTTTAACATCTCCACAGCCGACTTAATCCACGAATCGTCGGCCTCCGATGTACTTCGAGATGCGTCGGCTTCAAGAAAGCCACTCCAAGTCCATCGGGCCCTCGCACAAAAAGATAAAAATTCTGTTAGAAGAGATAGACAAAAAAATAAAAATAATTGAAAAAATGGAATAATTATAAAGTGATTTGAGGGTCAGACAACCCGAACGAATGGAAAACGTAAATCTAGTTTTCTAAAGTGATCCTAAGCCGTTTGCCTCCCCGGCAACGACACCATCTGATTGGCCCGGAATCTATCCTTTTAATAGTATCGAATTAATGATTTCATTGCAGTCAGATAAATTCGGATCAATCAAAAAATAACCGCACGGATCGATGAATCATTGAATGAAATTAATGTGCGGTTTTATGTTTGTTTAACCTAAGAAAGCCGCAGGGTCTCAAGGGGGCAAAGGAATAACTTTGGATCAGATTAGATGACTTAGCTCTCGATTTTCCAAGTGGATTTTTTGTATTTTTTATGCAATAAAAATGCCAAATGCAAAATACGAATTGAATAAAGTTAACAAGAAAATAACCAGCTTAGCCTAATTTAATTTTAATGTGAATGTAATCCAAATCAGCCAAGTTGTATTTTTCTAAAAACCTAATCCAATGATGAATGCAAAATATATTTTTTGGGATTTTTTGGGATTAAGATGTTGATGAGCGTCAAATTTGCCTCTATAATAATGATAAATAAGTCGCAGTACAGGAGGCGAATTTGGTTCAACAAAAACCACAGACTTTGAATGCTGTGGAATATTTATACTTGGCAAGTGTACCAAGGTCGAACACAGGGATACGACAGCATAAAGTGTGTATTGAATTTTGATTAATGAAGGCACAATGTCAATTAATTTCAATTTCAGGTCCATATGCAATTTACAAGGCAATGCAAAGCGATGCTATGATATATGCAATTTTTTTATCTTGTTTTTATGCAAGTTAAAGTGATGCATGGGCAAATAATGCAAAGGAATATGCATGATGAATAAAATGCCAGAATTATACCCTAAAATGTGAGCAACGCAATATAGAATGAAGTTAGAGTCATTTTGAACACATCATTAAAAATCGGTCATCAAATCAAGCAAAACAAGTAGAGCATGGTCCCATTTTTCACATAAAAAATTACTTAAATTAAAACAGTACCAAATGGAACAAGTAACCATGCTAAAATGTAGAGGACAAAACAAGGATCAAAACGACACTAAAATCATGCAATTTGGACCTACGATGCTCAAGTTATGCTAAAAACAGTGCAAGGGCATAATGGTAATAAAAATGCAATAAAATAAAGGGATAAATATTGCATTTAGGTCCCTAGAGGGACCTAAATGCAAATATGAAAAACTGCCTGGGCCCAGATGTAATTTTCCATTACGCGTAGGGGAATATTTGCAATTTCTTAAAACCTGGAGGGCCTCCCTGTAATTTACCCAGGCACGCACGTGGGGGCACGTGCCTTGGGACCTGAATGTAAATAGCTTATATTTCCGGGTCTATCCTGCAAATTGCCCAGGCCTCACGTGCGAGGCACGTGAAGGCCCAGGCTCGGGAGGGGCGTCAGCTTCGGGCACACGTGGCTGCACTGAGAGGCTCAGTAGGACCCGGGCCTGCAGCTTCGGTTGGAGGTTCGTTCGAGCCACGCGTCATCATCACAGCCGTCCGATCGAAATGATCGGACGGCAACTGTACCCTTCGTCTCCTCCGCAGGTCACCGGAGGAGGCGGGGCTCCGGCGACCTGCCAATAGCTCCGCCGTGCGCCAAGGTAGCATCTGAATGTCGAGGGAGTTCGCTATAGGCATGGCGATGGTCCTGAAGCTCAGGCGAAGCTCCGAGGGTGTCTGGAGCTGCTCGGCGAAGCGTGGTTGTCGGAGGAGGAGTTTGAGACCGGCGGGGAGGTGCAGGCTCCGACCATTGAAGAAGTGAAACCTACAGGTGTTAGCAAAGCAGAAGCGTGCATGTGGGAGTGAACGGTGAGTGGGCTGGGGGCCGTGGGGCGACTGGAATGAAGGCCCGGGATCTTCTTCTCCGATGAGGTGGCGAAGAAGGTGGTCGGAGCGTGAGGGGGTTCTGGAGAAGGGGGAAGTGGTCGGCGAGGATCGGAGTGATATGGTGGAGGTGTTGGAGTAATCGGAGGATGGTGAACGATAATGGAATGCAGGGGAAAATCAGGAGGATATGCGGGAAAATTGCCTTGCCGGAGCAAGGCGAATGGCGGCGGAGATGGCTTGGGCTGAGGCTCAAGGGAGCCTCGGGTCTTCGCCCGGCGAGGTCAGCCGGGCCTCGGGGCTCAATTGGTGACCGGAGGTCACCGGTACACGGCGGGGATGCCGCGGGTCTACACCAGGAGAATTCCATCTTCATCTCGACGTTCTGCCCCTCCGCTGTCACTGGAGGGGCGGAGGAGACTAGGAGCAAACCCAAAAAATGGTGGACGCCGCTATACGGTGGCGGGGGAGGGGCTTAAATAGCGAATGGTGACCGGCGGTTTCATGGCGAAGCAGGGGGTTTCGAGGGGGGGATGTAATGGTGATGGGGTTTAATGGAGGCGAGTGATGGAGGTCCACGAGGATGGTGGAAGTACGAGCTGCGGGAGGGAGGCGTTACGAGCATCGGTGGGTGGCTGGGACGGTGGCTAAAAAAGGAAGGGGGCGGCGAGTCGGAGAGGCGTAACGTCTGGGGGAGAGGGGGGTTACGGAGGTTGAAGACGGTGGAGGACCGTTGGATCCGACGATCCAACGACTGGGATGATGGCGCGAAGGGAGGGTTAGGATCAGATCAAAAGATCTGATCCGACGGTAGAGATTAGGCGCAAATGAGCGGGTTAGATGGCTAGGAGGGAAAGATCGAACGATGAGGCTTGAATGGAGACGTGGCGCGTTGAGAGACGTTGGATGAGGAGGAGATCGTGCGGCTAAGGTTTGGGCGGGAGTGTGGAGATGAGATCCTATCAGGGGCTTGATCCAACGGCTGGGACTGAAGCGGAGGCGGACGGCTCAGATGAAGGCGGGGTTGGAAAGATCCAGCGGCCCAGGAGGTCGCCGGGTGGCGTGAAGAGGAGCGGGCCACGTGGGCGCCCCAGAGGGCGCCACGTGGCCCAATCAGATTAATTCAAAAAATAAATACAAAGAAAATTAGAAAAGAAATAGCTAGAGGCCGAATTTGGAAAAAGTCAAAACATGAAAGTTGCTCGTCTCGATGAGATCTACAACTTTCATGTTGGTCAAAAAGCCAAAAGACGTCATCTGTACAAAAGCTATTTTTTGGGGGTAGTTTAAGGGGGTAAAAATACCCAGTTTGTGGTTTTGATTTGTTTTTGTGATTTTTAGTGGTTTTAAAGGTTAGTGATTTATGGACAAGTTATCTACCTAATTTTTAGGTGTTTTTGAGTGATAAAATAGATACAGAAAAATAAAGGAAATTAAATACAAATAATTATAGGTTAATTATACACAATATAGTACAAGATAAAATTAAAGAATTAGAGGTGATTTTATTGGATTAATTAAGACAGGGGTTTTAATAGAGAGTTTTTAGCATGATGAATACGAGATTCATCATACCCCTATACTTAAACTATGCTCGTCCTCGAGCATCTAAAGAATGAAGGAGTCAGATTAATTCCTGACAGTGCGCGTGAAATTTACAAGGCTTGATATTTCAAAGACTCTTGACCTAAGTAATGCTAAAATTCTGGGTTTATCCAAGCCTTAGTCAGAAGGAATCCAACTTCTCTGATTATCAGACTCTCTTTTTGTACATATAATATAAGGATATGACATTTAGTGTACTGCACTTCATGAGAGCCGAGTCGATGTATCATTCAAAGTTCCAGTATCGAAGACTCTCCTCTAGACCTAATCCTCAATACTAAGGAAGAAGTCTATTCTTGCTTCAGTCAACCGTCTCATTAGTTTGTCAGACTTGAAAGTGTAGATGGACGGCCAGATGATGGAGGGACATGGGATTGTGTCTATTTTTCTCACCCTCACATTGGAACAAGGGACCTCTCGAGTGCCTTTTACTCAACACATGTAAATTATTAAATTGTTGATCAATGTGTCCGTCAAGAGAGTTGGAGTCGTCTGCACTTGTTTTTCTGGTAATACACCGGGGTGTGTCTTTTCTGAGTATCTAAGATACCTTCGACACCCAGACTTGTATCGCTTACGATGCATGACCCTTTTTGTGGTGTCAGCCCGACTCCTTGGTCCTAATTAGCGCTTGGTCCAAGTGGACACTTTGAAAATGATTGGGAGCGCTCGCCATTGATGGAAGCTCATTTGGAATTTGACTTTGGATTTAGAGCTTTTCTTTGACATTTCATTTCTTTTGTTGGCTAGCTCTACTGCTTTTACCAAGAGATTGGCGCACACTGATCAACAAGTTCCTTTAAGTTTCATCACACCCTGGCACTTTTAGGTAAATATCCAAGAGATAGCATATGAATCTTGTTCACATACTGGCTAGGGTTTTTGATGACACTCAGGTTTTCTGAAGCCTTCATTAACTTTATCCCATCCTCGAATATCATAAGATCGGGTCTAAACTTAAATCTATGGTCCTAGTTCCTCAAGTGATATCTCAACTCAGCTCATCAATTATGCAGTTGTGGAAGTGACTGTGCTGATCATATTTTCTTGAAGGTAGAGATGAAGAGTGCAATATAGCACTCAAATCTTTCAAACCAGAGGAGTGTGGATATTTAAGTCATGAAAACCCTAATGACTAAGGCATGTTAACTCAGACTCTCAAGATCCCAGAGATCCAGTGTCCTCAAAATCCTCAAGCCTTGCGTGAGTGTGAATGTGTCAGGAATACACCAACTCCTTGGGTTAGTGATTTTTGTGTGATTTTTATCTTTTGCAAAAAATTTTATGGGTTTTGATTTTTTTTAATTTTTTTCCTCGGAGAGACAATGACTGGCCCAAGCTCAAATAAAAGTATACACTTTCAGCCAGTATGGGAGTAAGTACGGGCCGAGGCCCGTGTTACTTGAGGACGGGGCCGTATGCGATGTCCTCTAAACCACCCACTCTGCTAAGGGAGACCGAGGTTCCCTCACTGAAAATGCCTACTAAACCTAGCAGTCAGAGTCAACCTCACAAGAAAGATTTTCAGAATTTTTTTTAATTTTTTTTTTATATAGGAATAAAAATTAAACCCTCAATTTTTAATTTTTACAGGTTTTTACTCAGTTCACCAGTTTACCAAAACCCGGCCCGAAAAAATAAAATTTTAAAAAGTTTAAAAACGCGAGCTAAGGCTAAAGTAATATACAATAATATACGGTATACCCCCCTATACTTAAAATTTGCTATGTCCTCATAGCACAAGTGCCATGAAGCCAAGGCTCGGTTCAAGTACAAGGTGATATAGCGGAACTGAGGAGGAGGGTCCCCCTATACTTAGGCCAAAATTGGCCTAAGTACAAGAAGACGGGACGAGGGATGGAAGAGCAGGCAGGTCCCCCCTATACTTAGGCTACAAATAGCCTAAGTAAGGTCTGTGTTAGGGGGGGGTTCTATGATACAAGGGTGAGGGGGAGGGGGTTAGTGAAAAATAGATACACATAGCGAGAGAGAGATAGAGAGAAAGAGAGAGAAAGAGAGAGAGAAAGAAATATATAGGGGGAGGGTGGGGTGAGTATGTGCATGTGCAGTGTAGGTGTATGTGCGTGTGATGGGGGGGGGGATTTTTTTTTGTACAATATGCAAGACTGAAGATAAATATGCAGATGCAAGTTTTCTTCTTTTTTTTCTTCTTTTTTTCTTTTTTTTTACAAAATGCAATGCAATTTTTGACTGCTGAAATCTCCCAAATCCTTCACAGGTTCTTTTGCGGCCTCTTCAGCAGAAGTTCCTGACTTCACGCCTCCATGAGGATCAAGCGTCCTCGATCACCATGGGCCCTGCCACAAAAGATAGATGTTAGAAAACCTGGAGACATTAAATCAGCAAATGATATGCAAAGAAATGATGCATGAAATGAAGACCTGAAAATTTTTGAAATAAATAAATAAAAAGTCAAAATCCAAAAATTAAGCAAAGCCGTATCCCCGGCAACGGCGCCATTTGATGAGCGTCAAATTCGCCTCTATAATAATGATAAATAAGTCGCAGTACAGGAGGCGAATTTGGTTCAGCAAAAACCACAGACTTTGAATGCTGTGGAATATTTATACTTGGCAAGTGTACCAAGGTCGAACACAGGGATACGGCAGCCTAAAGTGTGTATTGAATTTTGATTCATGAAGGCATAATGTCAATTAATTTCAATTTCAGGTCCATATGCAATTTACAAGGCAATGCAAAGCGATGCTATGATATATGCAATTTTTTTATCTTGTTTTTATGCAAGTTAAAGTGATGCAAGGGCAAATAATGCAAAGGAATATGCATGATGAATAAAATGCCAGAATTATACCCTAAAATGTGAGCAACGCAATATAGAATGAAGTTAGAGTCATTTTGAACACATCATTAAAAATCGGTCATCAAATCAAGCAAAACAAGTAGAGCATGGTCCCATTTTTCACATAAAAAATTACTTAAATTAAAATAGTACCAAATGGAACAAGTAAGCATGCTAAAATGTAGAGGACAAAATAAGGATCAAAACGACACTAAAATCATGTAATTTGGACCTACGATGCTCAAGTTATGCTAAAAACAGTACAAGGGCATAATGGTAATAAAAATGCAATAAAATAAAGGGATAAATATTGCATTTAGGTCCCTGGAGGGACCTAAATGCAAATATGAAAAACCGCCTGGGCCCGGATGTAATTTTCCATTGCGCGCAGGGGCATATTTGCGATTTCTTAAAACCTGGAGGGCCTCCCTGTAATTTACCTAGGCACGCACGTGGGGGCACGTGCCTGGGGACCTGAATGTAAATAGCTTATCTTTCCGGGTCTATCCTGAAAATTGCCCAGGCCTCACGTGCGAGGCACGTGAAGGCCCAGGCTCGGGAGGGGCGTCAGCTTCGGGCACACGTGGCTGCACTGAGAGGCTCGGTAGGACCCGGGCCTGCAGCTTCAGTTGGAGGTTCGTTCGAGCCACGCGTCATCATCACAGCCATCTGATCGAAACGATCGGACGACAACTGTACCCTTCGTCTCCTCCGCAGGTCACCGGAGGAGGCGGGGCTCCGGCGACCTGCCAATAGCTCCGCCGTGTGCCAAGGTAGCATCTGAATGTCGAGGGAGTTCTCTATAGGCATGGCAATGGTCCTGAAGCTCAGGCGAAGCTCCGAGGGTGTCTGGAGCTGCTCGGCGAAGCGTGGTTGTCGGAGGAGGAGTTCGAGACCGGCGGGGAGGTGTAGGCTCTGACCATTGAAGAAGTGAAACCTGCAGGTGTTAGCAAAGCCAAAGCGTGCATGTGGGAGTGAACGGTGAGTGGGCTGGCGGCCGTGGGGCGACTGGAATGAAGGCCCGGGATCTTCTTCTCCGGTGAGGTGGCGAAGAAGGTGGTCGGAGCGTGAGGGGGTTCTGGAGAAGGGGGAAGTGGTCGGCGAGGATCGGAGTGATATGGTGGAGGTGTTGGAGTAATCGGAGGACGGTGAACGATAATGGAATGCAGGGGAAAATCAGGAGGATATGCAGGAAAATTGCCTTGCCGAAGCAAGGCGAATGGCGGCGGGGATGGCTTGGGCTGAGGCTCAAGGGAGCCTCGGGTCTTCGCCCGACGTGGTCAGCCGGGCCTCGGGGCTCAATTGGTGACCGGAGGTCATCGATACACGACGGGGATGCCGCGGGTCTTCACCAGGAGAATTCCATCTTCATCTCGACGTTCCGCCCCTCTGCTGTCACCGGAGGGGCGGAGGAGACTAGGAGCAAACCCAAAAAATGGTGGACGCCGCTATACGATGGCGAGGGAGGGGCTTAAATAGCGAAGGGTGACCGGCGGTTTCATGGCGAAGCATGGGGTTTCGAGGGGGGATTTAATGGTGATGGGGTTTAATGGAGGCGAGTGATGGAGGTCCGCGAGGATGGCGGAAGTACGGGCTGCGGGAGGGAGGTGTTACGAGCAGCGGTGGGTGGCTGGGACGGTGGCTAAAAAAGGAAGGGGGCGGCGAGTCGGAGAGGCGTAACGTCCGGGGGAGAGGGGGGTTACGGAGGTTGAAGACGGCGGAGGACCTTTGGATCCGACGATCCAACGGCTGGGATGATGGCGCGAAGGGAGGGTTAGGATCAGATCAAAAGATCTGATCCGACGGTAGAGATTAGGCGCAAATGAGCGGGTTAGATGGCTAGGAGGGAAAGATCGAACGGCGAGGCTTGAATGGAGACGTGGCGCATTGAGAGACGTTGGATGAGGAGGAGATCGTGCGGCTGAGGTTTGGGCGGGAGTGTGGAGACGAGATCCTATCAGGGGCTTGATCCAACGGCTGGGACTGAAGCGGAGGTGGACGGCTCAGATGAAGGCGGGGTTGGAAAGATCCAACGACCCAGGAGGTCGCCGGGTGGCGTAAAGAGGAGCGGGCCACGTGGGCGCCCCAGAGGGCGCCACGTGGCCCAATCAGATTAATTCAAAAAATAAATACAAAGAAAATTAGAAAAGAAATAGCTAGAGGCCGAATTTGGAAAAAGTCAAAACTTGAAATTGCTCGTCTCGATGAGATCTACAACTTTCATGTTGGTTAAAAAGCCAAAAGAGGTCATCTGTACAAAAGCTATTTTTTGGGGGTATTTTCAAGGGGGTAAAAATAGCCAGTTTGTGGTTTTGATTTGTTTTTGTATTTTTTAGTGGTTTTAAAGGTTAGTGATTTATAGACAAGTTATCTACCTAATTTTTAGGGGTTTTTGAATGATAAAATAGATACAGAAAAATAAGGGAAATTAAATACAAATAATTATAAGTTAATTATACACAATATAGTACAAGATAAAATTAAAGAATTAGAGGTGATTTTATTGGATTAATTAAGACATGGGTTTTAATAGAGAGTTTTTAGCATGATGAATACGAGATTCATCAGATGTACAAATAAAAAATGCAAACTTTTTTGCGATTTTTAGCCAAATTTTCATGCAATTGAGATGCAAAATTATGAAAAATTACTGGAAGTTAACCATGATAAAATGAAGATACACTAATTTTTTTAGAATTGTCTGACACTTTATGATTTTTTAATGAATTTTTACTCAAAACAGAATGATTGCTAGTATTTAATTTTTAATAAAACCACAAAATCAAATTTTCCAGAAAGAGATTTATCTCAAATAGATATTTTAATGTGCAATCGAGGAGATGAGAAAATTTTACAAAAATCTTATTCGTGGATTTATTAAAAATCAATTACAGAAATCACTCTAGAATTTATTTTATGCACAAAGCAAATCCAAATTAGATGAAATTTGTATAGTAATTAAAAGTCAACTAGAGACATAATCCACAATTTTTTCACAATTTTTAGAGCAATATTTGATTATGTGTTAATTTCAGAGCTTAATCGGTAAAATATCACTCAATTTCAATCTCTAATTTTCAATAAATAATTCGATGCTCACAAAAATACAAATAAATACTCACAAGATAAAGATTTAGATGCTCTACAAAATGTTTTTTTATTAAAAAATGATGCAAAAATATGTCCAAATTAATAATCAAAATCAGGGGTGTCTTTGCAATACAGAAATAAAGAAAAACTAACTAAAATATAAACAGGGGCGCTTTTGCAAATAAGTAAACTTAAAATAACTGAAATGCAATTTTCACAAAATAAAAAAAAAAATAAAACAACCTTTGATAACCGTGGCTTCCAAGAATGGAACCCCACCTCTTCCACGCCTAGGGTACGCAGGGGGAGTGGGCGGATGTGCACCGCAGTGGCGTAGGCAGTTGCGACAACGGCGCCATCTGATTGGCCTGGAATCTACCCTGTTGATAGTATCGAATTAACGATTTCGTTGCAGTCAGATAAATCCGGATCGATTAAAAAATAACCACGTGGATCGATGAATATGCGACCATCAAAATCAAACTAACAAGCTAACAAGCACGACAGATATTTCTCATAGTATACGCGGAATGACTTCTTCCTGACCCCTTTTCCTACTAGTCCTACCGTGTCCGCTTTCCTCAAATCCAATCCGACCTATATTATCTAGTAGAGTAGGCAGATGTTAATAGTTTTGGGGCTTTTCTTACTCATATTCTTGTCACTTGTCTCCTCATTGGTGTATAAATTTCATTGCATTTTGTTCTTACTTGATATTTTAACAAATTCAAAAACTACATCATTTTCTCTGCATGAACTTCGAAAAATTATAAAAATTCAAAAATTATTTAAAAATTTCCAAAAAATTAGATTAAGTGTATTTTATTATCTTTTATTTTCTTACCAAATTTCACGCATTTAACTATTTATAATATTCAAAAAAAATGCAAAATACTAAAAATCTTCGAAAAATTATAGAAAAATCAAAAAATTATGATTTCAGTTCCTATGTGTAGATATTTCTATAGTTTAGCATAAACATAATTTCTAGGAGTTTTCGGATACTTAAAATATTTTTAAGTTGCAAATTACTCCAGGCTATGCACCGTTTACATTTTTGCCACTATTAGAAAAATACAAAAAAAATCTGAAAAACTTGGAAAAATTATTAAATTTATTTGAAAAATTTTAAAATCCAAAAATATTTTCTTTGTAATTTTCTGAGTATTTTTTACTATTTTAAAAAATACAAAAAGAGTGTGGTGTGTGTATTTTTATCCCGTTGTAAATATTGTTCCTCATTTGAAAATAAAAAAATGGAAAATAAAAAACCACTAAAAATTCATTTTATTTTACTTTAAAACTTGACTACTTAGTTTTTCAATAGTGCTCCTTGTGTTCGACCCTGATCGCTATACCAGGTAAATTAAATAGCGAAGACCGCTTACATTACTTTTCATTGATTGATTTTCCTTAAAGTAGTTTATATATTTCGTTGACTGAATGGATTGACCAGGGACAATGACATTGCATATTTATATTCCACCTTAGTCACATCTTGATTTCCACGGTCATCAACGACAAGCCACATATGCGTAGGGAGGATTGAATAATTGTGGTGATTTTGACTACGGTATAAATATTCTTAGTAGTTAGTGACCAGACTCGTACCCTACGCCACTACTGACTCCTACACATGGCTAGTGGATTTGGCCGGTTCGTGATGATCCACGTGTTTGAATTGATTTGAGGATCAAAGACACAATTTGATAAGTGAAGCTAAGTGGACATGTTGGGAACTTAGTTAGGATGCATTGTACCCCACAACATGCCTACAGAGGCACCCCAACCCTAAGGTCTTCTTTTTTTCCCTTAGAGTCATAGTGTGATGTCTCACACAGACCATGACCACAGACTATCACGAAACGTGGGTTACTCATATCTAATGAAAATGATTATAATTTATTTCTTTACGAAAGACGGATTACCTAATTGTTTCTTCTGCACACTTTTAATACCTTACTTATTATAATTATCACTTGAAATTATCCACCACAAGACAAGCCTGCTGAACTGTCCCGATTCCTTTAATTTCCTAAGTTATAAAACCAAGGAAAGAAAAGTGAAAAAGTCGATGCAATGATAAAAAAACTTAATAATACATGCCCGATTAGAAGACTTATAGTGATTTTCAGTGCTCTACATGCGTGACGCAATGCATAATTATAAGATTTTTATGCAAAATTAATACGGACTAGAAAACCTCTCCTAGATAGGAAATTCTATTAGAAAGTGATGAACAAGTTGATTTTTGACTTATAGTTCTGCAGTCTAAGTACGCCTTGTAAATAGTGATTTGCGGTTCTAGGTATGTATGAGCACAAACAGGAAGTTGAATTATAAAAAGCTATAAGATCTGCGAGTGCAAGTCCTATAGTACATGCCACTCAAGTCGAACCCCACTCTTAACACAAAGGGGTGAACAAGTCTCGACACACACAAATAAAATAAGAATGACCAAATTCTTATACATACATGAGATTCCAAATGTAATTCGTTAGAAATGATGCCATTATTTTAACTAATTACAAAAATAAATGAAAATAAAATACTAAGACTCGCGTATCAATAAAATAAATTCCCACCTTCGATCACCTTGAGATGATCTAGCTTTTGAAAAAACTGCTTCAAGTACATTGGGTCCCCCACACAAAATAGAGATAGATGTCAGAGAGAGAATTCACAAGTAAACAATAACGAAATAAGATGAAGAGAATAAATTATTAAAAAAGATAAATAAATATAAGAAAGTCGAGAGTCAGACTACCCAAGGGGCAAAAAACTTAAGCACTATATTTTCTAAAACTTATCCTAAGTTGTGCCTCACTAGCAACTGTGCCATTTGACAAACTGCTAAATCCCTCTTTTAGCTTGTCATTTTTAGCGTGACAAAGAGTTTAGAGATTAATCAAATAACCTACACGAAATTTCAATCAATCAATTTCAATGCGATAATTTATTCAACTTATGAAAGCCCAAGGTCGAACACATGGAGGAAGCTATCAACTTAGGATGAATATCTAGATCATTAAGAGCTCATGGGATAATATTATGTGATTTTTTATCCAATAAAATGAGTGGATGCAAATACGACCAAGTTTAGGGGGCTTTCACAAATTTCAATCAAAACAAATACAAAAATTATGAAACCTGATCAAATTGTGAAATAATCCACAATTACGATATGAATTTTTAGGAACTGTTTAATGTAAAATGGAATTGTAATGAATTATTATATACATAAAATAAGAACTTGAGTAAATTAATTTTAATAAATACCAAACCTTAATATTTTTCAGATTTATACCAAACCTTAATATTTTTCAGATATAGAAAATGTCCTGAGTAGCCTTAATAATAGGGATATATATCGCATTTAATATCATAAAAATACTACGTTTGAATCAATTAAAAACAAATTATAAAATCAAAATTGATTTATTCAGTACAACATATGCATGTAATTAAGATGATTTTTGGGCACATGTTAAAGAAAAATTAATTGTCTAGTGTGTGAATTTTTAGAGTTTTTATGGAAAGGATTGATTTACTATGAATTTCATAATGTTAAATGGTATTTTGCAACTTTTCACCGAATTAAATTCAATAAATTATGAACAAACCATTAAATTTCACAAAATTACTCACAATGGAAAGAATTAGCTACACTACAACAAGCATTTTTCCAATTTTAAAAATGATGAAATATTATGTTCTAAATGCAAGCTCAAGCACACAGTTTTGATTGCAATTTAAACAAAACGGAATAAATAAAGCTATCATACATGGGTACTTCTTGCAAATGCAATTATTAGGGGCCAGATATGAAATTCACCAAGAGCATCGCGTGACTTTATTTTTGGCGTCTGATGTGACTTGGATCTATGTCTACTGCTTGCTACAACTTCAAAGGTTGGATGGATGAGAGGGATTCGATCAAATGATGCGGGTTGAAGTTCATCCATCTCCTTGGCCTTTGCTCCCTAGATAGAAGAACCATTAGAGAAGCTCCGAGGGATCTAGGTTGTCCGTGGTTTGGCTGTATGAAGAAGTAATCGGTAATTATAATTATAACTCGTTGTAATACGACCCAATATCAATCGATCAGATTCAAGTCAAAGGTCTCTATGAAGAGGACTTGGTTTAATTTATAACAAGAGAAAGTCCAAGGTCGAACACATGGACACGAGAAATTCTTTAATTCAATTAAGGAGTCAAATATTTATTTATGTGATTTATAGGCTATATAGTTCAAACATACACAATTTTCAAATCATTTTATGCATTTATTTTATATGAGAAAATTGTTATACAACGACACACGAATTGAAAGTGATGCTCCTGATCAATTAATTAATTAAATGAATAATTTGTGAGTTAAATCAATAATTGATGAATTAGACAAACCAATAATGTATTCAACCCATAATTAAGTTAACTTATAAGGTAAAATTATGGTTGAATAGGTCACTTGTGCCCTTCAAATGATTTAAATACGAATGATAAATCAAAATAATGAAACAAACTCATTAAATTAAAGAGCTCAAGAAGAGATTTCAAATGACACCAATTTTGTTTAATTTGGAGATATAGTTTACAAGTTATTACATGAAAAAGGAAGGGGCAAAAATGTAAGAAAAACTATGAAGTTTTATTACAAACTAGTCTAAAAAGGACTTAAATGTAAATAAACAAAATCTTTAGGACACAGGTGTAAATTGAACAAAGATTGAAAAGACTCATTTGCCATTCTTGAAATCTGGACTGTCACGCCTGGAATTAATTCACCTCACGTGTTACAGATCACGTAGTATGCGAGGCTCAAGAGTCAAAGAATGGCCACGTGTCGATAGGTGATGCCTCAGCTTTAGGCTCGGACACGCCAAGCATATGGTCGAACCGTTGCCTCATGGGGGAGTGTGTGGCACGCTCTTGACCGTTAGATCTTATCCGCTCGGCTAGATCAAATGGTAGCTGCTGCTCTAACTTCCTACTCCATGTGTGACGGCAAACCTGCGCTCCGATGAGAGGTTTCTTCTTTATCCATGCTTCTCTGATCAATCTAAAGGATCTGAGACCTTCAAGAAGATCTCGCAAATATGAGGAAGGTCTCAAATGAAGAAGAAATATTCTCCTGAAGCAGATCAATGCTGCTGCGCTGGAGAAGAAAATGGAGCTCGGAGCTCCGTTGATTTTTCCGATCAATGAAGGAATTAAGTCCCTGGAGATGTTAGAGATCAAGACCAAACAAGAAACACAATCATGAGGGTGATTTGAGGTGATGGAGGTCAAGCCCTAATGGGTTCTTCATCTTTGCAAGACAAAGAATGCGTCGGAATGAAACCACTTATGGAGAAGCAAGGAGGTTTCACTAGAGTGCACACGTGAACATGGAATGCCCGGTGAAAGTTTACGTGATTCCATATAAATGGATGGATGACGGAATGAATAGAGATAAAATAACAAAGTGATGAAGAGATGACAATAAGTTTTACCTGAGACTTTGTAGAAAGAATATGAAGGAATCAAAGATGAATCTTGGCCATTACGAAGCTAAGTAGCTTATTGGATCTTCGCTTGACCAATGTGGCAAGAGTGGAAGCTCAAGCATCCTCACAGGATGCTACAACAAGGGAATGAAGCCCTTCGACCTCGCAAGTGGTTCTCCTCCATTGTCGCACTCTAATTCACATTCTAACTGTCACCTAAAGGTAGAAGATGCTAGGAGGATTCACTCACAAGTGGCGGATGACGGTTGCATGTGATGGCGGAGGCACATTTGAGAAGGAGGTGGTTGCCAGTCCTCGGTTTCCAAGTGGTGGTTCCACCACCAAAAATTAGAGGAGTTAGGGTTTATAGAAGGATGATGGCATGGATCTTAGGTGTTAGGCGAAGAGAATGGTGGTTTAATCAAAATGGGAGGTTGTCGAAGGAGGCTGGGGAAATGGGTAGAAGTCCCGTGGTTGATTAGATAGAAAAGATGAGGCGTGAAGAGGTGCGAGGTAGGAGACACCACATGGACCATTGGATTGGAATCCAACAACCCAGATTTTGGCGTTGGTGAGGGATCAATATGCACCTAATCAAATGTGAATGATCATGATTAATGATCTGAATACATAAGTCATCGTCTACTGGCCATTACCTTTTCCTTTAAATTTCCTAAATTATAAATCAAGGGAGGATTTGAGAAAAAAACCAATGCATAGAAGAAATTATGATGCATGCTCATGTTAAGAGATACTAACTATCATACCAACTCTATCCATGTACGTGCAAGACTGGATTAAAATTAATATCTAAATGAATGCAAGTTGGTAAAATGCTGCATCCTAAGCATAAGTTCTATTAGCGGGATAAATTTGATTAAGTTTGCTGAGGTATGTAGCTTAAGTTTGTCTCATGAATCTTAAAAGATGTGTGAATCTCTTGAGATGTAGTTAGTGTGTCCTAACTTACGGTTCAAGCACAAAGAATAAAATCTAAAGATAGCTCAAAGAGTTGTGTGCCTAAACCCTAAGTCAAGCACTCAAGTTGATACCCACCCTAACAAGGGTGAAACAAACTCAACACACACCGTAGCGTCCAGGTCCATATACAAATAATATACAACATAACAACATAATAAACAAAGCTACTTCGTAAACGTCATTTCTTAAGGGATCTCGATAGCTCCTCTCAATTGGAACTCCGATCTCTGAGCACTAGCCTCTGTAAGACTTCGAGCATCCTCAGATCCATGGGCCTTGCCACAAAACATTAAAGATTAGATATTGAAAATGATCAAGTAGAGAACAAGAAATAAACATAAATAATGCAACAAATCTTCACAAAACACTTGACCTAGATAACATAAAAATCAACTTGACCATATATCAAACCTAAATAATCATATTAATGAAGCCATGTCCTCGGCAACAACACCATCTGGTGAACCACATTATCGCCTCTTTAATATTATCGAGTTGTTGTAGCACAAGAGGCAAGAATGTATCATGCAAAACTACAAATGCTTGAATATTATGGAAAATTTAATTCTTGGTAAATGTACCAAGGTCGAACACAAGGACACGAGCTATTAATATAATTAACTAAGTATCTAATATCAGAGTTAAGTGATTAACACATTATCTGGATGATAATGCACCATAATGAAAAATGAATGATAATGCATTTTATGTACTTTCTATGTAAATTAAATAACAGATAAAATAAACAGAATGAATTAAATTAACACATACATAAATGTACATAGTCTATGCCCTTATTTTACATGTAAATCTCAAGAAATCATTATAATAATCAATGATCAATTGAGGAGTTATTCAAGTCAAGTGTTCATTTAATACGATGGATAGCACATAAATTATCCACGATAAACAATTCCTAAATTACATGTCAAATCAACGAATTCATTATGTCATATCAAATATAACTCAATTAAAGAAGAAAATGCAATTGAAATCATCTCAACAAGGAATCCAAGGGCATGTGTGAATAAACAAAACATGAAACATCAGGTTGGCACTGCAAATTTCCCAAACCGCATGCATGAAGCACGTGCAGTCTAGGCTTGAATGGATGGTGGTGTCTCGAGCAACGTGGCGAGCTGGATGTTTCGGATCGAGGTGCGGGGCAATTGAGGATACATGCACGGATATGTAGACGTGGTCGATCCTTGGCTGTGAGATTGTACCCATTCGGGTCGCATCCAACAACACATGTACATAGGTATCTCCTCCTTCGACTTGCGATTGGGCTTAGGCTTAGGCAAACCTGACCTAACCCCTCCTAACTGTTGTACCTATCTTGAAGGTCGAGGAGGGAATCTGGGAATCTCGTGAAGTTCACCAACGATATAGGAAGGCATGGAAGGCTCTGAAGATGACTGCTGATACGAATTCACCGAAGATGGCGCTCCTAAATGGAGCCTCTTCGAATTTCTGATCATTGACGATATTAACACCTACAAACATTATCCATGCAATAGCCGAAGCATATAGATGTTTGTATGTGTGAGTAGATGAGTGAGATGAAGGTCCTAGAGGCGTAACAAGAGGTGGACCTGATTAGGGGTGTGCATGGAGCGGGTAACCGACCCGTTCAACCATGATCCGTCCCGACCCGTCAATATCGGGTCAACGGATCAACCCGATCCGTTCCAACGGATACCCGTACTAACGGATACCCAAATTATTTGAACGGGTATCGGTTACCCACGGGTACCCGCGGATCATTTCCACAAAAACATGCATTGTACATATTTAAGTAATGGATGCCTGCATAAATAAATATGCATTGTACAACAAATTATTTGATGTCCACTAATAAAGCCAAGCAACTATAGTCAAACTTCCATCCAGCGATTTTGATAACATCTGGAATAATTAAAACTGATTAAAAAATGTCTTTTAATCATCTAACAGTGAATATCAAGACAGACACAAAGTTGACAATAGAATAAAATTTCATCCTAGAGAAGTTCAAAGTCTAAAATCCTAGATGAAATAGTAAATGTGCCCCCTGTTACTCCTTTGCAGCAGCTTCCTGTCAATGATATAATCAACGGGTTTTCTGTGAAATAGTCAACATTGGATCAACACCGACTTTCTTCTTCGCGGCAATCTTTTGGTTCTTTTGCTTCACATGACCCATGAGAAGTCAGTGTGCTTCTGTGAATCCATTCTAACCAAAAAAGATAGGAATTATTACCACATGCTTGATGATAACCATCCCTATACAATAAAATAAAAAATATTATCAGAATATAACAGATTTTAAGGCACAATATATTAGCTATCATTAACAAAAAAAATAAAAAATTGAATTTGTTTCGGAAAGAAAGCTTCAAATGCAATTTATAAGTTATAAGTGGTCGTTGACATGACAAAAGATTATCCTTTTGCGCCCTATACTGGATGTTATATAATCTATTAAAGGGATTCCTGTACATAATAATCTAGTAAAGGGAATCCATCAGCCTAATCATCCTATGGCTCACAAATAAACATTAGTAGGGGCAACTCCCATGTATGGCACATCTATTAAATAACAGCTCCATGCTTTCAATCCGATGGTCCTTGTAGGACATTTTCATTGGGAGGAAGGGAGAGCACACACATACATATAGAAAAGAAATGCTACCTCTCAGGCAAGCCATGTCTGTTTTTCTGTCATACCCCATATGGGTATGTGTGGAGCATATAATCAAAGCCACAAGCTTAAGAATCTATACTTTACCCCCAAGTGCATACTCATGAGATCCGTGAGAAGGAAGCATCTCAAGATCCATGAACATGTATGGACTAGTGCATGGAAAAGATAAGTTGACGCCTAAAGGAATCAACAAACTACGGATAGGAAGGTGATTTTCCCATCAAGACAAAGCCCCTCCCCACGACCATTCATCTGTACAGAAGAAAAGCATAGTGGTGCAATTTATAGACAGTGATTGCTCATTGTGTTAACATGACTGAATCCATCGAAATAAAACTGTCAAAGGTGCTATAAGATTCAAAAGGAAGATCTACAACTGCAATATATATCACACTCCATTTTAAGCACGGAGAAAGAGCTCTATGCATTTACCATCAAAGATGGCTCCGTAAACTTCCTCTCAAATCCCTTGTATAGGAGAGAAACCCTTCCATCGAGATAGAAGTTGGCTTACGCATACTATAGCTAAAACATAATAAGATCAAGAGAGAGAGAGAGAGAGAGAGAGAGAGAGAGAGAAAGCACTTTTGTTCATGCAACCTCAGTTCTAGACCATTCTCATCAAAAGGATCATATGTCAAAGTCTACCCGTACATCATAGAATCATGGTGCAACATTCCTTACAGGTTGTTTGTATAGGAGGTTATCTCTCAAAATTTGGCTTATCCTCCCTTTTAAGGATTTTCCCCAAGGTTTTACCTCAAAACCCCCATTTCCAACCCATGAGCTTTACTATCTGTTTTTTTTCATCATGTGGGGCTCAAACAAAAATCACTCTCATTTAATACATCAAATTACTAATTTCTCTTTCATCAAATCTCACAAAAAGTATTATAATATACCATCTTGTCATCTAATCACTGTAAATATCATGTTTTTAAAATACAGAATTATGTATATAACGGCTACCTATACATGAATATAGCCCGAAGAAAATATAACCACAAACAAAACACCTACCTAAGAACCACAAATTAGAATGTGCACATCAAGACACAAATGGTGTAAATCATCTGCATGGTTTTAGGTCTTGTGAGAGCACAACATGTCTTTTTTTCCCATCATTAACAATGCTAGGTATGTGTCGAGCATATATATATATATATATATATATATATATATATATATATAGAGAGAGAGAGAGAGAGAGAGGGCTTATCCAGAGAGCACTGTGCCGATTTGAGAATTTTTAGGCACGCGTAATCATCCGTGTGATGATGATCCTGTGGTTCTGCGTAAAATTGACTAGTTTCTAAATTTAGCGCTAAGAATGAATTGCCATAACCACCCACCGCATATAACTCGCAATTTAATTCCCTTTTTTGAGTTATAATTGAGTACTCATTAATTGCCACATTGTTGTTTCTAAAAATAACCATGAGAATCTCCTCCTTCCTCCGATGACAATCAAAATACGACTCACGTTGAGTTGCTGAAATAAATACAAAGTTATTTTTCGTAATACAAAGTTACTGATGCCATTGCAAACATTACTGAAATAAATACAATGTTACTTTTTATGTTGTTTTTTATTCTTAAAAAATTACTGTTACGTTTGTATAAGTTACTTGCTATTCGTAGTAACTATTGTCCATACAATAATTACTAAATAGATAAATTACTAATGTCCATACAACAATTACTAATTACAAATGTTGATATTACTGAACTCATTCTGATTCTTACTGATGATATAGTTACTTAGTACAATGTTACTTATCATGTATGTTTTTTATTCGTAAAAAATTACTGATAATATTTGTATAAGTTACTTGCTATTTGTTGGGTGTTACTTGCCTTTCATTCATTCTTACTAATAACACTTGTACAAAGTTACTAATGTCAATACATCAATTATTGATTACAATTGTCCATATTATTGAACTCAACGAAATTATTACTGAAGTGTATTAACTATTTTGTATACAATAATTACTGAATAGATAAATTACTAATGTCCATACAACAATTACTAATTACAAATGTTCATATTACAGAACTCATTCTGATTGTTAATGATGATATAGTTACTTAGTACAATGCTACTTTTCATGTATGTTTTTTATTCGTAAAAAATTACTAATAACTTGTGTATAAGTTACTTGCTATTTGTTGGGTGTTACTTGTCTTTCAATCATTCTTACTAATAACACTTGTACAAAGTTACTAATGTCAATACATCAATTACTGATTACAATTGACCATATTAGTGAACTCAATGAAATTATAACTGAAGTTGTAGTAACTATTGTCCATACAATAATTAATGAATAGATAAATTACTAATGTCTATACAACAATTACTAATTACAAATGTTCATATTACTGAACTCGTTCTGATTATTACCGAAGAAATAGTTACTTAGTACTTCTGAATAATTGTTAGATAATTGAGTTGTAATATTACTGAAGCTATACGCACAATTACTGAAGATTCATGTCCATGTTACTTACTCATTGTTATTAGTTACTGAAATTATAGTTACACATCAATTATGTACTCAGTAAATGTATTTGTTAATGACCTCTTTTGTTAGTTACAGAATGATTTGTTCTTAATATTATTGTCAAATATGTTCTTCTCGCTTCTTTAGTCAATAAGTATGCAACGATCATCAACACTTCTTGTTTTTTTCTTCCACGAAACATAAGTGTCCAGACATCTGGCAAACCTGAAATAATAAATTGTCAGTAGCATTTGTAAGATGAATCAATAACTATGTAAGAGAAATATATATACATGAAAATTAAGAATTACATCAGTAACATATTATGTTGGAAGACGATACATTTATTTAAGTAATATCTTTATCTATTTCAGTAAGAATAAATTCATACACAAGTAACATCTAATGAATTGTCAGTAATATCCCTAATATGAACCATTAATCATGAAAGATAAAATTATGTCCATGAAAAGTAAGAATTATATTTATAAAAGTAACTCGGTGCAAAGCATAAGTAATTTGATGAGTTACTCCGGTAACTTTTGATACAATATCAGTATCCTTATGATTTTTTTAAACGTTCTCAAATTAAAACTCAATATCCAAACACAAATCATTGATTATCATTCCTTCTGAGATTTCATGATACAAACCCAATCGCAAGTCAATATCATTTGAAATTGAAATCGAAAGAGAAATCATACATCGCAATTCATCTTTGCAAATCCCACTTTCTCATGATCCAGAAACATAACAAAAAATCAAAATCTGGTCTATAAACAGTCAGATTCAAATCAAAATGTCCAAAAAAATTAATTCTTTCTACATACTATCAGATTCAAATCAAAATACGAAAATAAAATTCTAATCGAAATATAATACCTTGCAATAGATAAAAATGTTCGCCTCTGTTTCCACGATTGATCGCCTCACTTTGCAAAACGCTAGATCAAAAAATGTCAGATCAATCTCCTCTCGTTGAACTCTCAATACACGTTTCCATAAACGTATACTAATTATAGAATTGCTTAATATTTCTAATTAGAGGAAATTCCATTTTGGTTACGGTTCCTATTTTTTAGGGATTGAGAGATACAAATCTTACGGCTGGAATTAGAGGCCCATTTTATCTCAAATGGGCACAGTGCCCTCTGGATAAAAATCCTATATATATATATATATCTTTGAAATATATATACATTGATCAAATCACGTTAACAAGAAGAGGAAGAAAATGGTAAAATAAACAATTAGAAAAGAAACAAAAAATGATAGTTTTATTTACACAATACTTACGTGCTTCTACTTGGAAAAATCAAAGTTTGTCAGCAATGGTCCGAAGTGGTATGTTCAATATTTGTGGAAATATGGTCCTCATTTGTGTTTCTTTCTCCTACACATCAATAAAATGTAAGTTACAATTTATTATGATGAAATAAATTACAACAGTACCAAATAAAACAAATAAATACAAATAACTTACTTGACTCCATTTCAGGCTCTTCTGGATTTTCCTCACTAAGAAGTGAACTACTTGATTCTTGAAATCAATTTTGTCCACAAATAAGAGCTTCAACTATTTTTGGGGATAAGGAGCTACGGAATGAATCAAGTACACGACCACCGGCGCTAAAAGCTGACTCGGACGCTACTGTTGAAGTTGGCATTGCCAACAAATCACGTGCCATTGCAGATAAGATACGAAATTTCGAAGAATTCGATCTCCACCAAATTAGTATCTCGAAAGTCTTATTATTGCGATCCTCACAATCTTCTCCCAAGTATTTGTCTAATTCGCTTTTGTTATCCATTCTCCCTTGACTTGAGTATTATTGATCATACAACCTTGTCATAAAGCCTTCAATGTCTTGCACATCATCAATTTCTTCATTCACTTCATGCACCAAAGTGGAAGATGGTACATTTAAGAATGGTACAACGGAGGAATACGCATCATACATCGAAGATAAAACAAATAGCACCTTTTCCTTCAGACTTGTAGCTTTCTCACAATCATATGATTGATCAATCATCCAATTGACATAAGTTAACTTGTATCGTGGATTTACAATAATGGCTAGAAATAACATAATGTTTATGTTATCAACTTTAGACCAATATTTATCATACTTAGCCTTCATCTTCGAAGCCATCAAATGAGTTTGTGGACCACCACTTCTGCATCTCCGAGAAAGAATTATACCAATGCCAAGCATAACTTGCATGTATTCATTTCCAGTTACATATTTAGAACCAGATAATTTCAAAGTAGCATCATAGAAAATTTTCAAAAATGGTAACAGTGTGCGAGCATGATCCTAATCATAACTCAGTGGCAAACCTTTATTTCTTGAAGACGTAAGATCATCAACATACTTGGGATCCACCGTCTCCAACAAATCAAATGCTTTCTCAAACTTAATTGCAGATTCTAACATTAAGTACGTAGAATTCCATCTGGTCTCAACATCCAAGCTTACAAGGCTCCTTGATAATATTTCTCCTTTTCTATGCATGATTTAAATTTTTGTTCCCGATGTGGAGATGATTTTACATACTTCACAGCTGATCGAATTCTGAAAATCGAATCATCCATATATGTTAAGCCTTCTCTTACAACAAGATTTAGAATATGCATTGCACATCTCAAGTTTAAGTATTCACCACCAAGAATTGTACCCTTCCAGTTGTTAAGCCTTTTCTTTAAATATTGAATGCCTACGTCATTTGAGCTTGCATTATCCACAATTATAGTCATCACTCTCTCTATACCCCAATCTAGCAAACAATTCTCTACGGCTTTGCCTATGACTTCACCTGAATGACCAGATATTGGAGAAAAGTTTATTATTTTCTTGTGTAAAATCCAATCAGCATCAATGAAGTGAGCTGTGAGACACATGTAGCATAAATTCTGGCATGATGTCCATGTGTCTGTGGTAAGAGAAATCCTTGAAGAGAGCTTTGCAAAAGAATTCTTGATGTTCGTCTTTTCTTTTACATACTCATCAAAAGACTCTCGAGATACGGTAAAACGAGAAGGTACTTTAAACTGAGGTATTGCAACATTGCAAAAATGACGGAAGCCCTCACGTTCTACGCTCCTAAATGGCATCTCGTCAACAATGATCATTCTTATAAGAGCTTTTCGGCATTCCTCTTGATCAAACCTATAGGACTTAGGTGAATGAATTGGAGCAATCCCAACATTTTGAATAGATTTACGTTGTACCATCTTCATCTTCTCGCTTTGTCATTTCCTACGAACTTTTCGCATCTCAATAGATGGTTATTCAAGCTACTAGTGCCATGAGAAGGTGGGCATTTGAGAAGATCTCCACAATACCTACAAATTCCTCATCTTTCATTTTGATCTTCACAATCATCAACAATGAAATGTTTCCATACCCATGATGGCTTTCGTGAAGATGAGCTTCCACTCTTTTTTGTGAAGACTTGGTAGGGTGAGGGGGCTTCTCCATGTTGGTGATCTCATTTTGAACCTGACCAAGCCCTACAGATCGAGCTTCTGTGCTCGAATCCATAGTATCATCCATGCTCGACATCTAATATCACAACTAAGTTAGTTTGTAAATTCAAAAATATAAAGTTTTTTAAACTATAGACATACGTTAAAAGAGTAAACAAGCAAGTTAAGGGATGTGGGTGTGGGTGGTGACAAACAAGTAACTTTTAAATGGATACATTATTGTGGATAGTGGATTGATGTAAGGAGAACACAATAGACATTCTTAAAACTATATTAATCTGAATATAGTTTTAATTGGTGAATTGTGAAGCAGAACATACCACGGTACTATGTAATCAAGAGGAATCTGCTCTAAGAGTGTGTACAAGCTTTCCACTCCCATTCCTCCATGTTGCAATGACAGGTTTCACCATCATAGTGGAAATGGAGGATTCATGTTATCAAATGTATTCCCACATGATCAAATATTTCCTCTCGGTGGGATAACTTTACCCATTTGCATGCTCGCCAAAGTATATGTAGAGACAACAACAACACGTATATGTAGAGACAACAACAACACGTATATGTGTGCTTGCCAAAGTCTTCAGTATTGATAAAAATGACTGCAACTTAATAAGTGTCCAGAGGCAGCAATTACATAAATGTTGCAAGTCTGCCCAGTGTTTTATACCAAGAATTATAGGCTTACTAGGACACTGATGTATTATACCCACTGTTACATAACAGTGCAAACTTTCATCAAATTAGGAAATTCCCATTATCATGGTAGAATACAAATATATGGATCCATAGTATTTCTTTTTTCTATTTAGTTTCCCTACAAGTTGATTAATGATGACCAACAATATATATCTCAGACTTTAATACGGGACTGGTTGGATCACTTTCTTTTCAAGTTTTTTTCTATGCAAGTAAGCTTGATTATTTACCTGCAAAGAGTTGGAGACAAGCTCATGATAATTGTTGTTATATACAGAGATGATAACACCAAAATAATATGTCATAACTTAGTTATACTCAGAAATGCAGAAATCTTTGCATTTACATATGTTTGATTAACGAAAAGGTAGAAGTTCTCAAGTTAACCTTATCAAGCTTTTCTATTGGCCAAAATGTTTGTCCAATTATTATTTTAGGGAAGAAGAGGGCCTTCTTGATTGAACAGAGAAGACAGATTTAACATTCATAGAGAAATTGAATACAATCGTTAAATAAAGAAATTTTGACATAAAAGGAGCGATGGATACCTTGACCTAACAACCTCGGGACGTCGGGCGTGATCAATGAGATGATGCCTCGAGCATGGTCAAGGAGATGGCGGAGGAGGCGTCGAGGAAATGGAGGAGCACGGGATGTGGCGGCGAAGGTTTTAAGGTGGTGGAGGCGGCGAGGGGATGGAGGAGAGATGAAGACAACTGCAAGGGTTCGATGGTGTTGGAGCCTTGGAGGCGGCGGCGAGGGTTTGGTGCCTTAGTGGTGCTGGACCTGTTGGGCTGCTGGCGGCGGCAGGGAGGGGAGACAGTGGCTAGGGTTTTGAAGATCGATCCTCGGGGTAGCACCAACAGGATGGGGGTATCGGGTTTTGGCAAGAAAGGCTATTCACGGGTTGCCCCGTGGGTAACCGATCTCAATCGGATCGGTGCCCCAAATTTAATGGGTTCATCACAACGGTTACCCGACCCATGAGGGCATATTGGATACCAACGGTTTTTATATCAACTATTATGGATTGGGTCGAGTATCCGTCCGACCCTAAAACCGTGCACAGCCCTAGACCTGATGGTTCTCTACCATGAACAGAGGAGAAAGGGATCGAAGTGGTTGGAGGTTCTGGAAGATTGGAGATGGAAATGGATTCTCCAACGAGCATTTCTAATGCATGGTAGAGGTCGAGGCATGGTTTGGGTAAGAAGAAGAGACCTATACATTATAAAAAAATGGCAAATCTTTCTCCCACTATAAGTAGGGTCGGCTACATGGATTCTTTCTCAAATCCATGTCAAAGGTTCAACTATTTTTTATGCTGGTTGTCGACTACCTAACGCAACCCCTACAAGAGGGGATTTGAACCCTGGTCTTTTGGGTGATAGGCACACTGTACTACCACCAGACCATTTAAGTGTATACAAAAAGTGAAGAAAATTACGAGAACAAGAAAACCTTGATTACCTGGACCTTGAAGACAACGCATGGGTGAAGGAATCACATATCTTAGAGGTTCTTGAGGACCTATGGGTCTTCGATGAACAAGGGTGGTGGGCCTCGAAGCTCAAATATTTGTGGAGGCGGTCGTGACATGACCTCTTTCAGCCACATGTCAACACCGGAAGCTAAGATTATTTCTGCCCATCATTTCACTCTTTTTCCTGTCACTAAGGGGCGGTGATGGACAAGGGTTGCTTCGCACACAAGCGGACAACTGCCTCAGGAAACAACAAGGGGTATTTGGAGAAGATACTAGAAATTAAAGGTGGTTACATGGTGGTTTTAACCATCTATAATGTGGTGAAGATCGGTTAATGATGGAGGTTGAAGATCAAGCATAGGTGAGGGAAGACATGTGAGGCAGGCGATGGTAAAAACATAGGGAGAGGAGTTATGAAGAGGTTGAGAAAATTGGAGGAAGTTGGGTGATTTGTTGTGATCGCACCTTATGGAGGGCGTTAGCCGAAGGTTGGGGATGGAGGATTGACTGTATGATCAAGATCAGACGATCACCATTAAAGCAGAAACTGACAGTTAAGATGGCGTTGATTAGAGCTATTCCTACGGCTGAAAATAAGGCGCCAAAGAATGGTTGGGATTGAATGCATCTAATGGTTGAGAGAGGATCAAGTGGTTAAGTAGGAGCGGGCGACATGGCTGAAACGGGTAGCACCACGTGGCCCAATCAGATCCGGAGAAATAAATAAATATAATAAAATATAAATAGTTAGAGGTCAAATTAGAAAAAGTTTTCAACATGAAAGTTTGTGGATCTAGATGAGATATACAACTTTCATATAGAACTTAAAGAGAGAAAATGTCATCTATATATAGAAAATATTTTTGTAAGTAATTTCAAGTAATAAAATTACTTATTTTAATTTATTTTCTTATTTTTTGGATTTTAATTTATATTTTATGTTAAATTAATTATGCACAATATTAATATACTTTTTATTGGATTTTTAATAATTAATAAACACATAAAGTATATGTAAAATAATAGTGTTATTAGTATGCAACAATACAAGAGGTTATTTGTTAATCAAAGTTAATTATAAATGAATTTAATTGATTTTCTTAAGCTAGAGATATAATAGTGATTAACAAAAGTAGATAAATATGGGATTTATTAGCTTTGGATAACTACATGGGACAACAACTCCTCGACTTACTAAGTGCATGGAGATATGGAGTCAAGGTCTGAATTGAGGCCACCTGGTGTTGCGTGACTTGCTCGAAGATGGAGGGTCAATCCATGAAGCTCGTAGAGGAATGGGAGCTTCTATCAGCTATAGGGATCCTGCAACCTTGCATGAGGTGGGGTGGTTGTCGTCTTCTGTTGTAGTCATGTGGTGATGTGCCATGAGGAGAAAGAGTGTTACCATTACTCGCAGCTTTGGGCTTTTTGAAGATCCTGGAGAAGCTCTCATGCTGGTGGCAAAATCGAATGGTGGATTCTCATGCTAGTCGACACACGACCAAGCGTGAGGTTTGGTGATGTTGTAGTGGAGGTTCCAACAACGAAGCTACATCTTGAGGAAGCATGAGGAGCTCCTTAGCATGATCTGCTCCTAGATGTGTAGCTTCTAAGGAAGGCCCTGTCCTTCCTTTTCTTCTCTTTCAGATCTCAGAACCACAACAGAAGAACATGCAATAGCTGCATGAAGAGATGGAAAAGTTGTTGCTTTAGTTCTATGACCAGTCCCTAAGTTCCTCCATGGTTATCAAACAAAGAAAGGGAGCGACAATCTCTTGTGGAGGTGGAAGATCAGAGCTTGAGGTGCGACCATGATCTTGGCAGCCATGGAAGGCATGAGATGTAGGCAAATAAGATGGAGGGATTTTAAAGGTGATGATATTTGATTCATCAGATGTCGAATTTGGGGTTACTAAATCATATTTTGGAGATAGGGATTTCAAGGATGAAACTATGGTTGTAGCATAGGATTGAAAAAAAGAACATAAAGAAGAAGAAGAAAATGAAAAGAGGGAAAAAGCGGGGCTGGATAGATGCTGCTGCTGATGATGATGATATATCGGTTTGTATTGCAAAATAGAAGATGAAGAAGAAGGAAGGAGTAGCCGAGAAATGAAAAATAAACAAAACAAGACAAGGAAGTGGGAAGATGAAGGTCACCTGATACTAAGAATGATGGACGAAGGTGCCTAGGGATGGTTGGAAAACAAATGTTGGCCTAGGTCGATCTTGAGAAGCGATTGAGAGAAGAAGATGTCTTTGCTTGAGCCTTCATACCTGATGCAATCAGTGGAGGGTAGAGATAATCTCTCTCTAGCTCATTGGAATGGTAGACGATCCACAATAAAGGCGGAGGCAAGGGTTTTGATGGAGGGTCATGAGGATTCATAAAGTTTGCAGAAGGGGTTTCACGACATGGGTCGAGGAGAGAGTAGAGGTGATGGCTTGGATGATGAGAGAGGAAGGTGGAATCCATAGGGTGTTTTTTATCGCTGGTGGAGCAGAGGAATCAATGAAGAAGATGAGTCTAGGGCTATTGGATCAGCTCAACAACGGAGGGTTGTGGGCTTGTCGCGTGGTGAGGAGTGGAATAAAGAGAGGAGAAATATCGTGGTTGTTGGATGAAGGGAGCTTGATCCAACGACCCTTAAAGAAGGAGGTTGGGAAATTAAGTGGAGAGAAGCATGTGGACTCCAGGAGCTGGCACATGTAGCCTCCACAAAATTCAGAAAATAAAATAAAAGAAAATTCGAAATAAAATAACAAAAGACCTCAAATCAAAATGATTTCTTCATAAAAGTTATTGTCTCGATGAGATCTACAACTTTCGTGAGGACCAAAATCAAAATACACTATTCATACAAAAAGGAATTTTGTAGTATTCTATGTATATAAAATACTGTATTGTTTCATTTGTTATGTGATTTTTAATTAAGATAAAATTCAAAATAGAATCAAATAAAATAAAAGGGATATATTTATAGCTAACCTAAATTTTTGGGGGATTTTTAATAACCAAGATAAAGAAATAAAATAAAAGGTACTTATGTATAAACTTTATATATAGACTCACAATATTTCTTTTTGTTTAATTTCTATAGTGTTTTGATATCGGATTTTTGTACAATTTATTAAAATTCAAATTAAAGAAAATTTAATGAAGAAGAAGTAAAGTAAAAAGAGTTAATTATGTACATAAATGACAAGTCAAATTCTTTAAATATTTACAATATACAATGAGATCCCAAAATCCAAATTTCGCATATGAACTCTGATTTTTTTGAATTTATTCTTAATTTATAGGTATTTAAATGTCTATTAATTCAAAAGTGAGTATGAGTTCTAAAAGACTTTATGTGAGAAATATATGCATTTACAGATTTTTATCTCCAAATTAGGGTTTAGTTTTATTTCACATACATACAAGTTATTATTTTTACATTATTTTTTCTTTGTTAATCGTAGTAATATGTATACAATGGAGTTGATTTTATTTCATTTTGAGTTAGTATAAATTATTTAGAAATAAGTAAAATTATGTCATTATAGAGGTGAATATATACAAAAATAAAATATGGCTTTTGTTAGGATTTTAATACCGCAATTAGCCCTAATTATACACAACATATGAATTGTTTATTTATTAGCTTAAGGGTTTATTGATTGAATTGTTTGCAAAATGAGCTAAGATCAAAGAATAAGATAGATGAATTGTTGATTCATCAAAGATCTGCATTATCATACCATATTTGACCCCATCTTCTCTAATCTTTTAGGATATACTCATGGACATGGTGATAGGATGTGGTCATGAGCGAGGGGGTCTCTACAAACTAGTCCAATCTCCTTATATTGGTGTCTCTTCCATTCTCACAGGGCATGTCTCTTCATACATGTGGCACTTTCAATTAGTCATCTTCCTCTTCATAAGTTTTGTAGAGTTCTCCTACAGATTTCATCTCAATCTTATATTTCAGTGCAAGGCTTGCCAGCTTAGGAAGCATCACCGCTCTAGTTTTCTTATTCATTACAGTCGTAGTAGCAATTCTGTACTTGAGCTGGTTCATTATGATATATGGGATCCCAGTCATGTTCCTGAATGTCGTCGTAGATTATTATTCCAAACATTCTTCAGTTTTTCTTCTAAAAAACAAGTCTGAGTTCATATCTGTCATTCATGCAACAACCACCTGAATTCACTATTGCTGGAGGGTATCTGAAGATTTGCTGACTTCGTAAGGCTATGTATGGCCTTAGGCAGAGTCCTAGAGCATGGTTTTGTAAGCTCTCGAACTTGATACAGCAGCATGGCTTCACAAGATCAAATGCAGATCATTCAATATTTGTTCAGAGGACTCAGAGAGTTATCACTATTATTTTGATTTACGTTGATGATATCATTGTTACAACAGATGATGTGCATGGCATTAGCATGGCTAAGGAAATCCGTGGACAATAGTTTGTTACTAAAGACCTTGGCAATTTACGATACTTCTTATGGCTTGAGATCGATTGGAACCAACGAGGTCTTGTGATGACCCAAAGGAAGTATGTTATTGATCTTTACTCAAAGAGGGCATGACATATTGTAGACTTGTCACTACTCCCATGGATCCGAACATGAAGCCATATGATAATGATACAGAGGAGGAGGACAAGAGGAGATGCATGAAACTAGTTGGAAATCTCCTCCATGTGACCATCACCAGGTTAGAAATTTCCTTTGCTATGAGCAAAGTTAGCCAGTTTATGGAACAGTCATGGCACGTGCATATGGATGTGATTCACATGATTCAGAGGTAACTGAAGTCCTCTCCAGGTACTGGATTGCTCTTTAGCAAATGGACATCCCTTGCCATCACGACATGTGCAAATACAAACTATGAAAGATGCCCCAAGGATATAAAATCCATCTCTGGTCTTGAAATGCTCACAGGGAGCTCTTTCATTTCATGGAAGAGCAAGAAGCAGACGGTGGTTGCCAGATCTGCTGTAGAGTCAGAGTACAAGGCCATGATAAATGGGAACACATGGATGATGCGGGTCATGTCCATTTTGAATGTGCTAGCTATTGACGCGCCACTTCCCATGCATCTACAATGAAACAACCATGCTGCTCTTTTCATTGGCTACAATCTTGTGTTTCACGAGAGGACCAATCATATTGAGGTAGACTGCCATTATAGACGCAATATGATTTATAAAGGTTTCATCTCTACTTCCCATACAGCTCAAGGGAACCGACAACAAATGTCTTTGCCGAGGCTCAAGACATAGGACCATTTCAGAGGTGTTGTTCCAAACTGAGTGTGATTGACATTTAGGCTTAAGATCGGAGTTATTTGTATCTTTTCATATTTCATGTATATTTTTCTCTTCTTCCATTTCCACTATGTAATTTGCCCGGCAGAGTTTCTCCTCTCTATATAAGAGAACCTCTGAGGCCTCATGAATAAGCAATTCATCATTTTTATCTACACACCTTAAAAACAGATACATATGTAAAACTGATATTGATCATGTACAGATAATAGCATACAAATACTATATGGATATGCTCAAATATGCATGTATTGAATGACTTACACATAATAAAAATAGACTATATTTATTTAAATTACAAAAATTAAACAAATATAGTGAAAGATATATAAAAATATATTATATGCATTTAAATATATATTTACAGTTATATTTAAAGATAAGAATGAGGATATTTGCGGAACGATGTCAAAAGAATATCTGTATCCATACACATTTTTCAATGAATTTCAATATAGATGTAAAAAGTGTATTAAAATAGATGCGACATAGGATCGTATAAAGATGTATCATTATCAGTTTGCATCTCTACATAAAGCACCGTAGATGTCAAAGATAAGTAATTTAAATACTTTAGAAACTTCATATTTCGTTATTAAACGATTGAATGTGATACGAACAAAATCTCTGAGGCCCCGTTCATTTGGAGAATAAGCACTGGGTTCAATTTCCCGCCTGATGCAGTTCCCAAGAGTACGCTTATTCTCATCTGCATTTCATTATTTCACCTTATTCCACGCTTATTCCTATCTTTGTTCCACCTTATCTATCCTTATTCCATCTTGTTTTCCTTATTCCTATTTTTCCAGGCAAATGGAGAATAAACCATTCTTCTTATTCCCCATCTTTATTCTTGCTTATCTCCGAACCGAATGCCTCTCAAGGTTTTTTGTGGAATCGATGCGGCATGTAATCGTACATCTAATCCCTATTCCAAATAGATCTCAATAGTTAGGATTCAATTAATGGAACCAAGTTAATAATTCATACTTATGCCTTTTAGATTCATATTAAAGTTTGGCATACGCATGTGGAACAAATGATGGTACAGAATATTAATGTAGACAATGTCATAATTCATGCATGTGTCTTTGCATTAATTTGCAAGCTTTCTCACACGCCTGTAGAATATGTGACGGTACGGAATATCATAAATGGGGATATTATAAACCTGCTTTAGCAATGTTTCAATTCCCTCGTAGTCAAACGTCTTCTGAACGAGGTAACGTGGAATCTTTCCCTCCTAGATTTTACCTTTTTCCATAGTAAAATTTAATGGAAATTCCTTAAAACTGTTTGGAAGAATAATGGATTTTCATATCATATCAGTATTTTAGCACTATTGTTTTGAAGACTCAACTCATTTATAATCCGAATACATCTTGCTAGGCCGATTAAATTACGATATGTTTACCATATACCCATATACATATGTACATGGATAAATGTGTATGTCTCTAAGGAAGAGCTAACTTGGCTCCCCGTACTTTTTTTCCTATTTTTTGTCAAAATATTTTAAAACACTCATGGATTTTGATAATCCAATGACAATGTTTTAATATTCAAATTCCCGATTAAACTGACACGGTTAAGCTGTTTATTTGAAGGGGATCGATTTCAATAATTCCGTTATCGTTAAAATTTAATGGTTTTGATGGAGAGGATATGAATCTCCAATTGAGTTGAAATTTGATTGACAAAATATTGTCTTTTGGTGATAAAAAACCCCAATGCATTTGTAAAAGAACTCGTAAAAATACGAAAATAAAGGCGGAGAGCTGATGAATATGTGATTCATCACTCTAAAAGTCAAAAAATAGATCTTCGTTCCTGAGTAATTAGCTGCATTTCTCTATTTATTTTGCATTATTCTCATTAAATGCATTTAGAATTAATGCATGCATTTAGCATGCATATTTGCATTAAATAAGAAGCCAATTTCGCTTGTAAATATCACATGTATATTCACCATATTTTCCGTATTTGTATCTATTTTTCACTAACTCGGAATTAAATAAATCAACTCTATAGTGTATATATTACTAACACTAATAAAGGAAAAATATCAATAAAATAATAACTTGTAAAATTGACCGATAAAACCTAATATAGTTTGAGACTAGGAACATTAAAACGTGAATATCTCTCTCATACAGTCTCATATAGACCTCTATCACTTCTGAATTAATATACATTCAATTACCTTCAAAACAAGACCAAATTCAAAAGAATCGGAGTCTGCATGTGAAACTTGGATTTTGTGCGCTTTGTATATTGTACATATGTCCCATTATTTATTTATTTTACATGTTATTTTCTTATTTATTAAAAGGGATTTTTACCCAGCAGACCCCATAATCTTTTCGAATTACATCTACGACCTTCGAAACATCCTAATTCCTCCCCCGGCCCCGTAAACTTGCTAACCCTTACCCTACATACCCTGTGGTTAACCCCCGTTCATATACCCGTTAAAAGTAACCCGATTCTGTTATGTTCATTTATATTATACCCAATTTGTTTATGAAATTTACATTTAGTGCCACTCTATCATCTGAGCTCCCCGCCCAGGTCCCACTCGCCACTGCCGCTCCCTGCTACCCCCCACCCCGCTCCGGCTCCCCACCCACCCCCCGTGCGCCGTTGCACCTAGCCTCCTCCCCTGCGCACGCCGCTGCACCCTGCCCCCCGCCCCCCCGCCCCTGCCCGCGTCGCCCCTCCCAAGCTCCGCGCTGCCCCTCCCAAGCTCCCTGCCCCCCTGCGCCGCTGCTCCCCCCCCCGACCGCCCCTCCCAAGCCCCCCCCGGTGATGGAGCCCCCAGGCGTCGCCCCTCCCAAGCTCCCTGTTCCGGCGATGATGGAGACCCCCCCCTCGCCCGCCCCTCCCCAGCTCCCTGCTTACCCCCCCCCCCCCTCCGCGTCGTCGCCCCTCCCAAGCTCCCTGCTCACCCCCCCCCCCCCCCCCCCCCGGCGATGGAGCCCCCAGGCGCCCACACCCCCCTCCGTCCGTGCCGCCCCCCCCAAGCTCCCTGCTCCCCCCGCGCAGCCCCTCCCAAGCTCCCTGCTCCTGGTGATGGAGCCCCCCCCCCCCCCCCCCCGCGCTACCCCTCCCAAGGTCCATGCTCACCCCCTGAGGGATGGAGGCCCCAGGCTCACCCCTCCCCCCCCCCCCCAGCCCGCGCCGCCCTCCCTGCTCACTCCCACGACGATGGAGGCCCCTCCCCCGCGCCGCTGCTCCCCGCGTCGCCCCTCCCAACCACGGATGTTGCTTCCCTGCTCTCCCCCCAGGATTCTTTTCCTATTTTTTTGTTTTGGCTATCCTGACCGTTCGATGGTAAAATGGTTAGATTAACTCAAGACTAACCCAAGTAATTGACTCAAATATAGTTAAAATTTACGGCAAGGTTTGTTGGGTAAGACAGACCAAGTTTACGGGCTCCAGGGAGGAATTACGATGTTTCGAAGGTCGTAGAGGTAATTGACAAAGATTATAGGGTCTGTCGGGTAAAAATACCTATTAAAAATAAAAAAATAGATTAAGTTGTAAATATTTATTTCATATTTTAACTGATTTTTTATTTTTTATCTTATTTTAAATGCCAAAAAATCTGCAAAAGATAAAATACGATATTTTATACCTATAAGATACCCCCAAATATATTTTGTATACATATGATTTATTTTAGTTTTCGATTCTTCACAAAAGTTGTAGATATCCTTGAGGCAAATAATTTTCATGTGACTACTTTTCGATTTGACCCCTTATGTTGTTTCTTTTTTTTATTTTTCTTTACAGTTAATATTTTCTAGGAGAGACACGTGCCAACTCCTGGAAGCACCATGTGTCACCCCCATTTTTATTTTTTATTTATTTAGTTTTATTTTATTCATTTTTTATTTTATTCATTTATCTTTATTCATTTATTATTATTATTTATTTATTTATCTATTTATTTGAGTTCTTATTATTATTGTCTTTATTTTATTTTCTTTTTATTATTTATTTTATTACTTACCAATTTATTTATTTACTACTTCTATTTTAGTTTATTTATTATTATTACTACTATTATTTATTATTTAGTTTTAATTTTTAATTTTTATTTTTTTGCCATATGGTTGCGCCCCCACGCACAACGTGGCTTTCCCTCTCCTCTCGCGCCCCTCCACCCTGCTTCGCGCAACGATGTGCGCGCCTTGTGCAACTGCCTGCTCTCGCACACCTCCCTCGCCCGCAACCCATTCTCTGCAACCGCCCATCCATGTTGCCTGGCCCCACGCCTCACGGTGGGGCGTAACCACCCACTCCCCAACTCGCGCACCCCCATCTCTCCCTCTCCTCCTCTAATCTCGGCCAGAGCAATAGCTGCACCCAACCACCCCCGTTGATCTAGCAGTGCCCAACCATCCATAAATGGGTGTTGCCACCATCGATCGCACCTCATCTGCCATTTTCACGGTGAGGGAGAGGAGAGGTCCTACCAAGTGTAGGTGACAACTAGGGAGTTCTATAGTTGAGCGACAACCCATCTTCTTACGAGATGAGATCCAAGGACCTTAACACTTGTCACATCTGCTCCACGCAGTTGCTCATCTCCGGCAAGCCGGTCGTTGAGCGAATAACGTTGAGCTCCGTTGAGCTCAGCATCTAAGGCACTCGATCACTTCTTCAGGTAAAATCCTCTGCTCCTTCTCTTTTCCTCTGTTCTTCTTCATCCCTTCTTTCTTTCCTTCTTTCTCTTCTACGATTAATAGCTTCCCAAATCGCACCTTCTCCCATCGTCATCCGCCTCCTAGTCGTACATCATTCGTCTTCCTCCGTCCACCTTTGCCATCATTGCTCGCCATCGGCACCTTCACACATTCTCTCCACTCTCTCTAATCATTTTCTCCCTCGTTACACTTCTCCGCTCTCCTCTCCGATCGCTATCTCTGCCTCTACCTCGAGCTCTGTCCCTCTATCCTTGCATACATGTCAAGCTCCATCACCTCTCCAAGCACAGATGCACCATCTGCCACCTCTGCTAGTACACAACTTCATTGAAGGTATCCGACACCAGCCTCCGCTCGCACCTGACCTCACCATGGGTTGCTTCCCTCTTATGCCCGCGCATAGTCATTAAGCCACCCTCGTACGGTCGTGCTTCTTCTCCAAGACACCGCCGCCTCATACTGCTTCGAGCTCCAACGCTCCTCCATGGCTCCTCGCCTCTGACATCGCACCGTCTAGTCCGCAGCTCCATCATGGGGTGCCCCCACATTGTGTGTCGATTGAGGTGATCGCCCTCCGCCTACGAACGACCATCGCCTTCGTATGCCATCGACCCCCTTCGTTGCCTCGGGCTGTGGGCCTCTGCCCTCTTCGATCTGCCCGTCCCCTCTTATTCCCCCATGCATGTGCTTTACACGTGAGGGTGGTGGTAAATTGAGAACATGCCCCTCTAGTTCCAACGAATAATGAAGAACCCCCTCTCATGTGCTTGGCGCATGGGGCTGGGTGAAATTGTGTTAGAACCCTGTGGAGTCCAGCAATCGCAAGAAGGCCCCTGTCCGTTAGAGATCACATGCGTGCACGTGCGTAGTTGGAGAACTTGCACGAAGACCCTTATAGGTCTAGGTAATTAAAGAGGCATTTTTCAAATGATATTTTTTATTTTATTTTTTTTACAAATACCCCTATGTTTATGCTCTAATTTGGACATCATTTCATCATCATTTCATTAATATATACAAAATTAGCATGTTATAGTTCAATTAATTATATATCTCTTGGCTATTTATTTGGAATTTTCTGAGCATTTGTTAATTAACTAAAATTATTTTGGTAAATATTGTATAGTTTACCATTCGAAGGTCTGAAATTTATATTTAACTAACGCTTGCTCCAAAAGTTATGCAAAAATCAGAAATGATCCATCTAAGCTTTAATTATGTCCAAATTTCATTGCAAATCGAGATGTTCTGTGCCCATAATAAATTTTTGAGTGATTTCATTTTATGTTTTTTAATTAAATCCATGAATATTATTTTTGTAAAATTTTAACTCTTCTAGATTGCTTATTGAAATATCTTTTTGAGATAAATTTATTTTTTGGATTAATTAGGAATTAAACACTCACAATCGCTTGGTTTCCATTAAAAAATCATAAAAAAAATCATATATCATCACAAAATTCAAAAAACAATTGTAGCTTCATTTCATCGTGTTTAACCTGCAGCAAAATTTCCATTAATTTTGCATTCTGTTTGCACTAAAAATTACATAAAATACACTAAAAAGCTTCTATTTTTGGTTGTTGCATTCTAACACCAAAAATTCCAAAAAAATACATTTTGAATTCATCATTGGATTGGATTTTCAGGAAAAATATAACTTGGCTGAATTGGATTAATTTCACATTAAAATTAATTTAGCTAAGTTGCTTGATTTCTTAATAACCGAGTTCAATCGCATTTTTGCATGTGCACTTTTGTTGCATAAAAAATTATAAAAATGCCCCGCTAAAATTCTAGTTCTAGAATGACTATAAACTAACATAAGGAGACAGTGGCCTCCCTGAGTTCAACCTTGGGCTGGCCAAAGTAAAATATAAATTGGATCGCTCGCTTTTAATTGGATAATTAATCAAGTGGTCTTTTTGATTAATCAGAATTTCTCACCTGCAACAAAATTTAACGTTAATCAGATTCTTCATCTTTTATTTCCCTTGCCTCCATCCCTTTCCCACATGCTCTTACGACAGGAAAGTGCATAAACAAGATTCAGAAGGTGACCCCAATATGGCATGATTTTCTAAAGAGAATATCATAGTTAAGGTTCCATTTGATGAGTATGTCACTAATCATCCTGCATTTCAGAAATACCTTAAGGTGAGATACACACATACTAGGGTTAGCAGGAAGAAATCAAACCAATATGTGAAGACTCATATCTTTTCAGTAGACACAACCTATTGTCTCAGGAATCGGCAACTACCAAGGAAAATAGAGACATGTGTGCTCTCTACGTACATAGTTGTATCGATGACATTGTGTTTGCACATACTCTCTTAGATAACGTTCTTCAATCAACTTACTTCCCTTAGTATTATATCAGAAATTGGATTTGGGACCACTTCACATATCCATAGCTTCACAAATCATTCAATGAAAAGACCTACGGGGGAAGTGAAGAATGTCATTATCTCGATTGTGGGGCAGGACTATCAGGTTGAATTCACAGTCTTATACATAGAGACCCCCAATAATTGGAGAGAATCTCATATCACTCTCAGACGACCCTTCCTTAGGATCGCACGCGTGGCTTTTGATTATGGTATGGGAATGATGAAGTTCCGTTCTCCAGGCAGAGAGGTGAACCTTGAGATGAAGCAAACAAAATAGTAGCGACCCGATTCAGAGAGTAGCACAAACTACTCATCTTCAGAGGCAAATTGCAGAATGATTAGCATCGTTGGGATTTGGAGACAGGTTCCTTCAGGACAGAGCGAGAACCTTTCATCTGGAAAGGAAATAGTGCATGATGCAGTTTGACAGGTGTTCCCTGATCTTGTGAGATATGCATCTACCTATTCCCATGATGATGTAGAGGTCCATTTGGATCTGTCAGTTCCTTCTCCTTTGAAACAATCATGGGGACATAGATGACAGGTTGGACGTGGCGTTTGTCGATTGCTTGGATATCTTTGACGATCCGACTCCCAATACTTATGAGCTGGTGGCGAGTACTACAAAGTTGATCCCGCCTTTATACACTACCTCCTACATTGAAGTACGACCTTCTTGCATGACCCAAAGAGATATCCTATTATCATTAGCTTTGACTTGACTTTAGAATAGGAGTCTAGGTTGTTAGAGGTCTTATAGAGGAACCGCAAAGCAATAGGCTGGACAGTGTCGGATCTTGTGGGGATCAATCCCGCTCTCTGCTCACATCACATTTTTACTGAGGATAATGTGAGACCTTCCCGTGAGTTACAAAGGAGACTTAACCCCAATCTATGGGAATTAGTGATGAATGAGATTGAGAAATGGTGCAAAGAAGGGTTTATATACCCTATTTCTGACTCCAAGTGGGTGGACCCACTTCATGTTGTTTAGAAGAAGTCGGGAATTCACATGGTCACCAACGAGGAGGGGGTAGAGATCACGACATGAGTACCCACGTCGTGGTGCATCTATGTCGACTACAGGTGCCTAAATGTTGTGAACAAGAAAGACAACTTTCCCTTGCCATTCATTGGTCAGATCTTGGAGAGACTTGTAGGGAAAGCGTTCTTCTATTTTCTTGATGGGTACTCAGGCTACAACCAAGTAGATTTAGCTCCTGAGGACCAAGAAAAGATCACATTCACATGTCCATTCGGCACTTACGCGTTCAGGTGCATGCCATTCGGGCTCTGCAATGCCTCAGACACTTTTCAGCGGTGCATGATCGTCACATTTGCCGAGATGGTGGGATATTTCCTGGAAGTGTTCATGGATGACTTCTCGGTGCATGGTGATTCCTTTGATACATATTTAGCACACTTGGACCGAGTCCTCAGGCGGTGTAGGGAGTTGAATCTGGTACTCTTCTGGGAGAAGAGTCACTTTATGGTGACGGAGGGTATCATGTTGGGGCATGTCATCTCTAAAAGGGGAATGGAGGTTGACCATGCCAAGGTAGAGGTGGTCAAAAATCTCGCTACACCTACCAACACAAAGTTAGTGAGGTCCTTTCTAGGGTATGTTGGATTCTACAGGAGATTCATTTAGGATTTTCCGAAGATTGCCCATCTACTGATTGATCTCTTAGGGAAAGACATGGAGTTTGTTGTAGATCACGTGTGTCTGGAGGCCTTTGAGCACTTGAAGATGAAGATTTGTGCCTCGTCTATCCTACAAGCTCCTGACTGGTCTCTCCCCTTTGAGATCATGATTGATGCTTCAGATTTCTCTATAGGAGTTATGTTAGGACAACGACGAGAAGGGATCTCATTTGTGATCCAGTATGGGAGCAAATTATTAGACCCTACACAAAAGAATTACACTGTGACTGAAAAGGAAATGCTTCCTATAGTATGGGCCCTCGAGAAGTTCATGTAGTATATTTTCAGCTCTAAGGTGACAATCTACACTGATCGCACAAACATTTGATACTTAATTGAAAAGAAGGTTACGAAGGCGCGTCTTCATAGAGGGAATTTTCTCCTCCAGGAGTTTATTTGGAGATAAAAGATAAACCTAGAGTGAAAAATATTATGGCTGGTCACCTTTCTTGGATTGAGCTTAAGGATTCTCATGATTTTGAGCATATTAGAGAGACCTTCCCAGATGAGTCAATTTGTGTTATTGACTCACTCCTATGGTATGCCAACATGGTGAACTTTCTTGCCTCCAAGCAAGTTCCCCAAGGTTGGACTAGGAGCAGCATTGACCGACTAAAGGGCGATCCGTTCCTTCTCTTTGAAGAATCGGATCGTATTTAGAGAAGGTGTATTCCCCAGGAGGAATACCAGAGTGTCCTTATGTATTGCCATTCTCTTAAGGCAGGAGGACACCATTCGGGGAAGAGAGCCACTCACATTGTACTCCAATGTGGATTTTACTGGTCGATCCTATTTAGAGATGCTATTGAATTTGTACGGTCGTGCCCGATTTGTTAGAGGATGGGAGGGACAGCTACACAGAGAGATGAGATTCCCATGCAACCTGTGATCATTTGTGATGTTTTTGATGCATGGGGCATAGATTTCATGGGTTCCTTTCCCAATAGCAAAGGACATGAGTACATCTTGTTGGCAGTTGATTATTTGCCTAGGTGGGTGGAGGCTATCCCAACCCGAACCGCAGACAGCAAGATTGTCTGTAAGTTTGTGAGAGACCCTATTAATGTCAGGTTCGGGGTATCAAAAGTTCTGATTTCTGATGGGGGTAGCCACTTTGTGAATCGAGATATGAGATTTTTGGCTAAGGACTACGAATTTGAGCACAGAGTTACTAGTCTTACTACCGACAGTCCAATGGCATGGTAGAGGTTTCGAACAGAGAGGTGAAGAGTATTTTGCAAATGTTGGTTTATCCCGATAGAAAGAACCAGTCCCAGCTCTTGAACCAAGTTCTGTGGGCCTATATGACAACCTACAAGATGCCTTTGGGCACTTCACCATTTAGAATGATTTATGGCAAGCTATGCCATTTGTCCGCTGAGTTGATTCACAAATCTGAATGGGTAATTAAATAGATTAATTGGAATTGTCACCTAGGGAAGCTTTGTTGTGACTTGAACTTGAACGAGCTCATGGAAATCCTAAACAAGGCCTATGACAACAGTTTGATTTATAAGGAAAAAGTGAAGAGATTGCATGATCAATACATTAGGTGCAAAGACTTTGTCCCTGGGCAAAAGGTATCGTTGTTTAATGTCAGGTTGAAGATGTCCCACAGGAAAATCAAATCTAAGTGGATGAGTCCCTTTGTTGTTAAGAAAGTGCACTGGAATGGAAGTGTGGAGATAGCTGATCTCACAGATGGTGCACAAACCCATGTGGTGAATGGACAACAGTTGAAGCACTTTGTAGATTCTAAGGAGCAGTTAGTCCAAGTCGAGGACATCAGCTTCATGCAGAGTGAGCACAAAGCAGATACATCATATTACTCTTCATGAAGATGCATCATCTAGATTCAACAGCTTAGAAGATTCACTCACTCTTGTACATATGATCTATTCATTCTTTTAGAGCTTAGGTTCCATCTTAAGGAGACATTATCTCCATACTTAGTCTATTCAAAAAAAAAGTATATGGGGAACCCATGGTCTTGCCTATATAGTCATTTTCTCTTTGTATATTCTCTAGATCTCATCGGTCCTCACACTTACTCCTGTCCTATGCTTAAGCTGACCAGAGCTTAAGCATGGGGGGGTGATGCATGCCATGTGTATATACTCATCCATTTCTCCTCTTGACCTCGTCCGTCCCATTTTTGCTCTTCTTCTACACTTAGGTTGACCAGAGCCTAAGTACAGGGACGGATCGACTTCTGTACTTTTTTTTATTTTAACTCTCCTACGCTTAGCAGAGCTATGTCTTTTCCTCACTTCTTGTGCTCTGAGGACATAAAACATGCTAAGTATAGGGGGGAGTGTATATATTACGTATATACTTTACCCACAACTCATACTTTTGTGTATTTTTGTATATATTATACAATAATTATGGGGTGGGTAAAATTGGAAAAAAATTTTTTGTAAAGTACATGTATACTTGTATAATATGTATATTTGAATACTTGTATAATTTTGTAAAATTCTTGTAAATAATACTTTTGTAAAATTTATTGAAAATATGAGGTATACCAGAACATAACAAAAAAACTTTTGAAAAAAAGGGCTTTTTATTACTCTGCATATCATCCTTGCACTCATAAAAAAGTGTCTTGCACTTCATTCATATGCATTGCATGTCATCTGCATTTCATTTGCATAGCATATGCAAAGTGGAAAAGTGGATCTTGAACCAAGTTATGAATAGGAGTTGAGGATGGATTTGATTTGACCTTAATCTACCTAATTTCAGAGGAACCTTATAGGAACTGGAGTTAAGATTTTTCAGGTTGAGTGACTTAATTATTTGAGTCCACAAGACTATGTTCACATGTCATCTTGATTGATCTAAGTAGAATATTTCATACACATGTATGATTCTTTTAGACAATGACCTAACTTGGACAAGCACCATGCACGTGGCTCTTCATTGATGATGTGTTGAGGAGGCAGAATCCTTTGGCTTGGAGTAGCACACGGGTGGAAACATCTGTCCTCCTCTAGGGAGGGTAGTGCATCTCAACCTAGTCTAGTGGCATCGACATCTAACTACGGGATGTTGTGGGTTGCAATAAAGCTTCAAAAGAGGGATAGTCTAGTGGTTCAAGAAGAAAAACTCCTTATGTACATGGTGCACCTTGTATATATGTAAAAAAAAGAACTTCAAAAAAAGGGGACATGCCTGATTGAAAATAAAATGCCTGCCAGGGTGTATATTTGTATAGTCAAATAAGCAAGGCATATGCTTCAAAGTCTCATAACAAGGAGGCCTGCAACTGGAGACTTGGCTACACTGTTCAAGCTCCACAGATATGTGACTAACTGGTCACAATCCATTCTCTTATCTACCCCTTCTTCTTGAGCTGGCTGCACTTGAACTTAGAAGGGAATACCCTACTCCTCGAGGAAAGAGTTGCTAGACCGGGGAATTAGAGTTACCTTATTAGAGGAGGTTGTTTCTTTGTCATCTCTGATGTGGAGAGCTATATTTCACTTACACGGTACAAGTAAGATTCATAGTCATAAGAATTTACGTATGAGGATTTGTTCTGATCCGACAGTTGAGGCGACCTGAATAGATACTTATGGAACTTAAAGTCTGTTAGGTCTTAAATTCAATTCCCAATAAGGTTCCACAAAATGATTAATCCAACGGTCGAGTCGAGCTCCATTTTCACTTTTTATTCATGACCTTGGTATGGAACTCAAAATCATTTCACTTTTTGCATTTCATTTTAGTTTCTTGGGGACGAGCATAGTTTAAGTATAGGAGGTTGATGAATCTGTAATTCATCACTCTAAAATTAGAAAATATAGCTTCGTTCCTAAGTAATTAGCTGCATTTCTCCATTTATTTTGCATTACTCTCATTCATGCATTTAGAATTAATGTTTGCATTTTAGCATGCATATTTGCATTAAATAAGAAGCCAATTTTTCTTGCAAATATCACTTGTACATTCACCATATTTTCCTTATTTGTATCTATTTTTCACTAACTCAGAATTGAATAAAATCATCGCTATAGTGTATATATTACTAACACTATTAAAGAAAAAATATCAATAAAATAATAACTTGTAAAATTGACCAATAAAACCCTAACTCTAGTTTGAGACTAAGAACCTTAAACATGAATATCTCTCTCATACGACTAAAACAAGATCAAATTTAAAGGAATCGGAGTCCGTATGTGAAACTTCCCTTTGTATATTGTACATATGTCCCATTTATTTACTTATTTTACATGTTATTTTCTTATTTATTAAAAAATCAAAAAAATAGATTAAGGTGTAAATATTATTTCATATTTTCTCCGATTTTCTTTGATTTTTATCCCATTTTAAAATGCTAAAAAAATTTGTAAAAGATAAAAATGCGGTATTTTATACCTATAAGATACCCCCAAATATACTTTGTGTACAGATGATTTATTTTGATTTTCGGTTCTTCATGAAAGTTGTAGATCTTCTCGAGACGAGAAACTTGTGTGTTGACTACTTTTCTATTTAACCTCTTCTGTTATTTTTTTATTTTTCTTTATATTTAATATTTTATGGAAGAGACACGTGGCACTCCTAGAGTCGCCACGTGTCACCCCCCATTTTTATTTTTTATTTCTTTGGTTTTATTTTATTTATTTAATGTTATTTATTTTCATTATTTTATTTATTTATCTTTATTCATTTATTATTTTTCTTTATTTATATTATTTATTTGGTTTCTTATTCTTATTCTTATTTTATTTATTTTCTTCTCTTTTTATTTTTTATTTTATTATTTACCTATTTATTTTTTATTATTTCTATTTTAATTTTATTTATTATTATTACCATTTTTATTATTTATTATTTATTTAATTTTAATTTTAATTTTTACTTTTTTTTTGTCACGTGGTCGCGCCCCTGCACGCCATGTGGCTTCTCCTCTCCTTCCTTCTCTTGTGCCCCTCCGACCCACTTCACGCGACAATGTGTGCACCTCGGGCAACCTCCCGCCCCTGCACACCTCCCTCACCCTCAACCCACTCTCTATAACCGCCCATCCACGTCGCCCGGCCCCGCGCCTCGCGGTGGGGCGTAACCACCCGCTCCCCATCTTGTGCACCCCCATCTCTCCCTCTCCTCCTCTAATCTCGTCCGGATAACTACATCCAACCACCCCCGTTGATCTCACAGCGCCCAACCGTCCATAAATGGGTGCTGCCACTGTCAATTGCACCTCATCCGTCATTTCCACGATGAGGGAGAGGAGAGCTCCTACCAACTATAGGTGACAACTAGGGAATTCTGTAGTTGAGCGACGACCCATCTTCTTCCCAAGAGAGATCCAAGGGCCTTAACGCTTATCGCATCTGCTCCGCATAGTTGCCCAGCTCAGACAAGACGGCTATCATGCGAATAACGTTGAGCTCCGTTGAGCTCAGCATCCCGGGCACTCGATCACTTCTTCAGGTAAAATCCTCTACTCCTCTTTTCCTCTATTCTTCTTCCTCCCTTATTTCTTTCCTTCCTTCTCTTCTTCGATCAATCTCTTCCCAAATCGCACCTTCTCCCATCGTCATCCACCTCTTAATCATACGATCATCCATCTTCCTCTATCCACCTTCACCATCATCGCTCTCCATCGATACCTTCACGCATTCGCTCCACTGCATCTAATCCTCCCTCGTCTCACTTCTCCGCTCTCCTCTCTAATCGCTATACCACCTCTACCCTGAGCTCTGTCCCTCGATCCTCATGTATAGGTCAAACTCCAACACCTGTCCAAGCACAAATGCACCATCAGCCTCCTCCGCTCGTACGCATCTTCATCGGATGTCTCTGCCACCAGCCTCCACTCGCACCCGACCTCACCGTGGGTCGCTCCCCTCTTGTGCCCGTGTGCAGTCACTGAGCCACCCACATCTGACCGCACCTCTTTCCAGGCCATCACCGCCTTGGGCCGCTTCGAGCTCCAGCTCTCCTCCACGGCCCCTCAACTCTGACATCGCATTGTCCAGTTCGCAACTCCATCACGGGGATCTCCCTCTGCCCTCCACGGCCCCAGGTCGTCTATCGACTGAGGTAATCACCCTCCTCCTGCGAGCGGCCATTGCCTTCGCACGCCATCGACCCCCTTCACCCTCTCGGGCTATGGGCCTCTACCCTCTTCGATCCACCCATCCCCCATTATCCCCCCATGCACGTTCTTTGCACGTGAGGGAAGGGGTAAATTGAGCATATGTCCCTCTAGTTCCTGTAAATAACAAAGAACCCCTGCTCACGTGCTTGGCGCGTGGGGCTGGGTGAAATTGCGTCAGAAACCCCACAAAGTCCAACAATTGCAAGAAGACCCCTCCCGTTGGAGATCACGTGCTTGAATGCATGTCGTTGGAGAACTTGCACAAAAACCCTCACGGGTCTAGGTAGTTAAAGAACATTGTTTTAATACTATTTTTACTTTTATTTTCTATAACTACACGGACACCCCAATGTTTATGCTCTAACTTGGACATCATTTTGTCATCATTTCATTAATACAAAATTAGCATGTTGTAGTCCAATTAATTATGTATCTACTGACTATTTATTTGGAATTTTGTGAGCAATCATTAATTAATTAAAATTATGTTGATGAAATATGGCATGTTTTACCCATTTGTGGTCTTAAATTCATGTTTAATTAATTCTTGCTCCGAAATTTATTCAAAACCAAAAAAATGATGCTCTAAATGTGTTTTAATTTATATCCAAATTTCATTGCAAATGGAAATGTCTTATGCCTAGAATAAATTTTTGAGTGACTTCAGTAAATGATTTTTAATTAATCCATGAACATTATTTTTGCGAAATTTTAACTCTCCTGGATTTCTTATTAAAAACATCTTTTAGAGATAAATAGTTCTTTTGAATAAATTGATTTTCTAGATTAATTAGGAAATAAACACTCACAATCGCTATGTTTCCGTTAAAAAATTCATAAAAAATCATATATTATCAGAAAATTCCAAAAAATCACTGTAGCTTCATTTCATCATGCTTAACTCCTAGTAAATTTTCATTAATTTTGCATTCTGTTTGTGTGAAAAATTGCAAAAAAATCCCTAAAAAGTTAGGCTTTTTCATTGTTGCATTTTAACTCAAAAATTCCAAAAAATTATATTTTGCATTAATCATTGGATTAGGTTTCTAGGAAAAATATAATTTAGCTAAATTGGATTAATTTCACATTAAAATTAATTTGGCTAAGTTGTTTGATTTCTTAATAACTTAATTCAACTGCATATTTGCATTTGCATTCTTATTGCATTAAAAAACTTCTGCTTGGAAAATCATGTGCTAAGTGTTCTAATTTGAACCGAAGTTGTTCCTTTGACTCCCTGGTTCGACCCCGGACTTGTTCGAGATATAAATTAAAGCCGAGACACTCCTCGCGGAGATTCCTTTCTCGATTTTGTATAATTGGCTAAGTGACATGATATAATGAGTACAAATTAATACACACATCTAGCATGTTTATCAAAAGCCAAGTTAGACCCCTTAGAGGGTAGCTCCATTTTACCCTATATATAGGGTTAAATGCTACCCCCACCTCCACTCTTATTTTTTCATTTCGTAAAATATTGTCTGAAATACTTGAGGGGATTTAGTTAACTAGATGACAATATGTTATCATTTAAATATCATGTAAAACAAATATTCCGAACCCATCCATCTAATATTGGTCAATTTCAATAATTTTGAGACTGTTAATTTGACAGTATTGGTAGGCGACTTATGGATACCCATTTTACACGGAATTTTAATAAAATATGGTGTCATGTAGTAATCTAAATCTTCCCATGTGTTTTCAGAATATATCTTAAGAAATAAAAAAAATAAGAATGTGAGTAGCTAAGTTGGCTTCCCCAACGACACACATTTTACCATGTATATATGGGAAAAATAGGATTGCCTTCTGTGGGTAGCTAATGGGCTGCCCCGCTCCATATTTCGGTGATTTTTTTTATTTTTTGAAAATGCCACAATGTATTTTCATCACTATATCCCTCTAATATGTCATTCTAATTTCGTCAGAAATAGCGACTCATATACCCTCCATTTAGAACAGGTCGATTACAACAATCCTAAGATCGTTAAAATTATCAGTTCTAGATGAATGATATAGAAGTCTCTATTCCTGACGAAATTGGAATGACATATTAGAGGGATATAGTGATGAAAATATATTGTGGTATTTTTTCTAAAAAAAGAATCATCGGAAAAATGAGGCGATGGCAGCCCATTGGTTGTTTTATATGTATGTATATGTATATGTATATATGAGTAAAATGGGGTTGCCCCCTAAGGGGAGCTAACTTGGCTCCCCCACCCTATTTTTCTCATTTTTTTATATTTTCATCATTATATCTATATATTATGTTACTCAAGTTTCGTGTGAAACAGAGAGTCCTACTTCCTCCACCCAGACTGCCATTTTTTAACGATCGCAGAATTGTTGAAATCAATCCCGACTGGATGGAAACCGTAGGAGTCTTTGTTTCGCACTAAACTTTAATGACATAATATAGGGATATAGTTATGCGAATCCACTGAAATATTTTTAAAAAATAGAAAATAGAAAAAATAGGACGGGGGCAGCCCCAGTTTATCCTATATATATGGGAAAAATGTGTTGCCCCAGGTAGCCAACGGGCTGCCCTCGCCCCATTTTACGTCGATTTTTTTTTGCTTTTTTCAAAAATGCCGCCATACATTTTCATAGACGTGTCCCTCTAATATGCATTCCAAATTTGTCAGAAACAGAGACTGTAATTTTAGCGGTCAGTTTCTGACGAAATTGTTGTAATCCACCTTTTCTAAATGGAGGGTATATGAATCTCTGTTTCTGACGAAATTGGAATGGCATATTAGAGTGATATAACGATAAAAATATATAACAATATTTTTGAAAAAAAAACAAAAAATTTAACCAACAAGTAAGGCGAAGGCAACCATTAGCTCATCCAAAGCAACTCATTTTACCATGTATACAAGAGTATACGTACAGGCTTCCTCTCCTCCATCCATGTCCCACTCACGTGGTGAGCATTTTGCAGGGAGATCCTTCCTAATCCAACGAATAGCACTAAGATCCCTACCTTTGGAACGATTTTAAGCGTGCTCAGTTGCTTTCTCAAATTTGCAAATAAGTCCACGTATAAGGTTTTTTTAATATGTATTTTAATCCAAAAGGTCATATAATTTGTAGCTTTAGATAATACAAACCTGGACTCCAATTATTATGATATTGATTTCATTTAGGGTGCGTTTGGTACGCGGGTTAGGACGGGTTAAATCGGTAGAGGGTAACCTGTTTTTGTATTTTAGTGCTTGGATAGAGGGTTAAACTAGGGGTGGGTTAGAAGTGTATTTTGTTGTGATATGATTGTATTGAAGTTTGAAAAAGTGAGTAGTTATTGTGATGTGATTGTATTGAAGTTTGGAAAAGTGAGTATAAGTGAAATAGTTTATAATTTTTATATGATATTATGGTATAATATATTATTTTTTGATGGAATTGATGATGGAGAATTGATTTATTTAATTTAAAAAAAATAAAAAATGGGCCCACATAGGAAAGAGAGGGGGTGGGTTAAGGGAGGTAAACTCCCGAAAGAGGAGTTTAACCCATGAACCAACTGGGGCCTTAAAGCTCGACTAGTTATCTTTCCACTGAGCTATGTTGGTACAATCTTGATATGTAATTAATTAGATATTTTTTGCTTGAAACCTAGGTTCCGAGTTTATTAATTCAATATAAATTTAAAGACATTGCTAAAAATATGAAATTAGGAGATGTTGTACCTTAATTGATGAGTAAACTTATAAATATATATCATTGAAATTCATAATCATTTGAGCCTATTGAATTTTTTATAGCTTGTCTGATACTTTATACAATATATCGATAAATTAAAATTACTATGGATGCCCCAAAATGATGTTCTACTTAATATGATTAACTAAATTTCTGATACTATGTTTTTATTTCTAAAAATTTCAAAAACCAAAATCTAGGTCATTGTACATTTGCATTATTCATCAATTCATCTTAATTCAAACAATTCCAAAAAATGATAAGTTGCATTTTCATTCCTGATTGTTTATATTTTGAGTTTTTGAAAAATGCCACATTTTTAACATAAAAAAATAAAAAATACCCCATACCTTGCATTAATTCATGTAAATTCAAATAAAATAAAAAATACCAAAAAATATGTGCTACAATCCTTTTGAATAACATAATCGATAAAAATAACTTTAGAACTTTTAGGGGCCACTTGCACCATAATTCCTATTTTACAAGTTTGTCCATTTACATTTGAAAATATTATAAAAACATAATTTTTATTTCTTTCTTTTAACTCTAATTCTTATATTTTCAAAAAAAATCCAAAAACACAATAAAATCATAAAAACCAAGACCTATTTTTCATTTTTAGTATATTTATCACCACCACCACTAGCAACAACACCAACAAAGCTATTTCCATATTATGTAGGGTCGGGTGCATGGATTCTTTGCCTCCATTCAGATCCATCTTAGGTCATTCTCAGGCTTAGATCCAAAAAACTAAGATCCCTTCGTATAGTCTCATTCCACCACTTTTGCATCCTTCCTCACCCCCTCTTAGCCGGCTCAACATCCCAAAACTCACATCTCCTCACCGGTACATCATCTGACCTTATTTGCAAATGGTCAAATCACCTTAAGCAATTTTTAAGCATCTTATTCTCAATCGGAGCTACATCAACTTTCCGTATGATTGCATCATTCCGAATCCGATCTTTACGTGCATGTCAACACATCCACCTTAGCATTTTCATTTCTGCTATTGCCATTCTCTTCACATGTCTATAGTTCACATGACAACATTCAGATCCATAGAGCATAGAAGGTTTCACAACGGCTTTATAAAACTTTCCTTTGATTTTCAAAAGATTTTTCTTATCACAGAGGACAGTAGAGGCTCCTCTCCATTTTCGTCAGCATGCATTTATTCTATTAGTAACATATCCATCAATTTCCATATCATATTGCAAAATAGATCTCAAGTATCTAAATGAATCTCTCTTCTGAATGTTATCATCACCAATCTTCACCTCGATTCCTTCACCATTGCTTCCATCAAAATTGCACTCCATATATTTAGTCTTAACCCTACTTATACAAAATCCTTTAGTCTCCAATGCATGTCTCCAAACCTCAAGCTTCTCAGTTACTCCATCTCTAGTCTCATCAATCAACACAATATCATCAGCGAATAACATACACCAAGATATCTCATCATAAATCTGACTTGTCAACTCGTTCATAATCAAAGTAAAAAGGAATGGACTCAATGTTGAACCTTGATGCAGGACAATGTTGATGTCAAAATAGTCAACCTTCTCAGACTGTATCCTTACACAAGATGAAGCCCTATCATACATATCTTTTATGAGGTTAATGTATAGAACATGTACTTGTCTCTTCTACAAATTTCTCCACAATATCTCCCGTAGGACATAATCATAAGCCTTCTCCAAATCAATAAAAATCATGTGGAGGTTCTTCCTTTTAACTTTATAAATCTCCATTGTTCTCCTCACCAAGTGGATGGCTTCAATAGTTGAGCGACCTGACATGAACTCGAATGGGTTTTCTTTTACTTTGGTAACTTGCCTCAGCCTTCTCTCGATCACACATTAATTCTCAAATTTTCATAGTGTGAACTCATTAGCTTGATACCTAACAATTTTGAATGTCTCCTTTGTTCGTATAAAGAGGCACCACGGTGCTTCTCCTCCAATCTTTAGGTGTTTTCTTGCTTCACCCTTATTATATAAGTATAACCCTTTTGTTTTGCTTCAGTATTTTTTATCACCATTAAAAATAACTTGAACCATGACTTTTGCTTTACCCTTATTATATAAGTATAACCCTTTTATTTTGATTGTTTTTAATTCAAAACCAATTAAAATTTTGCAAAATAAAAACTAAAAATACAAAAATACAAAATCAAAAACACAAAATTAATTGCATCTAGTATTACATTGACATCATTTGCATTATACACCTTGCAATCACATTGAACTGCATTAATTGCATTTGTACAATATTAGTTGCATTTCACATGAGTTTGACTTTGATTTCTTGCTAAGTAAAATAAAAATATAAACACTCTCTTCACACAGATATCCATCACATATTACAACATTTACTATGGCTTTTGAATGATCGATTTCTGTCGACTTATACTACAACCTAATTCAATTAAGATAGTGGAAATTGGTTTTTCAATGTACTAAGAAAATCAGTCAATGTAAAAATTCTAAACTAATCGATCACTTAAAGTGGCTTGGTCAATCAACTTTGGCCATTAGAATTTTTAGACTGATCGATCACCCTTGCAGACTGACCGTTCAACTTTTGGTGATGTTCTTTATAACCTGATCGATCTCCCTCTTGATTTGATCGAGCACTAATTGATCAATTAACTTTACTCTATGATCGATCAACTTTTATTATAGGTTATTCATTGATTGATAATATACATTGATCCAATCAATCACTTTTCAAATGCAACCTCTAACAATCAGCAACCTAATCAATGACCATTTATTATCAAAATGATCGATCAAACACCTTTTGATTGATCAACTTTTTGCATTAACTGATCAACTGTTTTTTCAAGGACCTTCTAAACGTTATTATTATTTCTATTTTGGATCCCAGCAACTATATGTATCCTATAACGACTACATTTTCTCTATAACCTAGAATACATTTCATTCTCTCAATACACGTTCAAGAGGACTCATATTCATTGTATGCTTTGTTAATAAGATCATTTTGTGTTTAGGCCTTAAGAGAAGCCTACTACTTCCGCTTTAGCCATTCGAGCATCACTCTCTATGACTTGTTGATAAATTCCTCTCAAGCGATTCAACTCGAGCTATGATCAGGGGCGGAACTAGTATACATTATGGAGGGGCCATGGCCCCTCCATGATTATTATACATCACTTATATAATGTATTAAGTTTTTAATATGGCCCCTCCTGGCCCTGGGACTCCAGACTCTTCGTGGAACCCCCATTCTCTCGCACCCTGAGGCTTTAGTGGTTCGCGATGAGATAGGATTCACCCGCAGTTACTTCTTTTTTGTTGGTTGCGACTACTTTCCTGCTATCCGAAACTTCCTCTCTCGCCGAGAAATGAGAGGATGGGATGCCACATTCATTAGTCACTGCTCACTCTCTCACCTAGAAAAAGACAGAGAGGTTATGGCCGAAGACTCTCACTCTGTCTGTTGACGTAGCTTATTGAGTAGACGCTTCGCGATAAGAATGGATAGACAGTCTACTAGTCTCACTCTCTTGTTCTGACCCTTGCTCGTACTCATGCTTCTTTTCCGTGGTCGGTTGACCCCTGGCCTAATAATGCCTTGCCTTCTCTCCCACCTTCTTTCTGATAGTTAGCTTTGCGCAGGAATCATGCCGGCTGCGGCGGCGATCGAGCACGATTTAGAGGTCCCAGCATGGACTATCAGAGCAGCTTGAACATATAGTCAAGAAAATAGGGCAGGGATATAGATATTTGGCCAGTCCCAACTCTTTTCTTGCTTAACTTGACCCCGTCATATATAGTGACAGAAAAAATCTTGGCTGGATTCAGGATCGCTTCAATTCACGCGTATAAGTAAGAGTGAGTTCGTGATGATGGAAATGAGAACTGCAAATAACGGTTTCGTGATTCGGCTATAGTATAGTTAGGCGTTGAACTAGTAATTCTGGGAAATGCGCTTTAGGAAGGGCTAATACTGAGAAGCATATTAAGACCATGTTACATGCTTGTAATATATATAAATAGGGGGCATTGTCATGATCATCCGAGCTTTCTAGCCTGAGTCAGATCTCCTTTAGCTTTCACCTTCGGACATTTGCCAAGACTGATTATTTTTATTGTTCTAAGAACAAGTAATTCCGCCATATAATAGCGGAATTACTTGTTCTTAGAACAATAAAAATAAAGAAAGAGAGAATCAAACTAAAGAAAAAAATGGGGGACTGATTGCTTCTCACTAGAATATCCATAATTCAAAAATATCCATAATTCAAATTCTAGCAAGAACGAATTTCTAAAATCAAAATATTCTATTTTGGAATCAGTTGGAATTGGAAAAAAATCCTATCATAGGTATCCCATTGACTTGAGTTTCGAAATACAACTATTAGAATAATTCATAATTTGATTTTAAAATGCTTTGCAAAACGATCAATTAAACAATTAATACAATTCGATTACTCAATTAGTAGTACCTTTAAAGTCCACTCCTTCCCCATACTACGAGTGAAAGGGAAAATGTAAAGACTACCATTAAAGCAGCCCAAGCGAGACTTACTATATCCATGTAAATTATGTCCCCTATCTTCTTTATGAAATGAAGGAATTATTCTATTATTGATCACCAATCATAGTGGAATCAATGGTGCAGAGTCAAAATAGGATTTTGACTTAAAGCTATTATGGATGAAACAATCATAGTGTAACCCGCGCTTCACGGCAGATAATAAATTGATAATATAATATAAATTTAAATAATAATTTGTAATATTTAAATTAAAATTAAAAATGAATAAAATGAAAAGGAGTAAAGGGAATAAATATGTTGTACGGAATTAGGTAAAAAATTTTAATATATAATTTTCATCTAAAAAAATTACATATTTATAAAAAAATGAGGAAGATTGTGTAGTTTTATAAAGAGATGGATCTTGTAGATAATAATCTCATTGTATATTTGATCAACATTGTAATTCTTTATTATGAATTGAATGAAATATGTAGTGATTTTTTAAAATATATCTTATATGTGCACCCTTCCATATTATATGGCACACATTCATATATGTGCACCCAAAGGTGCTAAATACAGTTAAAAATAAATATTCAAATACATATATGTTGTTCCTAAATCCTAACGTCGAATACAAAATCTAAAATCAATGGATTTTAGATAAATGAAATAAAATTCAAAGGTAATAGGTGAAATTTGCAAATGCAATAGAAAGGATCCATACTTAAGGTGTTGATATGTGCTGAATTATATATATTTTAAAAAAATAAATGAAACTTTCTACCATCTATTTAATTGAAGGTTTATTTAATAAATATTTTTTTTAGAAAAAGTCCCACATGTAAAGAAACGAAGATGCATTTTTTGATGATTATTAACCAATAGAACTCTTGCATAGGATTTTAACATGAAATGTTAGAATGATTTGATTTGTCGTTCTAATAAATTATATTAGATTAAAATTTTTAAATATGTAAAATAACGGATTGGACCGAACCATTGTCAAATGTGTATATTATATGGGTGTCAATACATTGTATATACGTGTGATTCTTTTAAATGTCATGTGTCATTTAATATATTCGTATGCGATGCCATGGATTACATTTTTAAGAAATATGAAAGAGATGACATATTAAAATTTATAACTCTTTTTCTTATTCCATTGTACTTATTTCGTCCAAATTCTCTATACTCAAATTCTTTATTGTTGTTTCAACAACCAACAACACATTAATTAGGAAGGATAAGAAAGATGAATTTAGGATTAAAATATAAAAAATACAACATCCATTCTAACAGATTCCTTTATATAAATCTAACACAATAATCAAACTATAATATGAATGTCAAACGATGTGAACATGAGAATATGTTATTTTTAAGGGAATATGTAAATATAAAAAACTGACGTTTTTATGAAGTGTAGTGAAATATATGGACATCAGTGCAAGTGTTTAATAGATTGGATTTGAAAAATAAAATTCACTAAAATTGAATAGGATGCGACTAAATCAAAATCTAATCCATTCAAATTCATGTCAACCCATGTTTATTACAATTCGTATGAACATTGCACGTTATTAATGATCGGTGATCAGAAGGTGATTGAATTTATAAATAATTACTCTCCCTAACTGGTAAAACATGGTGGCCATCGGGAGCTCCTCTCGTAAGGTCGTGATCTCACTTCCTCAACTTATTGGCTTTAATTGTAATATTTCGTACATAAACATGTAGATACATACATACATGCATAAACACACATATAATGATAGTGCTTTGAGTTCAATTTTTATGATATATTGTAGCATGTACACTTCAAATATCAAAAAACACATGGATTGATTAAATATTTAACATTATTTAACCTTATCAATTAATTATTGTTGTATTTACAACGTATCTACGAAGTATTTATCAAAATATACATTAATTTACATTATAGATGAATGGATGAAGAATTGTTTTTGAATATTTACATTTTATATTTCAAAAATTAGTAGTTGTAAATAAAAAAAATCCAATATACATTTTTCAAATATTGAAACATTGGTATAAAATAACTAAACAAACATTAAAAAGTTCTAAATAATTAATTAGGGAGTAAAATACCAATTAAAATATCAAATGAATAATATAAAGTGGATATAAAAAAACTTAACAATAATAATAAATCATCAAAAGATTAAAATAATAAACTAAGACTTTTAAATAAAAAGTTAAGTGAGTAAAACATCTTTGGAATAAATTAATCAAGATCCAAAAATAGCAACTTTACATAAAATAACTATTAATTGATGGTTCTAACCAAGGTTTTAAAAATCAGACCGGACATTGAACCGGTCAGTCTTCGGTTTGGTCCAACCGGGTCGAACCGTCGGTCCAAACCAGTCAGACCATTGATGACGTCACCATGACGTCATCATTCTCATCGTCTCGGAAAAAATCGGACCGAGCTTAATTTACTGATCAGACTGGTCGAACCGGTTTTTTGAACCCATAAAACCGGATACATATATGTATGTATATATTTATATATCAATGAAATAATCATTAGAAATTTCAAATCTTTAAATAGAATAACATGATTGCCTATTTCGAGTAAAACTATACAAAGTTAATCGCATTTTCTAGAATTATATATGAGTATAATATTGTAATCATTTATTTATAGTTGTTTCAAGAAAATTACTTTAAAAAGTATTAGCATAACATATATTCCAAAAAAGAGAGGGACATACCATATATCGTAGAAGTTAAGAAGGGAATATATGATAAAAACCCCATTATTTCATTATTTAAACTTTTTTTTGAAAATTACCAAACCATCAAAACTGGGTCAATCCGGGTCAACCCGGTCCGACCATCTGGGTCAACCCGGTCTGACCATTGGTCGGACCCGGTTTTTTATTATTTATTTTTTTGAAATTAATTATAAAGAACCGACCGAACCGACCGGATGAGAGCCGGTTCCCGGTCCAACCGGTCCGACCGGCCGGTCCGGTCCGGTTTTTTATATCATGGTTCTAACATTAAGCAATTTACATACATGTAATACGCAATCACCGATAAACTAAAAAGGCAATATATGTATATATATTTAAGAATTACTAAATAAAGATTTGTTGTTTATATGTATTTTTACGGATTTATTTGAATTTTTATGGATTTTAAATATTAATATGTAATTTTTGTTTTTTTATTTACTTAAAAAGAAGATGAGCTTAATTTTTATAACTATTTCAATCTACTATAAGGTGGAGTAATATGTATTTACAGATATTTTTGTTTATTTTCTACTAACATATTTTATTTAATATAAAATTTATAGTTATTTATTGATATAATGAATGTGGATATAATTATAAATAAGAATAAATTATAAGTGAACATGTGTAATATCAATGAATTGCAGGGATATCGTCATAAAAAACTTCACAGTTTACGTATTCTATTTATATAAGGAGAGAGAGAGAGGGAGGGATGAGAGAGATCGTGTACATGGAGAGAGAGAGAGAATGGTGGTCGCGGTTAAGTGCAAACAGGGAGAGACACGGGGAGATTCTAAAACGGGGAAAGGGAAAACTCTGGGGAAGCCATGTGTCAACTTGTGGAAAGAGAGAGAGGGAGGGATGAGAGAGATCGTGTACCTGGAGAGAGAGAGAGAATGGTTGCGAGGGTTAACGTGCAAACAGGGAGACGCGGGAAAATTCTGAGGAAGCCACATGTCAACTGCTGGGTAAAAAACCCAACTTTAAATAGGTATATAGATAGTGTTGTTAGAGAAAGATTGTAGATTCATTAAATGGTTAAGTGGTAGAGTGGCATGGCTATTATTTTGGAGACCATGGTTCGAATTTTATCTCCATCCATTTTACTTTCTTTTATATGGTTTATCCAATCACTTCCAAAGTATTAAAATAATTTGATATAAAATTGTATTCGAGTCAGGGGTGGAACTACTATACATTATAACCCCCCATGATTATTACACGTCACTTATACAATGTATTAAGTTTTTAATGTGTCCCCTCCTTAATTGTATTATAATTAATATTGTTAGAGAAATGTTGCAGAATTATTAAATGGTTAAGTGGTAGAGTGACAAGGCTATTATTTTGGAGTCCAAGAATTATCAAATGGTTAAGTGGTACAGTGGCAGGGTTCGAATCTTATCTCCATCAATTTTACTTTCTTTTATATGGTTTATCCAATCACTTCTAAAGTATTAAAATAATTTGATATAAAATTATATTCGAGTTTATTTATCTCTCCCATTATTTTTATTATGCTTTATAAATAAAATAAATTTTATTGTTTCCTTTTAACATGAACTTTCTTGTTTCAAAATTTCACTTGATAATGCAGCCTTTTTAGGATGGATTTAGAGAGGCTTAAATTAGTATATTTATCTAATTTTAAAAATAGCCACGAAAAATACCAATCTATTTGAAATTCTAACATTAATAATAGATTTAAATTCTACATTTATCAAGATTGAAAGAGGTTCATTTTAAAAATATTAATTCTATTTAAAAAAATCGTCCAAATATACATAGAATTTTCTATTTTTGAGCATACATAATAGTTTTATACTTGGCCCCTCCTTGATGAAATTTCTGATTCCGCCCCTGGCTATGATCAATTTCTTAGTAAACATTATCATTTTTTGTTTTTTTGATGTATATTCCTACTATGCTTATTATTGACATATATGTGTAGTATATGAGATATGTGGCTTGATGAAAAGAAAAATAAGAGTATATGTTTCTCTCTTAACATCTATTTTGCAACAATGTACTGTTTTATTCATGTTTGCCGGTCACTTGCTATTTGATCCAAGTTTATAGGTTTCGTGGTGTTTGATCAAGCATGTAGGAACTTTGGTCTTTAATAGAAAGTTGAATCCTTTGGCATTTGATCCAGAGAAGTGTAACATGTGTAATCTAGAGTTTTATAAGCCTTTAGTGCGTGATCCAAAGAATCTTTTAAATATAGTTGAGTTATCCGATTTGTTTAGTTGTGTTTGATTGCATTCAGTATTTCAACTTCACATATGCTCTTTCAAATGTGTTTTGTTTTCAAATTAGTTGATTTATTTATGAGTTCATTTTCCATATAATCCAACTAAATCATATATATTGATGTTATGTCATTTGTGTCATTAAGATTTTTCTCTTACCATTGTTGTTTGGGGCTCTAGCATGGTGGATTGCTTTTTTGAGAGATTCCGGAGCAGTGGTAGAATTGCGAAGGTTATATGCAGTATTGAAGAAAACATCTGTATCTTTTAAGATATGTAGTACTAGTGGAGTAATAGTTGAAATAGTAGAGTGGAACCTATTGATGCTTAGTTCAAAAAAGGCAATTCTTCTAACATCTTCCTCATGAATTTCTTCCGAAGATGCTATAAGAAATTTATTCATACATACATTCTATGGAAGAGCTAAATGGATTTCAATCAAAATATTTGTGAGTGTGAGGATGATAATGTTGATGCACTCATAATATGTCATCTTTGTGGTATAAAATACTTGAGATGACATAGTAGTGTCATGCGTAATAACGTGAGATCCTTGACGATAATATCCATGCATGCATCTTCTTTGTGAATTTCTTGCCCTGGATAAGGAGCGCAATCCTTGAAGGTCGATGACGTCTGCACCTTCCTTATCACATATCTCAATCCCTTGCTTTCCGTTGTGGCCTCGACCGCCATGTCCCTCGAGAGTAGATCCTCTGTTGTACAACAGGGATCTGCTGTAAACCAGGAGTGTGGGCACACTCCCTGTTTACAGCAGATCCCTGTTGTACAACAGAGTTTGCTCTCCATGTTCTCTCCATCATCATGCACCTACACCTTGTTTAGACCATGTAGCCTCACACGTGAAGCATCTACAACGAGACGCGAGGGTTGAGTGATCTAAGATCGACATTGTGAGAGATACCTCGGTTGATTATGAAGAAAAAAGATTCAAGATTACGAAGTAGAAGGTATTTTATTTATTAAAATTTTCTAGTATATATGGCCTTCTAAATGTCAATGATGAATGGAGAGAAAAACTATTATTGAAGGACGGAGACGACGCCATCAGTGAGCAACGTCGGAAAAAGAATGAGATGTGATTTGGGAGAGGGCACCCTATGCGAGGTAATCGTTTTTTCTGTGTTTTGTTCCCCTCCATATGGAGATGTATTTATAGGCATGTTGTGCCCCTCGCATAGTCCGCCCCACTCCTCCCACGCCCGATTCACGCGAGTCTCACGCGAGACTCAACCCTCGCGCAACTGCAGCCTCGCGTAACTGCCGGCAAAGGCTTGAGCGCGAGGTCACTTCATATTTAAACATCTCCCACGTGATCGAAGCGATCAAATATTCTATACTCCCACTATTTGTGTAGTGTACATGGAGATTTATCATGTGAGGATCATTATCTATGAAACCTCTTCCTTGACTCAAACATTCCTGAGTCCCATTAAACCAACATATTCAATGTATGTTCCTGCAGCTATTCCCTTGGTTAGGGAATCAGCCAACATGTCACTGGTGGGTATGTAGGTTACCGTGATTTCTTGCTTTTCCACTATATCTTGTATATAGTAATATTGGATCTCAATGCGTTTTCCTATATAACTATTAGCTCCACTATTGATCAAGCTTATCGCAGCTTGATTGTCGCAATACATTTCAATTGGTCCTTTGACAAATTCAAAGCTTAGATTCTCAAGAAAATGCCTGATCCACACGGCATGAGTGGTGGCCATGCTACATGCAATGTACTCAGCTTCATGTGTGTGCCGAGATACACATCCTTGTTTCTTGCTACCCCAAGAAACGGCTACACCACCAAACATGAACAGGTAACCCGATGTGGATTTTCTATCATCCACATCCCCTCCAAAATCGGCATCGGAGTATCCTACCATTCTACTTGATACACAAGTTTTAGATGTACCGTCCCTTTCAGATATTGAAGAATCCTCTTTACAGCTTTCCAATGTGCTGGACCGGGATTGCTTTGATATCTACTGACTAAGCTCACTGGATAAGCTAAGTCATGTCGAGTACACATCATTTCATACATTAGACTTCCAACCGTTTGTGCATATGGTACATTTAGAGGTTTCTGCCCTTTCTGGGACACTGACTCTTGCCGAGTCTCTTTCCCGTCACAAGTGGTGTTGGAGCTGGAGTGCGATTCTGCATTCCAAATCTCCTTAATATAGTATGAAAATATCTTTCCTGACTAAGGCTCAATGTCCTTGAGTCCCTGTCTCTTGTTATTTGAATTCCAAGAACATAGGATGCTTCGCCTATGTCCTTCATCTCAAATTCATTGCTCAATTTATGTTTGATTTCATTCAGCATTTGCATGTCATTACCTGCAAGAAGAATGTCATCCACCTTCAATGACATGATTGCAAACCTGCTCCCACTCTTCATGACATACAGGCAATTATCCAATTTATTTGAAACAAATCCAAGTTGGATAACTTTCTCATGAAATTTGAGATACCATTGCCGTGAAGACTGCTTCAAGCCATATAATGACTTTCTTAACTTGTAATCCTTTTTCTCCTGACCTTCAACCCAAGATCTATCAGGTTGTCGCATATAAATCTCCTCCTTTAATTATCCATTAAGGAATGTCGTCTTCACATCTATTTGGAACAATTCCAAATCCATATATGCGATTATGGCTAAGATCATCCGAATGGATGCAAACTTAGCCACTGGAGAGTAGGTTTCCTGGAAATATATTCCATCTTGCTGCGTATAACCCTTGGCAACTAATCTAGCTTTGTATTTGTCAACAGTAGCATCGACTTGGTACTTCTTCTTGAATACCCACTTACATCCTATGGATTACCTACCTTCTGGAAAATCACATAACTCTCATATACTATTTCGTTCGATTGAGTCCAATTCGTCTGTCATGGCATCCGACCATGATTCCGACTCATATGAAGCCATAACTTCATCAAAGGATATGGTATCTATACAATCCATGACATCCTCATCTACAGAGTAACATGACACCTCACATCCATAGAAATAGTAATCTTCCATCCATGCGGGCCGTGTTCTGGGTCTCTTGTTGCCGATTATACTCGTGGGTTGTGTGGGTCCACCCACTTCCTCTAAAGGATCATCATATTCCATAGGTTCATTCTCTACATTTGGATGATCGATATCATCCTCAAGTTCTCATATAATGCTCAAGTCGTCTTCATTTTCCTGTAGGATAATCAGAGGATCTGATTCCTCTACTTCATGCTCCTTTTCTTGATGAATTTCAAGGAAAGTAGCAGCACGCCTTTCGATCGGACCTTTAGTTTCATGGAAGAACCTATATTCTTTAGAATTCTCACTATATCCAATAAACTTGCACTTTAATGTCCTGAAGTCTAGCTTGTCTCTAAGCTGACTCGGTACCAAAACATGTGCTACACATCCCCATTTCCGGAGATGGCCCAACTCGGGCTTTCTTCCATTCCATATTTCAAAGCTGACTTGTCCTGAAGTCTAGCTTGTCTCTAAGCTGACATGGTGGGAATCCTATTCTGTATATAGTTCGCAATCAACACTGCCTCTCCCCAGAATTTCTTGGAGAGTCCTGAGTGTGAAAGCGTACACCTTACTGTATTCATCAAAGTTCGATTCTTTCTTTCTTCTACACCATTCTTCTATGATGTATAGGGCATTGTAGTCTGCCTATGAATGCCTGTCTGAATACAGTAATCCTCAAACTCCTTTGAGGCATATTCCCCACCTCTATCTGTCCTAAAAGTCTTGATTGATTTTCTCAATCTTGTCTCCACTTCTGTCTTATATCTCTTAAATGTTATAAGTGCTTCTGACTTTCTTCCTAAGAGGACATAGGAGAACTTTGAGTAATCATCAATGAGTGTTATAAAGTAATCCTTATTTCTATGTGTGCTGACACTCAGTGGTCCACATATGTCCGAATGAATCAAACCTAGTAGCTCTGTTGACCGAATTCCGGTTGAGAAGGGTCTTCTCGTCATTTTGCCTATCAAACAGTGTTCACAGGGCAATGTCCTTGAACCCGTGATCTTAGGCAACAGATTTTCCTTAATCATTTGATCCATATTAGAATTTCCTGGATGACCCAATCTCATGTGTCACAAGTCATAGTCAGACAAACAACATAAGGAATACTCAGAAGAGATATTCATTGATTCATGGGAGTTTATTACAGGAAGACAGAACAGGTCATGCTCGGCCACAAACTTTCCCATTGAATAGACCTTCTTATTCTTGCCTATAGATACACATTTATTATAAAAACAGACTTCGAAATCCTTCTTGAGTAGCACTGGGACAGAGATCAGATTCCGACATATCCCTGGGGCATATAGTACATCATTCAGTACCATAATGCTATCCTCAGGTCAAGTCCGTATGTCCTAACACCTTCCACGTCTAGGTAGGTGTTGTTCCCCATGAAGATTCTCTGTTCTCCTTTGTTCAGCTCCTTGAAGTCCACCAGGCCTTCCTTCGTCTTGACGATGTGTCTGGTTTCTCTAGAGTCGATCCACCATCCGTCACTGTCTGTGACGATGGAGTTGCATTCTACAACAGCCGTGAATTCCATTTTCTACTTGCTTTTATTTTTAGGCTATTTAGAATTTCCTGACTTCTTCTTGTTGGGGCAATTGACCTTGAAATGTCCATATTTACCGCAACCGTAACAAGAGTCACGCGGGTATTTTCCACTCTTTCCCTTGAAATTCGTCTTGGAGGGGCCTAGCCTTTTTTGTGTATCACATTAGATTCTTCTTCCTCCTCCTCAACCTCAAAGATCTCGACTTTCGATTGAGAGGTCTTGTTCGATCGCCAGCTGTGCAGGTAGGTCCATCACACTCTTTATATTGTCGTTCATCCTCAAGAATGTAGCAACCGTGTTGAATGACAGCGAGAGACTGATGAATCTCGTATTCATCATGCTAAAACCCATCTATTAAACCCCTGTCTTAAGTAATCCAATAAAAATCTCCTTTAATTCTTTATTTTTATCTTGTCTTATATTGTGTATAATTAATCCTCAAATTATTGTATTTAATTTCTCTTATTTTTCTTGTATTTATTTTATCATCAAAAACTCCTAAAAATTAGATATATTAATCGTCCATAATTTATTGACCTTTAAAAAGACTAAAAAATACAAAAACAAATCAAAAGACAAAAGTCAGTGTTTTTAGCCCCTTAAAAATACCCCCAAAAATGCTTTTTGTACAAATGATCTCTTTTGGCTTTTTATCCAACATGAAAGGTGTAGATCTCGTTGAGACGAGCAACTTTCATGTTTTGATTTTTTCCTAATTTTACCTCTAACTATTTCTTTTATATTTATCTTTGTATTTATCCTCTGAATTTTCTCATTGGGCCACGTGGCACTCTCTGGAGTCGTCATGTGGCCCGCCTCTTCTCTTGACACCCGGCCTCTCTGGCTGTCGTTGGATCCACTCCAGCCCGCCTCTTCTCACGCCACCCGGTGCCCATCTGGGCCATCTGATCCACTCACCCCCGCCTCCATCTCAGCCCTCCATTGCCACGTTAATCACAACCGTCAGATCTGATTACCAGATCTAATCCTAACCACACAGACCCGCCTCATCTGCAGCCGTTGGATTTATTCCCTATCTTACAACTTCCCTTGTGCATGTCTAGCCTTCTCCACAGCCATCCCATCACTCTTTATCCTACGCTTCCCATCACGCCACATCACCCCACTATTTCTAACCGTTGGATCTCTTCCATCGCCCAATCTCAGCCGTTCACTCTCGCTTCGTTCCCAGCCGGCCGATCAGATCTTAAGGATCTGATCTCCACCCTCTGCTCTCGCACCCATTCCAGCCGTTGGATCGTGAGATCCAACGGCTCGATCATCGTCTCCTACCTCTGTAACCCCCCTTCCCCAGTCATTATACCTCGCCAACCCATTGCCCCCTTCCTTTTTTAACACACGCGTCCGACCACTTCTCCCTCTTCTAATGACCACACCATGAAGCCTCATCCTCCGCCATCTTCGCGCGACCACCATCAATCTCCGCCATCACTCCCATGCCATTAAAACACCACCTCAATATGCCTCGCCATCGCGTAACCTCCGTCCACCCCCCTCCTATAAAATCGCCACCTCCACCGCCATCACCAGTATCCACCATCCACGGGGCTACGCCCTAGCTTCCTCCGCCCTCCGGTGACAGCGGAGGGCAGTGTCGTCGAAGAGACGACGGGCGCCATCCCTCGATATGATCCATGGTCATAGGACCATGCTGCGACCGCCTAGTGCGTCGCTGAGCACCGTACCCTAGGCTGAGTACGACGTGCGACGACCCGAGCTCCAATGGAGCTCATCCCAAGCCTCCCCGACCACCTGCTTCCGCACCTCGCTCCGGCCATGTAACCCATTCCTTCCTTTCTTCTACTTTCTCCAAATTATCACCGCACCTTAGATCACTTTCACCGATCCATGCTAAAATCCCAAGCATCGCAGCTCCATCGTCTTCTTCGCCACCCACCTTCGACGCCACCTTCCCTTATCCAGAGTCCCCTTCGCTCCGACCCATCTCCTCCTCCCCTTCGCCGGAGGAGGAGCAGTGGCCTCCACTCCCGTCACTCCAGGGCCTCCACTCACCTCACAACTCCATCACTTCACATCACGTATGCTTCGGCTATCAACTGACCCTTGCATGACCCTCAATGGCCGGAAATTGCATCGGAGCTCCTTCCAGCTTATCTCCTCCGGCAAAGCTCCACCAACCTACACTTCCGACCAGCCTTGGAGCTTCACAGCACCTCCAGGTTTCTCGCTAGGAGATCATCCATCTCCTCCGACCTTCAGGCGAGCGTGCGGACATTGGCGGAGCTCTATGGGGCACGCCGGAGCACCGCCTCCTCCGGTAGGCTCGCGACGAAGGATGAAGAACAGTTGCCGTCCGATCATCTGGATCGGACGGCCAGGGTTATGACACATGGTGACCTGAGCCTCAGTCCGCACCAACAGGCTTGGGTCAACCGAACCTCGAGCCAAACCATCTGATGAACCCACGTGGCCCGAGCCAGAGGTGTCGTCCTGAGCCTGGGACCTCACGTGCATCGCACGTGAGGGCCTGGGTAAATTGCACGAAAGACCCTGGTGTTTTTGATATTTGCAGAATGGTCCCCAGGCACGTGCCTCACGTGCGTGTCTGGGTAATTTATAGGGAAGCCCTCCAACTTTTCAGAAATTGCAAAAATGCCCCCGTGCATGGAAAATTTATGAAGGGGTCCAGGCGGATTTTCTTATTTACATTTAGGTCCCTTCAGGGATCTAAATGTAATATTTATCATTTATTTTTCTTGCATTTTTATTACAATTATGCCCCTGCATTGTTTTCTTCATAACTTGAGCATCGTAGGTCCAAATTGCATGATTTTAGTGTCGTTTTGATCCTTGTTTTGTCCTCTACATCATATCATGTTTAATTTTCTCATTTGCCTCTGTTTTAAATGAAGTGAATTTTTGTGATAGATGTTGGTTCTGCTCTCCTTGATCTTGCTATGATTTGATGACTACTCTTCATATTGTGATTAGATCGACCTTTATTTCTATTTCTATATTATGGTGCTCATATTTTTAGGGTATTTTTATAATACTTTGTTTGGCATACATGTAACCTTGCATAAACACTCATTCATCACTTTTAATTGCATAAAAACCAACTAAAAATTGCATACATCATGGCATTGCATCGTAAGTAGAATAGTGCATCTTGCTGACCTGAAATTAAGAATTTATTCACGCATGTGCTTCATGAATCAAAATTCGATAAATAAATTAGGTAGTTGTGTCCCTGTGTTTGACCTTGGTAGACTTGCCAAGTATAAATAATCCACAACATTCAAACGAGTGTAGTTTTTGCTGAACCGAATTTGCCTCCTATGCTACGATAATTCATCACTTTTAAAGAGGCAAATTCGGCGTTCATCAGAGACTTCCTAAGATGGTTGCTATCTACATCCTCTCCGGAATTGGATATTCAGCAGCCGCCAGATCTTTAGCCATCACGATCATCTTGTTCACGTGCTTGAGGATGCTTTCAGGATCCTTTATTCTACACATGTTATACTTGTGTAGAAGAAGCTGGACGTTCACTTTCGATTTGGAGTGATATTTCTCCTTAACCGTAGTCCAGAGCTCATACGCTGATTTACAGGTCTCGAAGACCCGAATCAGATTCAACTCCATATGGGTCAGCATAAAACTTTTAGACCTGTTATCTGTTTTCTCACACTACTCGTGGGACCTAATTTCTTCCACAGTTGGATTCTCAGCTAATATAGGGTCGGGTTTGTCTATTATGGAGTGTATGCTATCATGTAGCAGACCAAAGTAGATCTTTCTACTCCACATTTCATAATTAGTACCGTTAAGGTACTCATTTTTTCCTACCTCAGTGGCAATTGTCTTGCTTGTCATTTTAAATATAATGAAATAAATATAGGATTGTATGAGATTTATACTATCTTGCGGGGAAAAAACTTAACAAAGCATATGGACAAAGAAAGTAATTTAGGTGCTTAAACAATTAAAAAAATATACAAGGAGATGTATATCAAGAATTTTTAAAAAAACTTCTAATCAAATAAAAAGAAGAAATATGTGAACAAGGTTAATTAATACTTAATCCCTTAATTTAAACTTTGATTAAGCAACTTCAATGAAGGCACTTGTTGATTTGAAAAACTTATTGACAATTAAAAAACTAACTTGCAATATTACAAAAAACTTAATAACAATTATAGCTAGCTTTAATTTTTTTATCTTAATGCAAAACAAAATAACGAACAAGTTTCATAACAATCAGAGATAATAAAAAAATCCGACTGTTATACACGAAAAAGTAAGATGAAACTATGTTAATAACTACGTGAACGGTTACTGATAGTCAATAAAAGATCCTTTTTAATTACAAAGAAACACAATCAATAAAAAAATTAAGATAATATTGGTATAAGATGGAATTTAAACACAAAATTAATTTTTTTAAAACAAAAACTTGGGGTTGTGTTAAGCAAAAATATTAATTACATAAACTATTAATTTTTTAAAGAACTTTTGAGATTAAAAAAACTTAATAAAAAACTTTACAACTTACAATTAGACAAGATTTTTTTTACACTATAAGGGTAAAAAAACTTAACTTAACCTATTTCAAGGGACAAACTATCTTGATTTTAATATACAATAAAAAAACTTAATACAGTTTTTTTAAAACGTAAAAGGGCTAAACCCTCCAACAAAAAACATGTATGCTAATCCCTTTTTTTAGCAAATTAAAAAAATCTTATAATAATCTAAGATCCGTGAAAGAGAAAAAAAAGCACACTGAGCATGAGCAAAAAAACTTACTTTATTGTATTAGTTTCAAGCAAAATAAAAAATTACATGAAGTGGAAAAAACACGTTATGGAAAGGGGCAGTTCACGTTAAAAAATAGGGCTTTTCTTGTTAATAAAAAACAGGGACAGTTCACGTTATAAAAAAATTGCAGGGGCGGTTTAAAAAAAAAGAAAACCTTGATTTAGGGTTTGATGTTCCCTGAGAAAAGAAGAGGGTGGCGACTCTTCTTTGTGAAAGGGGCCAGCCGCACACGACCGCGCGTTGACGAGGGCAACCAAGGAAAGAGCGAGTCGTCGCCGGCGGTTGACGAAGATCACGATCGGATGCTGCTCTGATACCAGTGAAGGACGACGACGAGCAACGTCAGAAAAAGAATGAGATATGATTTGGGAGAGGGCTCCCTATGCGAGGTAATCGTTTTTCTGTGTTTTGTTCCCCTCCATATGGAGATGTATTTATAGGACGTGTTGTACCCCTCGCATAGTTCGTCCCACTCCTCAATTATATACTACTGCTATTTTATTTTCTTTAACTATAATTAGTATTAATTATTTTACAGAGGATATACAAAATGCAGAAGTATTATTCTATTGGGAATGTTAGCATACATGAGGGCTCTTGTGGTTCGAATTGTAATAATATTGGATCTCAATTTCTGTTAAATTCATCCTTAACATGACTTATATAGTAAGCTTTTGTTCAAGCTTCTATATAAAATTCATGTTGTACTCTATTTAGTAGATTAGAATCCTCTAATATCTCACCTTATAATATCTTTCACATAACATAAATGCATTATTCAATTCGTAAGAACAGCTAGTATAATGCCTCTATTTCATCGCGAGACAAAGCATCATCCATCTACGCTGATCTTCTTCTAATAGATATCTAATTGCCAAGAGTTCTAAGCATCATTTATTAGGATTTGGGTCGTATTATGATTAGAAATTCTAAATGAATTTGACTCCTAATCCTAATAGTAATTGAGTTGTATTTTATGTGCAGTTCTAATGGGAATAAGAATATATGATTTTTAATTGGGCTATACATAGATGGGGAAGCGAGCATTGCCTTTACATCACAACAAGAGAGAATACCACAAGAGAAAAAGAAAGTGGGAGAAAACGAGGAAACGGAGAGAGTTGTACTTGTTCTTCTTCTTAGAGATTTTCCTTCGATGGTCATGAGATGTGAATGGTCACCCTCAAATCATGGTCTTATTACTATTCTTCACATGCTTCTGTAGTGGAAATCGATTGTGCATCCACATATGTATCAGGTGAAAATCTTCACATGCTTCTGTAGCGGAGCTTGAGGGAAGATACAAGTCCAAATCCTTGACAAATTGGTTAATGCGAAGAAGAAGCTCTATGGTCTAAAGACGACGGACGAGACAAGCTTAAGGTGCTCTTGGATTAATCAACAAGATTCAAACATATGTGCCGACACTTGAGGAGAAGGATGTGAAAGGAGAATCTCTCTTCAGGGAGGAGGATAAGGCATTGATCTTGATGAGTTCTCTTTCATCTTCCTAAGATCATATTGTGATGATGTTACCTTATGCCAAGAAACCATCACATTGGACAAGAAACTTGCTTTGTTGCTTATGAACGAATCTCTACGAAGGTCGGCAGATGAGTCAACAAATGATGAAGGTTATATGTTAACAACTGAGTGTGGATGCTCAAGATCAAGGGAGACATGGTTAAAAGGTTGATCCAAGTCATGTGATCCAATCAGATGCCTCTATTGTGACAAGGAAGATCATAAAATAGTAGATTGCCTGAGACATGAGACCAAAAGGAAAGAAGATGGTCGGTTATTTCACAATCTGACCAAGAGGATTCTAACACAATATGTGAGGAAAGACTTGCTAGCGTGCTTTAGGGAGATTATTATAGATTCTAGAAGGCTTCTAGACTCGACATATTCAGATCACATGTGCTCATCCAAGAAGAAGTTCAATACATATCATACATGTGATGATGGCATGGTATATATGGGAGGTGGAGAGGTTCACCATATCAAGGGAATTAAATTAGTGTATTAACTCTGACATGTGTCTATTGGACATGTGAGTCAACCGTGGGACATTATGTAATAAAAGTTATTGCAGATCATTCCTTAGTCCGAAATGAAGAATAGCTAATTTGCATAGCATATCCTTTATTATAAATATAGTTATGTACCATGATCATCTTGATATCATACAATTGTTGATGTAAAGGTTGGATCATAGAGGATGGTATAGGGTTAAATATCTAAAGAGTTTGATTAAGGACCCAACCACACCGTCAATTGATTATCAAGAAGGGATATCCATCCTAAGAAGAATCGACAACCCTTACTCCAAAGGTTGACATCCGACAGATCTCTTAATGTATGTCCTTTGCATAGGAATTGAGAGTCGGAGGTGTTCAACAATCTGAGTCAAAGAGCTAACTTTATGACATCAAGATAACTAAGACCTATGTCGTATGATGTCACATATAGATCGGAGATAAATGTATTACTATATATCTAAGTATGTACGTTAGGCATGATGACCTAATCAAGGTCTATACACGAGCGAGATGGTGTGCATACGAGGGTATATGAGTAGTACGATCTTTCAAAGGGATCATACATGTTCACTATTGAAGTGGAATACAAGAGCCCACTCATAAGATATTAGGATAAACCAAATTCCAACGTTTGTCTTCGTGTTTTGGAAACAAGACAAGATTTGAAGGTATGATATATGCTTTTGGAAAGCATATGATCGATACCATCTCCCAGTGATCGGATGAGAAACTTAACGATAAAAATCCTGAAGGTGACAGTTCAAATAAGGTCAAAAATCCGGGTTTAATCATAGTCTTCCAATATGTATGATGTACGAGTATTAGGAATACTCGGTGATGATGTGATCTTAATTGATTGTATAACCATGGAACTTCCATTATGAGAGAGTGATGAAACATATTATGTGATCAAATATAAGATTAATATGGGTAACACTATCTATAATAATCATGGATATTTTATATTTTATCCATAATATCATAGAGACTTAATTGTGACTAAGATTCACAATTTATAAGTTAAACGTCAATTGCATTCACATTGTACAAATAAATATAGATGTGATTTACATTTAACATTGGATGATTGAATACGATTCATAATCATCAATGACATAATTGGAATTATCATAAAATACTTTGTAATTATTCTAATGATAATTAAAAATAAAAGTATTGCACATGTAGAAGATTTGGTGGAGATTGAGATCTCACCAAATAGGAAAGGAGTGAGAGCCACTCCACTCCTAATAATGTGTGGACGACCATGGCGGAGACACCATGGTGGTCGTCCACCCTCTTTAGGAAGGAGGCTCTCATCTTTCCTAAATCTTCTACATGGAGATTGATTTTATTGAGTTAGTTTATTGAAGAATGTGCTCAACTTATTTTCTTGATATATAATTTTGATCTTAGAAATTGCAAAATAATCTTGACCATTGATTTAATTAGGAGTGCACTAAGAGCATCCTAGCCATCCAATTTTGTATAAAAGAATGACCAACCCTAGCCTTCTTTCATTGAATTAATTTGAAGCAATTGTTGTAATAACTCTCTATCTTTTACCACATGTCACCCCTCTCTCTCTCTCTCAATCCCTTGTGGTCGTCCATCTAGGATTTGTTAAGAGCAGGATCGTCGTCATGCCACCGTTGTGCTACCGAACTAATCTCTCACGATTTTCCATCTTCTTCGGTGCCTCATGCATGTGAAGGAGACATCGGTTTTCATGAGACAAAATTAGGAGATTTCTCGCTCGGATCATCGCTTTGGATTGTGGAAAACACACTTCTTATTCGTGCACCCACAAGAGCTCTCTATATCAGATCGGACATGAGACAAGAGGTCCTTCACTTAGAGATTCATGATCGTAATCACGCTTCAAGAGGCAATCCTATTACTCGTGTGACCATGATAAAACAACATGGGAATTGCTCCCATGTCAAGTGGTTTCATCATTTTTTAAAATTCCACTACACCATCAACTAGTATGACTAGTCGATCTAGATCGGATACAATTCGATCTCCATGCTTCCGTGATGCGTGAGGCCTTAATCGCCTCCCTTTAGTGCCATGCACATTCCTACAATCAAGAAGAATCAGATTTTACTGGAAACGATCGAATCACACGGACACCGAGTTACCATTGATGGAGTAGTTCTCTCAAAACGAGCAAGGAAAACATGTGGTGATGCATGGAATGAGGATGCTGAACATGGTGCGCATGCTCAAGGGAAGGGTCGTGATAGGTGATGGAGCCCCATTTAATCTCAAGACGAGTAGTAAGATGAGAGAGCAGTAATTTTTTGGCATCTCCACTCCAGAAGTACGCAATAAGGAGAAGCGAGAATTATTCGCTTTACAAGAGGATGCCAACACACTCTCTAGTCATCAGAGATTTGTGGTGTAGCATCAGGAGGCACAATACTAAGTTGTGCGAATGTGCTCGAGAGGAGGCACATGAAGCGCATCCAGTGATGGGTGTGTCACCAATAAGTGGTGATTTGCTGCTAACGAGACTTGTAGATAACGAAGATGTCCTGGTGCAAACTAAAAACGATGACGAGAACGTGAAGCAATTCAACTCAAGTGGGAGATTATTAGGATTATGGTCATATTAAGATTAGGAATCCTAAAGGAATTGAACTGCGAATCCTAATAGTAATTGAGTTGTACTCTATGTGTAGTCTTGATAAGAATATTACTATGTGTTTGTAATTAGACGATATAGAGGGGGATGCGAGCATTGCTTCCACACCACATCATGAGAAAATTTCACAAGAAAAAGAGAGAGAGAGAGAAAAGAAAAGGATGAGAGAGTGAATAAACGGAGAGAGTTATCCTCGTTCCACTTCTTAATGATTTTCTTCTCTGGTGGTCACAAGACGTAACTTGCCACAGTCATATCGTGGTCTTATTCTTCTTCGCATGCTTCTGGAGTAACGATTGATTGTGCATCCACACCCGTATCCGTTTAATCGCCACCAACAGACAGCCAAGCAGAAGCTATACTGGTCATGTCCCAACATCATCTTCTAGAGTTTCTTCCGACGAACATGTGAATATTGGAAAAGCATCGGATCCTAATCGGGTTGTCTTCAAGGCAAATCTCAACAATAGGCGTGAGTCAAGAAGATATACCTTTTTAGTGCATGCAGAGAAATCTCTCTTCCTACCATATACATGCTCTTTTATTTTACAACTAGGATGACAACTGTTTCCGGGTAATTTTTTGATGCGAGTCTCTTTTTACGAGAACTTCGTTGGAACACCTCCATTACCATAAAAATCGAGTAGCTTGTAAGATCACGTGGTAAATCATCACTCCAGTATAAATCTATTTCTCCATTATTGTCTTTGGGTGAGAAAACATGAGATTCTGAAGCTGGGATGATGAACATGACTACGGCAATCGACTGGTTATTTTACAGCTTCAGCAATCTTCGAACATCAGAACTCAAAACTTCTAATCCCTCGCAGCTAAAACCAAAATGACATATTGTTCAAATGCATTGCATATACGTACGCGAGAACTGATGTGTGAAAAGTTGGAGCAATTTTTGTGGGCGATGTGACAAGGGCAACTTGATAAGCAGGAGGAGCCGTGGACGGGTGCATTGGACGGTGCCGTCCTCCCTCTTCTTATATATATGTAGATCCTACGCTCACGTTGCTTGCAGTTTGCGGATGTGTCACTGTCTTCTCTATGGTCCACATCGTAAATACCATGCTGCCCAATTCAATGGCCTCCGTTCATATTGCTGCACAGATCCCTGCTGTCATCCCCACCCACCCACCAATCATCAGAGCAACCCCTGTTACAATACCTTCTACAGCGAAATCTACTCCCATGTCCATTTCCTTCCTTCAGGATCCACGGATAAATTCCAGCTTCTGTTAAGATTTTGGATGCCAATCTCATAACTGTAAATGCATGCACCCCTTCTGAATGAACACGTAATGTTTAATATTTATGCATCAGTTCCTGGAGCTCAATTAATTTACCAGCACGCTATGCTCGTCTTGAAGATTTCTATTTCAAGCGATGGGTTGAAAAGTCAAACTAGTTGTCCAATGTACGTTTGGTCAGCTTCCACATTTGGCAAAGGAAATCAGAAAGAAGCATTGACTTTAAACAGCCAACTTGATACATCAAAAAATATATCCCAAGTTACAAGCCAGCCAATAGATAAAGATTTCACAAGATGATAAAAAGAGAGGAAGATATCCCATCAGAATCACATAGCCCCATAGGCCACTTATCATCAGCAGCTGCCCAGGCCCCCAATTGCGTATCTAAATTAAATAAACAAAAAGTGGGAAGGAAATGGAAGAAAACGTGTGGATTTTCTAAATTTCCTAAAGTTTTACAGAAATAGAAAGCGGAGGTCGGGTTTCCTTCTCCATGTCCTTCATGTTGGCCCTATGGTTCTGCTTACTTTGTGCAGGTGCACTTGGACTTCCCATCCGTTAGTGTCTGCCAAATTCCAACACCAATTTGATAGCTTTTCGTTACTTGATTACTAGATATGGAAAAGAATAGTACCATAAAGAAACACAGCAGGGATATCCCACCAACCTGGACAGATTTCTGGAGATCTTTGATGTATTCAACTGCCAGGTCCAACATATCAGCTGTGCTCGTTTGCTACAATATCACCACATCCCCAATAAGATATCCACCCGATGTGACAACATCATGAATCCAAAGGCGGATTTTACCTTGTCCATGTTGGGCACCAGTTCCTGGAGCTTCCTCATCCTTTCACTAATCTTGGTTCTTCTTACCTGGCGAAAAAAATGAGATCTTGGTGAGGTGTTTCAATCGCAGAGACGTCATCTTACATGACTCAATAAAGAAATTTGGATCTTTGAAACTGTCTCTGACCCTCTCCGCAATGCTACGCGGATGGGTTGCGCAGCCACGCTTGGCGCGCACCATGCACGGGACGGCATCCTGGAACTGGAGGAACGTCTCGACGCCCATATCCGTCGACGATTTGGGCAAGCTCAAGTGCTGGGTCAATTGATGCCCACCCAGATTGCCATTCTGCACAATCAAGAACACGATGAGCGCAAAGTGTCGTGGCATCTATGACACATCCATCGAAAGAATCTGTCTTTAGAAGTACCTCAGGTAAGGAAGGGTCTCTCCCTCGCTTCGCACGGGCCGCACTGAAACTCTCCGAGAGGAGCACGGTGTCCTCCCAGGAGGCTAGCGGGTACCCGGGGATGTAGCTCCTTGCTATGCCATTCTGCACAGGACCACCATCGTCTGCGTTGTCCTCGCCGTCTTCAGAGATTAGTGCCATGAATCCCGCCGATCCTTGCCGGGAAGGGAAGCTCATCTGCCCCTTCAGTCTTCCCCTATAGTACTCACCTGATAACACCCCCAAAATTACCCCCAAACAAAGAACTGATCAAACTTCACTTTTTTTCTCATATACCATTTAAATTGGAATTACCAATCACAAAAAAAATCCAATATTCAGCAAGAAGAGGAAGGAACTGAATTACCATTCTCCACATTGAGTTGGGAGAACAGCAGGGCCGGGGAGCTGCTTTGCCTGATCAAATTGGGAGCCGTGGTGGGTGCCGGAGCCGCAGCGCTTAGAATAGGGAATGGCTGCTGTTGTTGCGGTTGGAACAGCATCTGCGGAGCAGCTGCCGACGCGACCGCTCCCCGTGCTGTAACTTCCTTCTCCATGGAAGAAGGCATAAACTGGGCAGTGCTCCTCTGCCCAGATCCCACGCCCTGCTTGTCCCCCAGGTGGCTATTACCCATGAACCTCTGGAACATCGATTCCGCTTCTTCCGGCGAAGATCGGTGAGGAAGAAACTCATCACAGACATCTCCAAGGAGAGTGCTTGGAGCGGACCTGTACCTGAGCAATCCAGAGCTCATCTGGTGGTGATGGTGAAGATCGGATTCCGATGGAAAGGGGAGGTTGAGATCCTTGGGCATCGTAGGTGACCCGTACATAGCTCTTGGGATCTTGAAAGGCTCGCAACTTTTGCAAAGCTCTCAACTTTCTCCCTGGCTTTTGCTTCTTCTGATAGTCTCAAGTTCTCTCTCGCCTCCTCTTTGTCTTCAAGGCAAAGTAACCCAACTCAGAAATCTAGAAAAAGATGGCACAGCACAAACAGATAATAAAGTGGAGTGAACGTGATCCCAGGGAACAGAAAGGGAGGAAACTTTGACCCCGAGGAAGAGGGAGATTTTTCTACCCAATAAGAAGGACGGATGTGGTACTGGCGGCGGTGGCGACGGTGGTGGTGAGGAAATCTATGAGATGGGAGTGATTGGTGGGAGCTGAAAATAGTGACCACGCAGCAACAGAGCAAAGTGGTGGTTTTTATGGGATGGAATGCGGTGCGGTGCGCGCACCTTTTTGGTTCTATTTGTGGTGAAAAAGATTCACGATTGACGTGGAATTCGGGTCCACATTCTTTAGCCTCTCCAATTTTATTTGTTGTTGGAAGATTAAATCTGATGTAACATGTAAATCAAACACGAATGTTGATCATTGGTATTGTTCCTTTGGAGGAATGGGAATGAGGAGGGCCAAGTTGGCAAAGAAAGGATAAGTGATAAGAAAATAATAAGTTACTTATTGCTCTTACGATTTACTGTTCTCGTTTAGGACAATGTTTGGTTGCTGGGTTGGACTGGGTTGGGTTGGGGTACACTGGTGTACCCCTCCTTCTAACACTCCCAATCATTCTCACAGTTTACTATTCACAGGGGTACCCCAACCCAACCCAACCCAAACCAGTCCAACCCAGCAACCAAACATGCCCTCGGGTTGGGCTGGGTTGGGTTACCCCTGTGAATAGTAAATTGTATCCCTGTGAATAGTAAACTGTGAGGAGGATTGAGAGGGTTAGAAGGAGGGGTACACCGGTGTATCCCAACCCAACAACCAAACATGAGAGTTCAAATATTATTAAAGCCGCAACCCGACACGGAAACATATTATTCGGCATGTATAATAAAATCAATTGTCGCCTTGTAATTACATGGGAAACATCATATTACAGAGCTATTACCACCGGATTGAGTTAAGTCGAAAAAACTGAATGTTACATGCAACTAGTGCTATTGTATGTGATTCATTATAGAGGTGGATCGTCTATTGTGGTGTTGCCGTTGTTGTGATGGCGTGAAACGCTCGATTTTGATCGAGCGGTTCACATGATTTTACACGGTACGGACCTACAAAAAGTGTAAAATCGTGCGAACCACTCGATCGTAATCGAGCGACGCACACAATTACTGCAGAATCTGCTGCATTTCAGCCTGCAGCAGAGGATCCTCTCTAATTCAGTATACCCACCATTCGGACTAGAATGCTGAGAAGCGTTGTTCTTTCAGCTCTGCGTATCTACCTCCAGTACAAAGAACCTGTCGTGACCATTAAAAAAGGATAAATTTTCAAATTACAAGGTAAATGGAAACGATAGTCGTATCAAATCTTAGAAATATATTTTGTTTGGCTTGATACATTGACTTCGATTGTCCCATAACCAAACACCGATCGATATTTGAAACATCGTGTTCGTATAAATCCCTGTCAGATATTTCCACATTTTTAGAATAAATTTCTGGAAGATCCAATTCGAAAAGTTTGACTTAAGCCGACTACGATTCTATCCCAACTGATATGTATAATATTTCCTGCCTCACACTCACCACCATTACGTGTAACCTGCTTTAATAGACCAATAACGTCACTGTCTATCTCGTGCCATGGTAGCGTAATTGTACATTGAATAAACTGATTTAAGCCATGATAACTACCATTTAAAATTGTAATTTATCATGATTACAAGTCATTCATTGGGTCAACGAAACCGACTGCTTTCAATAGTTGATTACCGACATTGTACATACATAAAACCAGAATAGAAACCGTGTAATAGATCTACATCACAACATGTTTATCACATAACGGTTCATCGATCACGTTGTGAGCGGATGTTGATCTAGCCGCCAGTCTATCCTTCTCCCGAATCAAGCGTTTGTTTTCCTCTAACTTCTTGACTCGATAATTCTCCGAGAACTCCATAATGTTTAAAATATCCACTAGGAAAACCTTCTCGATTGACAATGGCTAGGGGCAACGAAGACGCCTTAACCATGTACCCGCAAAGTCCCTGACATGTAGCAACTTGATCATCACTTATTGATATATTACATCAACAAAACTAGCGGTGTCCTTGTTACTTACCTCACGGACAATTATAAAACCGTTAATCATCAGCATCCTTGAATTTGCATGAATCCTCAAATACTAGAAAGCATCCGTCGAGCAGTAGCTTCGATGTTTGCGACTTCTTGAACTTTTGCAGTATATCATCGCCATCTCCCCCAAGGTTAAACTGCAACAACAATGTCGGACAAGAGGTGAAAATTTTCACCAATACTTAAGAAAGTATATCAGTATTAATAGATGTGAAAAAACACAAAGTGAAGATGTATAACTAATTGATAAAAAAGTTGTAGATTTAAGTAAATTTCTTCGCTGAGTGTGCCTAAGCTTCATGAGTCAATACGAGCCATTATATGCAGTGAAACCATGTGACACCTGAGCACGGATCCTCTGCAGTACTGCAGAGGGTGGCTGTAAAAAGGTGGGTGCCCTAAACCGCTTGATCAAGATCTAGCGGTTCAAACGAAATATGAGTATTTTTGTCCTTATCATGTAAACTGCTCGATCTTGATCGAACGACTTAAGACATCCACCTTTTTACAACTGGTCTTTCCAGTACTGTAGAGGATCTGAGTTCGTGACACCTTGTCGGTGCTAATTCAAGTCTAGTGGCGCTCCTCTGGTTTAGTGGAATAAATTGGCAAAGTTGCCATCATCGTGGAGATGTTTTGCAATTGCTCTCGTCAAAACACATGCCATTCAAACCGTGATCGTTGTGCGCGAGTTCAGTGAAATGGGAAAAACGGAAAGCAAACACGGAAAACAACAAATGAATGTCAAGATTAGCAAGCGAACAATAACAAAAGGTAGTTGACATTTTCGGTCAAGTTGTCCTCGGGCGGTCCTCAAGATGCCTATCGCAGTTATCTGCGACTGATAAACCATTACCACATCACTCGAACGTTGAGACCAGAGGGGTCAAACTTCGCCAAAAAGATTGGGAAAGTAACCATGACGTCTTCTCGATTGAACATTCGTCATTGCAAAAATTGGCATGCATGCATCACGGATAAAGCAGACATTACAGTTCCAAAATTTCATTAACTCCAATATGAAGTTCATATGTACTAGTCGGTGGAGATAAATTAATGCAAATATTAAAAATTTGAGAACTAAGCCGCGTTCCACATTTTAGTCGTTGTTCAGTTTCGCAGCAGTCTCCTTATATGAATTCCTCAGGGACTCGGATATCATCGTCGTTATGGACAACCTCATCGTAAGTAGCTATCGTATTACCATCTGCATTGGGGTAATTGGGGTTATGTGTTCTGGAGATTCGATCCTCTCCTTGAACTTGTCGGATGAAGTTGTTGATAATACAAGATGCCATAACGACCATAACTTGCTTCGGGAATCTATAATATGGTTGTCTAGTCATTTCCTTGAATCGTGTCTTCATTATCTCGAATATGCGTTCTATGTAAGATCGGAATTGTGAGTTGCGGTAGGTGTACATCTCATGGTGAGTCGGGTATGCTCTGCCCTTTCTTGCCCTAAACTGGGGCAAGTGGGGAATTACACATCAATAAGGAGTCATGAAAGTCCTGGGGTTCGTATAAACGCAACCACAAGAAACTTCAAACCATGCAGCATTTTGAATCTACCTTCATCAACCGCCCACCTCAACACCTTCGTGTCACTAGTTGAAATTACCTCCCATCCCGCAGCAATGAACCCGAATCGATACTGGAAGTCCACACAAGCCGTAATGTCCTGGAGTGAGTTTGGTGTTTGCTTTTGAATTTGAGCATAATGGTTGTTGTGACATTCGCCCGAAATGTATGTACTATTGACGGCACCGATGGCATCCTATAGTAATGCAAAATATAGTTATCAACATAGTACGATCCAGACTAGGTGAAAATACCTGGAAGTTCGAGTCCCTTACCTGGATGTATGGATGTTAGTTTTTGTTCAATCTGATGACATCAAAGATGTGACTAATGGGTGATGGCATGTTGATGAGTCAAAGATTCATCTGCACTATGTCTCTTTATTATCTCTCTTATTTTAGAAAACCAATAAAATTCATTCAAAATTAACATTAATTAACATTCATGATGTTGTAAATAATTAACTATAATTAGTGTAAATTAATAACCCTTTTATTGTGCATATATTTTTATGTGTATTACTTATTAAAAATTCAATAAAAATTAGATTAATATTGTACATAATTAATTTAACATAATTTATAAAATAAAAATCCAAAAAATAAGAAAATAAATTAAAATATGTAGTTTAATAAATTTAGTTGCAAAAATGTTTGCTTTATTTAGTTGACTTTATCTCTCTTTGAGTTCTACATGAAAGTTATAGATCTCATCAAGATCTACAACTTTTATGTTCATCACTTTCTCTACTTCAATCTCCTTTTATTTTATTTATATTTATTTCTTTTTATTCATTTCTCTTTAATCTGATTAGACCACGTGGCGCCGCTCGCTTAAGCCATGTGGCCCGCTTCCATTTTGCCACTCGCCTCCATTTGAGGTGGTTTGATCCTTCTAATCGAACGGCTAATAACACTCCAACCCTATTGCTTCTAGATCCATTAGATGTCTTTCTATCAGATGATCTAGACCATATAACTGCACTAAATTATGACTGTCTCATCGAATGATCAGACGGCTGTGAAGCCTCCTGCAACCTCCAACCCTCTACTTCCAAAAGTTGCGATCCAAAGCTAATTGACATCTTTGTCTCTTTCTTTCTCCTTCTCCAGACATCTTCTCTCTTTGATTTCACCGCCAACCTCTTCGCTTAACTTCCACCTATCACGCTAACCACTTAACTAACCTAATTCTTACTCCTCCATTGATTGGTGGTGGTTGAAACTACCATCTAGAAACATCCTCTCACCAAATTCTCTTCCACAAAAACCCCTATTCTGCCTTCGTTAACGGCTATCCGCTACTTTTGCAAGGTATTTCTTAACCTTCTTTTGCTCCTATGATCGAGAGAGTGAGAAACTAAGAACCACAATGGAGTAGCAGCCTCCAGCAAGATCCTCGTCTTCCTCGACGAGTTGCAGCTCCATAGTTGCTTGAGCTTCGTGCTTGTAGCCTCAGGCCTGTCAAGCAAAGAACGAAGCTATATGCTCCAATTTCAGGTTTGTCTTTGATGACAAGGGTTTTGCAAGGGTCTAAAATATCCTCACAAGGCGGAGATACAGTGTCGCTGAGGCGACCACTCACGAAACCCTAGATCAATCAATAATCAATGCACAAATAGATATACCAGAGAAAAGCAAAATATGGAGTTAAAATTTATTATAACTCTACAAAAGATGTGTATAAGTGCAAATACTGTAGAGGTCGAACATAGGGAGCACACAAGATAGATTGGGAAATTTAATTTCAAAAATTTCCTCTTGTCTCTTTTCATTGTATTTTTGTGTGGGTTTTTAATTATATATATTATTTTTGATTTTATATTTTTAATTTATGATTTTATATTTCTTTTTATTTTTCTAATTTTAATTTCCTTTTTCTTTTTAATTAGTTATGATATAGGTATATCCGATATATGTAGATAACAGAGATAATATATATAATAGATATATAAAATAAAGAAAAATTAGGAAAATACCCTAAACTACAATCCTTTTTATTTTTTAAAGTTTTTAGAAAATATTTTTGGTATTTTTAACAATTTTAATAATAGTAGTAACAATATAAGTAATAATTCGAGGGTAATGAATGAATAACGGGGAGTGATAATTAGGCGAAGTAGATGCCTCATGACTTCTGACAGAAGTTGGAGGGGATGAGGTACAATTGACTGAGGTCAACAAATGGAGATGCAACAAGGAAATTCTAAGGCAAAAATTCCTTGAAAAATGAATAATAAATAGTATTTGATATTATTATTTTTAGGTTATAAAATAAAAATGTTTCTAATTTTCTGTAGTATTTTATAAATATTTTTTTATTTTTAGAGTTTATTTATTACAAGTTTATTTTTAGGGTTTTAATTATAGGTATATTTACCTATGTTTTGAGTATTTTATTTTTATTTTATAATTTTGATTTTATTATTTTATTTCTTTATTTTATATATTTATAACTTGTATTTATATACCTAAATATCTTTTTATTATATTTTTATGATATATCATATACACTTAAATAAATGTAGGTGTATATTATACAGGTATAGTTATTGTTTTTCATCTATGTATTTAGTGTTCATATTTTATTTTAATGTTGTATTTATGATTTTAGTTTAGTTTTAATATGTACATATGATATGAATAATATTTACAAAATTACAAAATTATAAAATTATAAGATACTAAAGAATAGATAAAACGAATATTTTATTCAGGTATATTGTACAACAGTGGTCCAAAACTTAACTTTCACATCTTGATTCCAGAAAATATGAAACTACCTTCAGTAAATAGCTTATTAAAAGTTATATATATTTAAAGATGATTTTCATACATTTTGATTTTTATTTGAGAGACATAGGTCTTTGAAATCTGTGGTTTTGGATTTTATTTTGTGTATAAAATGTAAATTGTTTGTTATTTTTGTATGAAATAAATTTTGTATTTATATTTATATATATATATATATATTCTAACAATTTTCATGTAAAAAGTTTCTTTATTTGAGGTATAAATAATAAATAATAAAATAGGTCCCAAAAAGTAATTATTGGCCTATTTTGTTGAGAGATCTGTCTGTGTTTTATGTACAATTAGCTGCCCTATCTCCCCGTACTTTATTTCTTGTCGATTAAGTCATCATGATGATTGAGTCTCGGAGGCTAGGGTCGCTTCAGTGTCCTTGACACTTCGCTCTTTTTCTTTTCTTTCCTTTATTCTTTTATTTTGGCAATAAATACAATAAATGTACAGTATTTTATACGGTATTTTGTACAAATTAATGATTGTTTATTTAGGCAAATTAATAATATATTCATGCATTAAGTTAGGTATTAGAGGCAAAATGAAAGAATAAAGGTGATGAAATAGAAATTCATCAACGTCCCTGTGAAGCATCATTAGGCGTCATGGACACGATGCGTGAGAAATGAAATCATCATAGTCATCTATTAGCGTGCCTAGTGGGGGTATTTTGCTCATCTTTCCCCTCATTTTCGTTTATTTTGGTTTGCCAAGTAAGTGTTTAAGGTAGTTCAAAACTTTTTGTAGAAATTGCAAGGAGCATATGATACTTATTAAATATTGCATTCGGGTTCCAGCTCACGTGTCGTCCCATGTGAGCTAGGAATTTCGCATTGTTACCCTGTGTTTTGTTGAAATTATAATTTAGTATTTAAATTTCGTAATCTAGTTGTAATTTTTGTGTAATTTGCATTGTAGTCCTTTAGTTTTTATAATTGCAAATACACCCTTGTTAGTTCATTTATTTTTAAACATGTTTTATAATTTCTAAAAATATCAAACATGCTCCAAAAATTATGAAAAAAAAGGCTAAGTGTCTGCTTGCATACTCTTTCATGTTATTTTTTTAGTTTTGCATTTTAGGTATTTCATATTTATTAAAAATCAAAATAGCAATTCTTGTACCTGTTTGAATAAAATTCCAAAAAAATATAAAATCGTATTTAAAAATTCCAATAAATTATATTAGTTTATTATTTTATTTTATACGTCTAGACCAAAAATCTCTAAAATAGAAAAAGAAAATGTTAAAAATTAAAAAGCTCTAAAATCATTATAAAGATTATAAAAAATATTGTAAAAATGCAATAATATTTCTTTCTATTCCTGAATTTTATTTATATTATTTTTATATAAAAATGAATTTAAGAAATTTTGAGGTTTTTTTCTATTTTTAAACCTCAAGTCAATTCGGCCTATTCATTTGATCCCTATTTTGAGATATTTTAGAATTTAAAAATACATAAATATCCGTAAAAATATATGAAAAATTATAAAAATAGTAGAAAAGTATATAAAAAACAAAAATATGTTAATATAAAAAAATGTTATTTTTAGTTGTATTTATAAATATATTACCCTATATTGTATATGTAGTTTTGTATATTCTTATATTATATATTAAAAAGGAGAAAAAGACATTAAAATTTAAAAATTATAAAAAGAAAATAAAAATTATAAAATCAAAAATAATTAAAAAAATACAAAAATAAAATACAATATATATAACTAAAAGCCCACACAAGAAGACAAGAAGAAGGACAATTTTTGCATTCACTTGCACAATCTATCACGTTTGCTCCATGTGTTCGACACTCTACATACTTATACATATACACACATTTTATAGAGTTATAATAAATTTTAACTCCACATTTATTTTACTTTTTATTGTTATATCTATTGTGGGTTAATTGTTGCTTGAGTTGATTTTCATGAGTGGTCACTGCAACAACGCTAAATTGTGTTTGATTAGCTGACCCTTGCAAAAGTCATCTCAACAATAGTTCGTCGGAGCTTAGAGCTTCGACTACTGTCTCCTCGTGAAAACACATTGTTCGGCCACCGCTTCCACCCTCATCTCATTCCTCTCCATGTTATCCACATCTCGAGCCATATCTTTCCTTTTATTTCGCAAAGATCAGCCCAATTGAAGATCCTCCTCTGCCATCCACCGCAGCTTCATCACTCATTCCATTTCATGTGCTATAAGATTCAACTTTGGGTCGAGGTTGTTCGCTTCGTGGCCTTGAAACTTTTGTGCAGGAAGGAGGACTTAAAGGAGCGCCAGGGGCCCGAATCAATGCTGGTTCTCAGCTCTAGCTTGTTAAAGATGAAGAAGAACTCTAGGTCCCCATCACTGGGACCTGGACATCATTGAATCCCCCTATAGGTACGGCTGGTTCCCTGGAAGGTGTTGCGATGATCAGAATCGAGAGAGACTACCGGAGGAGGATGAAATCAACGATTGAAGTTCAGGGAAGAACATGTTCTTCCCTGTTGTTCTTACTTGCCTTAGTACTGTCAAATCACCTACATAGTCCAGATCTAATCTGGACCATCCAATTTAATCGAAACAATGCCAACCTTAGCCATCGGATTTAAGTGAAGACACATGGGCATGCTAGAGTCGTCGGATTAGATTGCAAGTGTGCCGCACGAGCGCATCTTTGGGTATATTTCACCAATGCCCCTACACATTTTGTAGTTCATATCAGCTCTAAAATATTTAAACTAGTCTTATATTTTAGTAAATATTACAAAAGGGACCCACACTCTATGTTTATTGCATCTAGGTCCTCTCGCTTCGCGTGTCGCACCACGTGAGGCGTGGTAAAAATTGCATTACGTATCTTATATTATCTGGACATGTTTCTAAATGCATTTAATGTTTATATAAATTGCATATAGGTCCCTACTAAGTTAGTATTTTATTTTTGTGAATATTTGTTATAATAACTTTTTTTACTTCAAAAATTATAAGAAAACTAATATAAGCATGTGTAATATTACTGAATGACATATATTTTTTTCATAGAATTTTAATTAGTATTCATATTTATTAAAAATCCAAAAAAGTTTTTTATTCCATATACAATTATTAAAACCCATAAAAATATAAAATCACCTACAAAAATTACTAAAAAAGGTATTATCAATATTAGTATATAATCTACCATAGATCTAAAAATTTCTAAAAAATATAAAAAAATATAAAACCTAAAAATTACAAAACGCTAAAATCTTATAAAAATAGCAAAAATTAAAGGAAAAATCCAAAAAATATATCTTTCTATATGTGAATTTTCTATTTATTATATTCTATCTATTAAAATAGTTTTAGGTTGATTTTAGACTTTTTTATTTATTAAACCTAAAACTAGTTTGGATAATTAATCTATACACTGTTTTGATATATTTAATACTTTAAAATACATAAAAATGAGCAAAAAAATCTATAGAAATTATCAAAAATAGAGAAAATATGTAAAATACAAAAAACATTTTATTTTCTATGTTTTGACTATATTTATTTATATTTAAGAATATAAAACTCAATATATAATATATTTCTTATATATTACTTATATTATCTGTAATATCATTATTGTTATATATAATTATATATTTTAAAAAATAAATTAAATTAAAATTTTGTAAAGTTAAAAGAAAATAAAAAATATAAAATGTATATAAAATAATTAAAAATATATATAAAAAATAAATATAATTAAAAACCTGCATAAAAATTAGAAAAATTTAAAAACAATTATTAATAATTATTATTAATTAACCTACCTGCCATTTTGCTCCCCAAAGTTCGTCCTCTACACACTTGTCACTATACACATATTTTGTAGAGTTAAATAACATAAATTTTGACTCCAGACATATTTGCATTACATATCTATATTGTGGGTTAATGGTTGTTGAATATCGATTGGTTCGGGTACCGCACGTCATGAGAACGGCCGATACATCGATGATCCGACTTATCGGGCAACGCATGCCCTCCAAGACTGGACCTTGGCATCTCAAGCTCCTCGATATCAACACTATTCTCTTTGTAGAATTTGCACTCCTACTATAAAATTGCATGCTGCTATGTAAAATGATATCTCAGTAGGAAATATTTCGTTCATTATTACATCCTCATCAAACAATTTTAAGTAAAATGTATTTCTTCTTTGTAAACATGTTGTTTAGTGAAATAAGAGCATACTAGTAATATATCAATGAGGTTTCAACCAACATTGTAGCGTTTTCGTGCTTTGCATAACAATGCTCTTTGTAAAATTCGCATTCACATTGTAAAAATTATATGTTGCTTTGTAAAATAAAATCTCAGTTAGTAATAGTTTGTTTACCGTTACATACCCAACTATCAATTTTAAGTAAAATGCATTTCATCTTTGTAAATTTTATATGTGGTTCTAAAAAAGAAGAGCAAATTATTAATTTATCGAGTATTTTCATGAATGTAACATGTAAAAATAAAAAAATATAAATTAACAAACTAGTTGTGTAATATAATAGATAACTAAGTAAAATAACAATCAATCATGATAAAGACATATAAAGTTTGTATACGACAAAGTAACATGGTGATTAGCTTCCCTCTCTGCTACTCACATGTCACCTTCGTTGATGTAACGTCCCAAGCCCCAAGCTCGATTCATTATCGAGAACTACTAGCCCAGACAACCTACTGGGCTTGGGCCCAACTGGAACCCTTGAACACATCATAAAATTCTTTAAGTCTGGGTTTTTTGGCAGTAGCCCCCACTATTTATAAGCTATTATCGTATTTTGTGATTACTAGATGTGGTACTATGTTTGGGATGCTACAATCACCCCCACATATATCCACAATGGCCTCGTTGTGTAATGGACCATTACCTATTTCTAGTTATAGTGGCGACTTTACCTCTTGGGTAGGCCTTTCCCCCTAAATCTATCGTAGGGGTGGCTCCACCTCTTGGGTTGTCCTTTCTACTATTAATGAGAATATGCTCTGATACTATTTGCGTTCCTGGTCACATGTCCAGTTCGTTATCGGGGATTATTGGTATAGTCAACATGTTGGGCTTGATCTCAACTAGAGCTCTTGACCATAGCTCAAAATGATTAAGCTCGAGTTATTTTGTAGTATCCCCTACTGCTTATAAACAACTACCAATAACACCACCACTACTGAAAAACCTTCATTTTCACGCAAAAAAAATGAATTTTTGAAACACCGTCGCTAACAGCCTCCATATGTCGTCCTTCACACCTTCGTCCTCAACACGGTCATCCTCCTCCGCATCGTTGTGTAGGTTGGCATCCTCTTCTATCCCTGCACAATGAATTTTGAAAAGTGAATTTGAATTTGAAATGGTAATGGAGAGATTAGTAGAGATATTGGTTACATTTTACACATAGAGTATGCTGAACTGATCATAATGTGGTTTTAGTCATAAAATAATTTAAATAACAAGTGGCTAATAGTAACCATCTGATTAATTATTATGGATGTGATGGATGAATTTCTATGTATATAGGAACGACATATCTCATTGGGGCTAGGTGCACTCTCAAGCACGGATGAATCCATGATTCATCTCCTTTATTTTTTTCCATTTTGTCTAAAATCTTTAGTAAAATATATGTAAATAACAACTAATTCTCATTAACTAAGATGATAACTCTGATTATTAATATTATATTTTTAACATTTATTTAATCCAATATAAAAGAATAAAGAAAAAAAGAAAAATAGATAGAAAGAAGTAAGGAAATATGTAACAATATACATATCGATCCTAATCTCGAGACCATATCAATATTGACTTGGTCAACAAGATAAATAAGAAGGAGGATATAAGGATCTTAACTTATAAAAATATCAGAAAATATATATCACATGTTGTGCTTGTACACATTATTCACCTTGTACATATGTTTATCTATTTATTTATCATTCTAATAACATCGAATCAATTTTCTTCTTTAAAGTTATTTATAATAATGTGTAATAATTTATAAATTATTGTAAAAATAATTTAATTTATAGATAATACAGTGCAAAGATCCGGAAAGGTTGAATTCAAAATTTATAAAACTACTTTCATCGTATTCAAAATTAAATTATCTTTAAAATAAAAGTAATTTTCATTAAAATTAGAGTTAAGATCTGAAAGATGATTTTTGGGGTATTATAGTATTTATATACTATACAATAATTTCCTATTATTTTATTCTTCATATTTTCTATATTTTATTATCTTCTTTATATTGTATAATAAATATATAAAATCCAACTTAATTTTTTACAAAGGCTTAAAAGAACAAAAATAAATGTATATATTTATTATATATGTAAATTTTATCAATATTATACAGATCCTTATTATTTACCCTTATAAATATACTTATAAAAATGTAATAAATGTATTGTATTTTATTAATTTCATGTACATTAAATAAATAAAATATAGTAATAATAAAATATGTCATTAAAATAAATAATAAAAATATCTATATTCATTATATAGGTATAATGTACCTACGTTGTAAATATATTAATTATTTAACTATGTAAATAATTTTATTATATGAATTAACATTGTATTTATAATCCCTAATTTATATATTAAATTAATAAATAAAAAATAACTTATTTATTAAAATGAGTAATTAAAAATAATTAATATTGTGTACAAAAAACTCATACATATAAATTATATTATTTAATTTATTTAACTTATTAATTCTTTAACTAATTAGAAATCAAAATTAAATTATTTATTAAATTATAATATTAATTATTTATCTTAATTTAAAGTCATCAATTGTTTATAATGTATTTTAGATGGTATTTTAGCTTTGTATATAAGGTCTTTTTTGTCCTTTTGTATGTTTTGTCCTATAGTGATGGTGCCACTTGGCGTCTCTTCATTGGTCACTTTAGATCAGTTGACCGGTCAACTCATCTCCTTCCCCTCTTCTTCTTTCCTCTCTACTCCCCCTCTTATTCACCTCACCTTCTTCCTCCTTCGTCCAACGCGCTACTAACCTCACTAACCACCTTTTCTTCGTCCTCAAGAAAGCTCCTCCGCGCCGGCTTCCCTCCGGGTGGGCATATTTTTGTTCATGTTCAATGAACCTAGACGTCCTTCAACCTCACCCCTCTTCTATAAAATCCTCACCACCCCCACGCTTCAAGCCCATCTGTCATTAGCGTTCCATCTTGTGAGCTATGGTGAGAGAGAAGTGAGGTGACAGCTCCACCTTCATCCCCATCGAGCGAGAGAAGAGGAGCGAGGTCCGACATGATATCTGCTGGTAGGGGTGTTCAAAATCGTAGGGGCAAATGGGTACCCGCCCCGCCACAGCTAATCCGACCCGAATTTCGCGGGTACCCATAAAGAGATCTCCGGGTTGGGTACCCACCCGTTAAACCTTCACGACCCGGTGGAAAAACCCAATGGAAGAACTGGGTACCCGGTTCCTTCCGATTCACCGCTAGGGCTTTGTTCCAAGCTTCCAACACTTCTCTATCGCTGCGACATCCTCCAGCTCGCCCGCAACCCTCCTCAGTCTCGCCGCTCGATGTGCCCATCTACCCCATCCTTGCGGCAGCCAGTAGATAATGCGATTATAGCTTCACAGATTCATGGTGAAGAAGCTGCAACCAGCAGGAGATGATTCGATGCAGCGATGCTGCTACTATGGGGTGACGATTCTCACAAAATTTAGGCGACGATGCTTCAATGCCGTAGGAAATCAACAGAGCGATGGTCACAGATTCACGTTACACAGACTTACCCTGCATAAATATATCGAGTGATGCCCTTGGAATCCTAAATTTGTGGTCGGTGGCTCTAAAAATATGAAAATATGCAATTAGTAATGAAAATATCCTGAAGATTTGTAGTACATCGGTGATAGAACCAAAGATCTATGCATGAACAGTTATTTTAACAAAACATGTTAACAATTTCCTTATCTAAACATTTTACTTAACAGAACTTAGGTGCATATTTAATTGTAGCATAATATAGACCTAAAAATTGTATCTAAAATTTTAAGGCTTGATTCAATGTTTTTGAGAGAAGAGTGTTGCTGAAATCCAACAACCAGAAGATGATGGATGCTCGTCTTTATAATGAGGCTGCTATGGCTATCTATGTCCAATGTGCTCAAATTAATGACCCAAAATATGAATGCGGTGCCTTGAGAGCTTCTCCAGATTTTTACCTGAAACATCGACTTTGCATTGGGATGAAGATGCAACAGATGAATATAAATGAAGGGGGCCAAGTTATCAACATTTATTACGTTTTATACATTATTATATGGAATTGAGCCATACATTAGTTCCACGGGTACCCACGGGTACCCGCGGCCCGTTCAAATAATCCGGGTACCCATTAGAATCGGGTACCCGTTGAAACGGGTCGGGTCGACCCGTGACCCTATTCCAATGGGTCAGGGCGGGTCATGGTTGAATGGGCTGGGTACCCGCCCCGTGAACACCCCTATCTGCTGGTGTTGAGGATCATCTCTGTCGCGCACAGCCTCCGTGGACTGCCGTGCATCGAGGCGACAACCTCTGGAGCTCGAGTTCCTGATCCACAGGCATTAGGTCTCCGATCCTCTTCCTTCTTCCTTCTCTTCTCGATCCATTCTCTTCCCTCCTCGATCCCTCTATTCCTCTCAGTTTTATCTCTAATCTAACGCTTTCCATCGCCATTTCGACTCGATTCCGATCAAATTTACCTCGTTGCCGACCGAATCCCACTTCCTCACGTTCCGTTACGATCATTCACTTCGTTGTGCCTGACCTCAACTGAGAGAATTATTCTCGAGCATAATCTGAATTTGCAGGCGATCATATCTAGCGGGCGAACGAGTCACCTCTGATCGAGGATTGGACATCATCCCTCTAGAGATGAAGAGCTTCATCTGGAGGCAAAACACCTGCAGTTCACCGAATCAAGAAGCACACCGGAGCACCTACATCTGACGCTTCGCACGGATCCAACACACCTGGAGCAATTCGAACCGCATCGAGCACCTTCATACCCGGATATCATCTGCAATTCACTGCACGAAGAGCTCCACTGCATTCGAGCACACAACCAGAGCTGCGCAACGGCTGATCTGAGAATCGACGCATCATCGATCAAGAGCCGAGATACGTCACCTTCGAGCCTTCGTCGCAGCAACTCATCCTTCACCGCCTAGAGTTCTTGACGGGGGGAGCACACATATCACCTCCAGATCGAAGCGTCACTGTCCGATCAATTCGTGATCCTTCGCATCTCACCGAACCACGTGGACGGACGTCTCCCTTCGAATAAATTCGTGAAGCAATCAGAGCCGTTCGCCGCCCCCACTACTTTAGCCAAGCCACGTGCATCTCGCGTCAAGCTAGATATTTTGGGGATTTAAGAGAAACACACCGAACATTATTGCATTTACGATCAGGTACCCGAGCAGGTCGATTCACGTAGTATCACGTTATTGCTTTGGCTTTTGTGCTCATACCCTCGTATTTATTTGTATTCTCGTACATGGTCTCACGCAGGTGAGAGCACGTGAACTCACGTGCAGATGCAGGACGTATTGTGCGATTTATCCTTCGATTTTCCATTATTTCCACGCTCTCAATAACTTTCCTGTAACTACACATATACACCTTACAAAGTATTAAATAACTAATACCTATTAATTCGCATAAAATCAACATAATATAAAAATCAACTAAAATAAATCAGTTTTGAAAAATATAATAATTTTCTATTTTTCATAAAGCAAAAAATAAAATACAAAAATACTCATTAAATACATAAAATTACAAATACAACTTCAAAAAGTACATAAAAAGTCTATTGCTTATACTTTACTATATTCTAAGAAGTAAACCAAAGAAATTTAAAAAAAATATATAAACATTTAAAAAATTAATATATTTCAAAACTTCTAAATATACTAACTAATTCCACAAAAATCCTAAAAATACGTACAATACCTTGAATTAAATATGTTTTTTATTCTACAGCATAAAAATAAAATCCAAAATTTTCATTACTGCCTACTTTTTTAAAAATCTTAAAGAATGTTTTATTTAATTCAAAATCAACGTGTTCACATAAAAATCTTTTCAAAATAAAAATATAAAAATTATCTAAAATCACTAAAATTGTAAAACAAATCTAAAACACAAATATAATTTCACTTTCAATTTTGGACATGTATAGTACATAAACTAAAAATACAAAAATACTATCTTCTTTCTTATATTCATATATACTTTTATAATTCATTTTAAACATTAAAATCAATAAAAATATAAAATGAAATAAAAAATCTAAAATAAAAAACTTAAAAAACAATACAAGATAAAGACAAATAAAAATATAAAATATATACATATACTTCTTCCCATATAGGCATTAAAACAATGTAAAAAAACTTGTAAATTCACATAAAACAAACTAAAAATCTTAAGACACTGATAAAATCCCTCAAAATTCATAAGAACCCCATCGTTCACTCTACTATTCATCTTTACTCTCCACGATTTGTCTCCCTGACTTCGATAATCATGTGCTTGTCATTATACACATTAATTTAGGAGTCTAAATAAAAAACTACGAAATTTTTTACCTGAACCACTTTGGTCGCCTTACCGATGTTGCTCTACTCCTAGAGTAACAGACCTAAGTGACATGATCATCAAGAACCAGGTATCCTAGTCCCTAACTTAGGCCTTCTGAGTTACACAAGAATACTTGGATTAACAGTAGAGCCATATGACATCAGATGAGTATGAGAGAATCGTGAACGATGCTTATGTAAGTATAACTAGGGTAACTGAGAAGTATATTAGTTCCTAAATGACGATCCTTAATTCATGATGTGAAATTGCTGAACATGTTCTATCTCCACCCTAGCCACTCTAAAGATATGTATAGTACAATCTTGATAAAGTTATCAACAAAAAGAGTGAATGATAATATCTGCAGGGCACAGAAAGGTACAACAAGAACACTCAATGATGTCGAAAATCTAGAGGACCAAGGATTACATCCTTTAGTGGTGCGCTCCATATATCTTCCTTGTAAATTGGTGTGGTCGACAATTCTAAGGCTTTCCAAGCGAAATTTAGCCGGATAAGAAGTGGTACAAGCCCATTCCATTAGTAAATTTGTTGGGGTGGACTTAGGCTTTCAATCTTATGGCCCTGTGAACTTTTATATGCAGCAATATGGATCTGAATGATCCGACCCAATGCTCGTGCCTACTTTTGAAAAATGCATATACTCTGATTTGTTATCACAATACATCAAATATGAGAAGTGGAAACCCTAGTTCTCCACGAGAGGAGATCGCTCAAGTGACTTTCATTAGTGTGTTATAGCACTAGGCCTAGTAACTGCATTGGGCATGCCATGTGACTAGATCACAATCAACAAGAATAGCATATCCTACGGTAGGCCTATAATCATCATGTAAAATGGCAGCATCTAAATATGCATAAGCATCTAACTCTCCGTGTATAACATAGAAAAACCATTTGTCATGAGAATCATTTTTACAAGTGTCTAGAAATTAGGGCATCTCATCTTTATAACCCCATAACTTAACCTGCTTACAACATATTGCATATTAGATCTAATTAAAAGTAGGAGTTTTTTTACCTACATGCCTATCTCAAGGTCTCCCTAAATAAAGCAGTATGCGGGACAACGTGCTAATAAAACTTGATCGTTACAGGTAGGGATGGCTATTGAGTCACGCCTCGATGAGCCAGGCTCAGGCTCGGCTCGATAAGGGCTCCTGAGTCCGGCTCATTAGCTATTGAGCCGAGCTCGAGCCAGAATTTTAGTATCGATAGCTTAACGAGCCGAGCTCGAGTCGAGCCTCGTTCGGCTTGATAACTCGATAAGGGACTCAATAAGGAATATATATACATATATTATTTATATATTTATATATAATAAAAACAAAATAGAAGTAGCCCCTTGCAATTTCCCTCCACTAACTTTGACCTTCCTGCGAGTCACGAGTCATGACTCAATTCTCAAATCCCATTCTTGCCCATACATTTACCCCACGCCCATGCATTAGAAAATTAATATTTTTTTTCTTTTTTTATAAGCAAATATAATGTTCCAATATGTATTATAATTAAGATTTTGTACAAAACTTGGATAGTAGCTTATTGGTAACGAACACCTTCTTAGATAGAGTAGGTCTCGAGTTTGAACCTACACAAAATACTTTTCCACCAAAAAGTACCCATTTTCTTTAACAAGCACGACTTGGGCTCGAGCCCAGAGCAGGCTCAATAAGAAGCTCGAGCTTGATAAGGGGCTCGGCTCGAGCCTTATCGAGCTCGAGCCCGAGCCAAGGGCTGGCTCGACTCATCGGGCTCGATAGCCAGCCCTAGTCACAGGAGAAGGCTTTGCAACAGCACAACTTCCTCTAGGATATCAAGGTAACTAGTAAACTTTTAAAAATATCAGCATTATTTGTTGTGTATTACCATATAAATGAAAATAAAATAATACAATCATATTGATATAGTTGAAAGTCGGCATCTGGGCAGACATTACATGTAAATATGAAATTATTAGAGGCTCATATAGGCAAAAGTTCAACATTAATTTGTAGGGGTAATCTTGAAAGTTGGAAGAAAAGTGGTGGTGCTGCCGAGAGCTCGTTGAAACATGAAGAAGAGGGAGAAGTAATAAAAGTAATAAACACAATGTTGAGTACCCAAGAATAATAATAAAAACTAAAGTATTGAATCAGAGATAGGCTGCTAAATGTAAAACTTTTGAAATATGTCGAAAGAATTTGTCAAAATTAGAAGTATACAAAATGAGGACATTCTGTATTGATGAGACAATACATGTAGGAGTATTTGTATTGGTATTTCATCTACAAAATAGCCAATAACACCTTACAGAGTCTAAAAAATGCAATTGTTATATCATGCAAAAAATCAGGAACATCAAACTATAGTGCATGTTGAGAAAAATAGAAATTATCTTCATTTAATTATATACCTATAATTGAATGATAAGATGGATTAATAAAGACATATTGAGATGTATATAAGGCATGATCTTCACATGAAATATTGAGGAAAACAACAATTTGTAACATACATAAGTTAAAGTCTTTATAATGTACCGCCAGAGTTGTAAATTTTTAAATGAAAATAAAAGTACCGAATAACATATCAAAGTTGAATTTGTTGCAGAAGCGAAGGGTTACATAACACTTAGTTTATATCAAAAAATATCAAGTGAAGCTGAAGAAGATGAGACGAATGCCAAAGGAGAAATTAATGAAAAATTAGAGAGAAATTTAGATGAGCGTACCTGGGTAAATATCTTATTATCTCCTTTACATTGACAATTCCAATTTTTTTTAATATCAATAACAATGGAAGAACAAAATGATAATAATAAGTTCATAAAAAACGTCAGTTCTATGCTATATATCATGGGCGGACCCATGTATATATCATGGGGGGCACGTGCCCTCCCTAAAGTTTGAAAAGATATTACATCCCTCATTAATATTCCAATCATTGAAATTAAAGTCACACCATGGTGCTCCCTACCTAATTGGAATTGCGGAGTTTGTGCCCTCCATACCTCATCACCTCCTTTCTCACATTCTCTCTGGACATCCAATCCGACCGTTGTGCCTCCCCTCCCCTTCCCATGGTGTCGGTTCCTTGCCCAGCAACATCCCCAGTCCCCAGTTCTCTTGCACAATGGTCGTTCGTTCCCACCCTCCATCCATCGAGTAACGTCACCTTCTTTTTCGCATTTCCTCTGGACGTCCAACCTGAGTCGTTGCGCCTCCCTCCCCACAGTGCCAGCTCCTCATTCAGCAGTATCCCCAACTCCCTTGCACATCGACATTACGTGTATATACATAGGTGTGTTGTGCGTCCCTATTAAGGATGCAAACGGATGGATACATATATTTATAAAGGTATTACCATGTCCTTATCCATTTTAAATACAAATACTTATGCAGATATAAATATTAACGAATATTAAATCATGTTACTATATCCTTAAAAAATAGATACATATATAAACCGGATATTAATCGCATATGAGTAATGTTATAAATACTTTACATATTGACTTAAATATACATGAAATGAATAGAAAGCACATTATATAAATATATTAAATATACTACTAAATATGGTGAAAACAGGTATAAAGTTATGTTATATATGGTTTAAAATAATTCTGCAACTATATATATACACACATATATGAAAATAGATAAAAAGATACGGATACGAATGCTTGCAGATATCAAAATGACACCTATATCCGTATCCACTATCTTTCGTTTGTGAGTGTGCCCCCCTCAGTCTATAATCCTGGGTCCGCGACTGCTATATATGTATATTTCCATATATATATATATATATATATATATATATATATAGGAAAAAAATACAAATAGATGAGAATTTTTCCTTTAGAGAAGAAGTTTTTCTATTAAAAATATATATATACAATATAAAGTGAAGAACATTGAGTTTTGCATCGTCGAAACAACATATAATACATGATGTTGACTATATGAAATATTAAGAACTACAGAATTTAATTTCAAAGAACATCCAAAAAACTGAAATCTGCAGCAAATATTATACGTAATTGCATTATTTCGGGATAGTTTTATACTAATGTGAAATATAGTATAAAACACGTCCTTAAATGGGGGGTGGTATGCAGAAACGGTGGAGGGAAATTAAAAAGGAGAGGCGGTAGACATTAAATGGGGTGGGAATGCAGAAACGGTGGAGGGAAATTAAAAAAGATAGACGGTAGACCTTGAATGGGGGTGGGAATGCAGAAAAGGTGGAGGGAAATCAGAGGTAAGGAGTTGACGCACATTACGCCAGATGTCAAACTCCGGGAAAGAAACTCAGCTTTATATAAGAGTATATAGATATTTGCATGAGAAATACATGCATATCAAAATTGGAAAGAATTTGATCCTTGGATTCTCTTTATTGGGGCTATGCTCCTCGAACACCCCAATTATTCCCAATTTAGCATTTCATTTTTTTCATTATTTATTGTTAATAGAAAAAATATCAAACATATGCACTCTCTAAATAATATGACTTTAAATAGTCCATGTTCATACCCCCAACAAAAGAAATCCAACATGCACACCAAGTATTCTTTATACCAATATTTTGAAAACAGGATCGGACCGGTCATTTCGATTGGTAAATCGCGCTTGGACCGGTCCAAATGTCAAACTTTTGATCCAATCACCGATTTAATTGACTTTCTTGAACCCAGTTTAATAAAGTTCAAGCAGAATTGAACCACGATTATTTTGAATTTATTCAAATAAATATCATTGTTGGGAGTTAAATGCGTGACCTTCAAAAACCCACATCAAAGCTTTAACCAATTACTCCACCGTAAGTTCTTATATTAAATAGAATTTATGTATAACTTAAATGGTTGTCCTTCTATTGAGTATATTATATATTTATTTATTTGTATAACATTTAGTGTTGCATATAAAAAATATTTTACGTATACTATAAGATATATACATTAACCATGTGATTTATATCCATTTCAACTATGTTTGAGTATGTATTTTATAGATATTTTACTCTATTCTGGTTCGATTAACTGATTCAACTACCTCTTTCCCACCGATTCAATTCAATCTGATTTTTTAGAATGATAATTATCATACAGTCGAATCGGTTCCATGCCATGTTTCAACTCGGACTTTTTCAGTAAGATTTTCGATTCAATCTCCGATTCAGTTTCAAAAACATTGCTTTATACCCATATAATTGGTTTCTCCTTTCCTCTATTATAGAACAAAAACCTATTCTCTATTTGCTGGTTATTTTCCAAAATTCTCATTTGTAGCATAAATTTAAATGTCCACCAGCCACTTCACTAGAGGTAAAGTTGTTGACAAAATAAGAATTAAGATAAAGTGGTGCATCCTAAATATTTTTAATTATACAAATTCATGCTGCTAATCACGTAAAGATGCATCTAATCAGTGATTGCTATATTTGATGTGGTAAAGAAAAGATTCATAGAAATTAATTACTAAGCTCACTATGTTTGATGTTTCGAATGATACATTTCCTATGAGAATAATAATTAGAAATAATTTCCACCTCAAAGCAACAATCGAAATGTTTGTCTCCATATAGCTTCAAAGTTATTTACCATTGAAATACAGTGGGAATGCTTACAAAAGTATAGGCATTCGAAATATTGAACATGCTTATATTATTTTGACTGAAATAATGGGTGGACAACTTATGAAGGTGTTCATCTGTATTATATAAAGCTTATAACATTTGAACATACATGCTATATGCAAGATGATATATCTGCTCTAAAAAAAGAGATGCGGTTTATATTCTTGTCTAAACCTTTGGGGAGGTTGAATACTGGTACCTAAAGTGGGAGTCTACTGCTTCTACCACCAGACCATTAAAGGAGTTCTACACCTTGTTATCTTAAATGCTATAAGTTCCGGACCTTTTTAACACTTTAAAT